>CM036885.1:14932781-15532781 GCA_020796165.1 Pantala flavescens | reverse complement strand
TATACGAATCTATAAGGTTGAAAGAGAATTAATATAATAATTTCCCTTGGATTGATGGGTGTGCGTAAGGGATAGTTTTCATTTCATTCGATGATGGAATGGGCAATTCGGCAGGCGGCGATGAGCACTGTAAGCGAGTCTCCACATCTGCTGAGATACCGTGTTTCCCCTCTCGGATAACTATTTTATTACCTATCGTTTTTCAGGCACCGAACGAACAACGAGATACATGTCTCCCTTGCTCCTAAAACATTCTCTTATTTTCAGGTGTATTCTTTCTGTAGGTACATCTAGCAAGGAAACAAGGCCGGGAGGACGGACGAGGAGTGAGCTAGGTTCTTTTCCACATTTGGGCAGGAGATTAGAAGCAACTTATAGAACGACCAACATAGTGAACATCTATTTTATGTGATGCAAGAGGATGTGAATTGAACGTATCGCTTGCCATGTAACTGATGGTTGAAATGCAATAAAGTTTCTATTTTAAATGGTTGAAAACTGGGTTTTACTCCACTCCCTTCAAGAAATATTAGTGAGAAAAAACGTTTAAAGTTAAATGCATACCCTTAGGTTTGACCGCTCTCCGAGTAAAGTTAAAGCACTCGTTAGGGTATTATTACCTCGAGGGCTTTCGTGAGAGCTCGACAAATTTCCATCGATTGCTTTCCTTTAAACTACCTATCATCAATAAGATTTTAAAAATTCATCTGAGTCATGAGGATGCCCCGCAATGGTGCAAAAGATTTGGATAGGAACGCTCTCATAATTTAACTCATGCGTTACCAACGTGATGAACATTTTCGGCGATAAGTCTTGTACCAATCACAGAAACCTGTTCCACCATCGGGCTTAAAATTGCTTCCACATTACGAATCTTAAAGATTTGGAATAGAAGAACTTGCTCTACATTTATTTGTCACCGACACCTCTAAAGCTAAACGAGGAAAGGAGAAAATAGAACGACGGTCGTCGTCTTTTTGCCCCGAAATTGCTAACCGGAATCCGACAGAGGGCCAAGTGTTCGTTCAGTTGCTCGGTCCGTCTCGCGAGTAAACATCGTGCTCGTATCTTGCGAATGGAGAAGCTTTCTCGTAGTGTACGTTCAATTCTCATCTCTCCCGCGGCCAGTGGAATCTTGAAGATTGCCCCTGGAGAAAGCGACAGTGATGTTGCGTTTAGTGGTCATTGGAGAACATATAGGATATAATCGATGTGGCAGATTTGCACGGGACTGCATTGTGACATCGTCGAGTGAGTGAGGCGAGAAGCTTCGAGCGAGGTTCACGGAGAATTTTAAAGGTGAGACCCATCGGAATATTTTCCTCGTCTCTTTGCCTGCGTTGACAAGAATGTGCATCGCAATTTAACCTCCTGATTGCTTCGAAACGCGGAGTTTGGAGTGCCCTCGGCTGGGGGATACCTTGATCACCGTAAATAAGACCAGATGTAAACAACAGCGAAAGAATGCTTCATTGTCTCAGCTGTATCGTTCACATGGACTCGTATATTATCGCCTGGACGCGAACTTTATTAAGATTCCGAAGCCGTTTCTACAGTCAAAGCGCTTCCTCGTAGCATCATAGTTTACGTGAGGATGATTTCGTCTTCAATCGTGTTGATTTCATTCGAGGAAAGGGAAAATAAGGGACTGGGTATGGGAACGAAGTGAACGCGGCGAAGCCGCCATGGAAAGTGCAAAATGCATGGCGGCATTTCGAGGCGCCATTGTTACCGGTGGGAATCTAAAATTGAAAGAAGATTTTTCGAAATTAACCTGCGGTCCGTCGTAAACGATAAAATTTTCATGAAGACTAGTATTTATTATGATTTTTTTCCTACTACGTGAGTCTTACCGCACAGAAAGACCATTTTCATAATGTATCGAAAGCTAGTTCTTCGGAATTGAGGAAAACCGCCATTACTCGCCGTCGACGTAAAAGAAGAAAGAAATTTTGAGGTCATTCGATCGGTAATTGGATCAACAATTATTTGCCATGAAATTCATTAATACAGCGTCTGCACTGACAGCGGTGGTATTTCTCTCAGCCAATCAGAATCAAGAAAAAAGTTTACCGGGAACTCAAATTAGATGAAATCTTCAAATGATAAATTAAAATTTGATTAATCGTTAAATGCGTTGCTGCTGCTACTTTCTGAAGCTAATACACTATCAGAATTGATCGCGAAAGACTTTTTTCAAGTATTCGTCGAGTAAAAGAGCCCTACCATGCATAGTACCAAAAACAGAAATACTGTGGGGCTATAGACTTCTCTACTTCATAATGTAATTTGCACTATTTCTTGGCTTTTGAAGGGTAAGAGACGAGGATTGGCTGCTATAATTAACTACAAGTCAATACGGTAGCTTTCATAGCGAGCAGAAGTAGAGGAAGATTCTTTGTTTTGAATAATTGCTTGATTTTCAATGACATCTTTCTATTTCAATTCCAGGATGCTTCTCCACCGACAAATTCCTACTGCTGAGATGAATAATTCACTGCACCCAAGGGACTGCAAAGAGTAGTCATCGCCTTCCTTCGAAGTGGAGGTTTTATTAAACACATTTCAATATGTTAATGGATTACTTTTCAAGGTATGAGGTTGTTGAAACTATGATGTCCGTTCAACTATTCTTTCAAAAGGAGTTAACCTGACGATGACTTAACTATACTACAAGATGAAAATTATATGAATGCATATGGTGAAAAGCAAAGTTAATATACTGTCTTGATCAAATTAGATGTAATCATGTAATGTTTCATTAAAACTTGATAAATCGTTAATTATGTTACTGCTGCTTCTTTCTGAAGCTTATACACTGTAAGATTTGATCGCGAAAGACTTTTTTCAAGTATTCCTTAAGATGAACAGCTCTTCCATGCATGCTACCACGAACAGAAGTAATTACTTTTGGTGCTACTTATTTCCTTACTTCATTATGTACTTTTCTTAAGCCAGATAATTGTGCAGAGTAGGAGACGAGGAAAACTGCTAGAAATAATTGAAATCATTACGGTAGCTTCCATAGCGATGAGAATGAGAGGTAAATTCTTTGTTTCGGATAATTGCTTGATTTTCAATGACATCTTTGCATTTCAATTTCAGGATGCTTCTCCACCGACAAATTCCTGCAACTTAGATTAATAATTCACTGCACCCATAGGACTGCCTAGAGCGCTCATCACTTAACTTCGAAGTGGAGGTTTGATATTGCACATTTCAAGATGTTAGTGGATTATCTTTCAAGGTAAGAGTTTTTTGAAACGTTGGTAATGTAAATAATTCCTTTCATCGGATGTGACAATGTGAATGATTCTGCACGATGGAAATGAAATGAATCTATAAATTGAACGACAAAGGTGATCGATTTACAATTCAAGAATCAGTGTCTTTATGGGTTATATTAAAGAGTATTAATCAGTTCAATAATGAAAAACGCAGTTCGGCAAACAGAAACTTGCTGTTATGATTCCCGGATGTTAATTACACATTTGGGTAGGTATCATTTACAAGGTAGGAGGATTTTGAAGCATTAGTTTCTGATAACATTTCCTTTTGATAGATGTCACACCAATGAGACCAATGATGTGATTTCCAATTGATGAATTTAAGATCCTGAGTGATAAATTGAATCAGTTTTAGTACTTGGGTGATGGGAAAGGAAACTTTGCAAGCAGGGAGTATCGTTTTCATGCAAGGATACTGATTGCACGTTTGAGCAAGTAAGATGATTTCCCTTCACGATAAGAGGTATTTGAAACAATGATTTTTGTTCAACTTTTCTTTCATTAGTGGTCAACTCACTTTACATTTCTGCAAGATGAAAGTTATACGAATCTATAAGGTTGAAAGAGAATTAATATAAAAATTTCCCTTGGATTGATGGGTGTGCGTAAGGGATAGTTTTCATTTCATTCGATGATGGAATGGGCAATTCGGCAGGCGGCGATGAGCACTGTAGGCGAGTCTCCACATCTGCTGAGATACCGTGTTTCCCCTCTCGGATAACTATTTTATTACCTATCGTTTGTCAGGCACCGAACGAACAACGAGATACATGTCTCCCTTGCTCCTAAAACATTCTCTTATTTTCAGGTGTATTCTTTCTGTAGGTACATCTAGCAAGGAAACAAGGCCGGGAGGACGGACGAGGAGTGAGCTAGGTTCTTTTCCACATTTGGGCAGGAGATTAGAAGCAACTTATAGAACGACCAACATAGTGAACATCTATTTTATGTGATGCAAGAGGATGTGAATTGAACGTATCGCTTGCCATGTAACTGATGGTTGAAATGCAATAAAGTTTCTATTTTAAATGGTTGAAAACTGGGTTTTACTCCACTCCCTTCAAGAAATATTAGTGAGAAAAAACGTTTAAAGTTAAATGCATACCCTTAGGTTTGACCGCTCTCCGAGTAAAGTTAAAGCACTCGTTAGGGTATTATTACCTCGAGGGCTTTCGTGAGAGCTCGACAAATTTCCATCGATTGCTTTCCTTTAAACTACCTATCATCAATAAGATTTTAAAAATTCATCTGAGTCATGAGGATGCCCCGCAATGGTGCAAAAGATTTGGATAGGAACGCTCTCATAATTTAACTCATGCGTTACCAACGTGATGAACATTTTCGGCGATAAGTCTTGTACCAATCACAGAAACCTGTTCCACCATCGGGCTTAAAATTGCTTCCACATTACGAATCTTAAAGATTTGGAATAGAAGAACTTGCTCTACATTTATTTGTCACCGACACCTCTAAAGCTAAACGAGGAAAGGAGAAAATAGAACGACGGTCGTCGTCTTTTTGCCCCGAAATTGCTAACCGGAATCCGACAGAGGGCCAAGTGTTCGTTCAGTTGCTCGGTCCGTCTCGCGAGTAAACATCGTGCTCGTATCTTGCGAATGGAGAAGCTTTCTCGTAGTGTACGTTCAATTCTCATCTCTCCCGCGGCCAGTGGAATCTTGAAGATTGCCCCTGGAGAAAGCGACAGTGATGTTGCGTTTAGTGGTCATTGGAGAACATATAGGATATAATCGATGTGGCAGATTTGCACGGGACTGCATTGTGACATCGTCGAGTGAGTGAGGCGAGAAGCTTCGAGCGAGGTTCACGGAGAATTTTAAAGGTGAGACCCATCGGAATATTTTCCTCGTCTCTTTGCCTGCGTTGACAAGAATGTGCATCGCAATTTAACCTCCTGATTGCTTCGAAACGCGGAGTTTGGAGTGCCCTCGGCTGGGGGATACCTTGATCACCGTAAATAAGACCAGATGTAAACAACAGCGAACGAATGCTTCATTGTCTCAGCTGTATCGTTCACATGGACTCGTATATTATCGCCTGGACGCGAACTTTATTAAGATTCCGAAGCCGTTTCTACAGTCAAAGCGCTTCCTCGTAGCATCATAGTTTACGTGAGGATGATTTCGTCTTCAATCGTGTTGATTTCATTCGAGGAAAGGGAAAATAAGGGACTGGGTATGGGAACGAAGTGAACGCGGCGAAGCCGCCATGGAAAGTGCAAAATGCATGGCGGCATTTCGAGGCGCCATTGTTACCGGTGGGAATCTAAAATTGAAAGAAGATTTTTCGAAATTAACCTGCGGTCCGTCGTAAACGATAAAATTTTCATGAAGACTAGTATTTATTATGATTTTTTTCCTACTACGTGAGTCTTACCGCACAGAAAGACCATTTTCATAATGTATCGAAAGCTAGTTCTTCGGAATTGAGGAAAACCGCCATTACTCGCCGTCGACGTAAAAGAAGAAAGAAATTTTGAGGTCATTCGATCGGTAATTGGATCAACAATTATTTGCCATGAAATTCATTAATACAGCGTCTGCACTGACAGCGGTGGTATTTCTCTCAGCCAATCAGAATCAAGAAAAAAGTTTACCGGGAACTCAAATTAGATGAAATCTTCAAATGATAAATTAAAATTTGATTAATCGTTAAATGCGTTGCTGCTGCTACTTTCTGAAGCTAATACACTATCAGAATTGATCGCGAAAGACTTTTTTCAAGTATTCGTCGAGTAAAAGAGCCCTACCATGCATAGTACCAAAAACAGAAATACTGTGGGGCTATAGACTTCTCTACTTCATAATGTAATTTGCACTATTTCTTGGCTTTTGAAGGGTAAGAGACGAGGATTGGCTGCTATAATTAACTACAAGTCAATACGGTAGCTTTCATAGCGAGCAGAAGTAGAGGAAGATTCTTTGTTTTGAATAATTGCTTGATTTTCAATGACATCTTTCTATTTCAATTCCAGGATGCTTCTCCACCGACAAATTCCTACTGCTGAGATGAATAATTCACTGCACCCAAGGGACTGCAAAGAGTAGTCATCGCCTTCCTTCGAAGTGGAGGTTTTATTAAACACATTTCAATATGTTAATGGATTACTTTTCAAGGTATGAGGTTGTTGAAACTATGATGTCCGTTCAACTATTCTTTCAAAAGGAGTTAACCTGACGATGACTTAACTATACTACAAGATGAAAATTATATGAATGCATATGGTGAAAAGCAAAGTTAATATACTGTCTTGATCAAATTAGATGTAATCATGTAATGTTTCATTAAAACTTGATAAATCGTTAATTATGTTACTGCTGCTTCTTTCTGAAGCTTATACACTGTAAGATTTGATCGCGAAAGACTTTTTTCAAGTATTCCTTAAGATGAACAGCTCTTCCATGCATGCTACCACGAACAGAAGTAATTACTTTTGGTGCTACTTATTTCCTTACTTCATTATGTACTTTTCTTAAGCCAGATAATTGTGCAGAGTAGGAGACGAGGAAAACTGCTAGAAATAATTGAAATCATTACGGTAGCTTCCATAGCGATGAGAATGAGAGGTAAATTCTTTGTTTCGGATAATTGCTTGATTTTCAATGACATCTTTGCATTTCAATTTCAGGATGCTTCTCCACCGACAAATTCCTGCAACTTAGATTAATAATTCACTGCACCCATAGGACTGCCTAGAGTGCTCATCACTTAACTTCGAAGTGGAGGTTTGATATTGCACATTTCAAGATGTTAGTGAATTATCTTTCAAGGTAAGAGTTTTTTGAAACGTTGGTAATGTAAATAATTCCTTTCATCGGATGTGACAATGTGAATGATTCTGCACGATGGAAATGAAATGAATCTATAAATTGAACGACAAAGGTGATCGATTTACAATTCAAGAATCAGTGTCTTTATGGGTTATATTAAAGAGTATTAATCAGTTCAATAATGAAAAACGCAGTTCGGCAAACAGAAACTTGCTGTTATGATTCCCGGATGTTAATTACACATTTGGGTAGGCATCATTTACAAGGTAGGAGGATTTTGAAGCATTAGTTTCTGATAACATTTCCTTTTGATAGATGTCACACCAATGAGACCAATGATGTGATTTCCAATTGATGAATTTAAGATCCTGAGTGATAAATTGAATCAGTTTTAGTACTTGGGTGATGGGAAAGGAAACTTTGCAAGCAGGGAGTATCGTTTTCATGCAAGGATACTGATTGCACGTTTGAGCAAGTAAGATGATTTCCCTTCACGATAAGAGGTATTTGAAACAATGATTTTTGTTCAACTTTTCTTTCATTAGTGGTCAACTCACTTTACATTTCTGCAAGATGAAAGTTATACGAATCTATAAGGTTGAAAGAGAATTAATATAATAATTTCCCTTGGATTGATGGGTGTGCGTAAGGGATAGTTTTCATTTCATTCGATGATGGAATGGGCAATTCGGCAGGCGGCGATGAGCACTGTAAGCGAGTCTCCACATCTGCTGAGATACCGTGTTTCCCCTCTCGGATAACTATTTTATTACCTATCGTTTTTCAGGCACCGAACGAACAACGAGATACATGTCTCCCTTGCTCCTAAAACATTCTCTTATTTTCAGGTGTATTCTTTCTGTAGGTACATCTAGCAAGGAAACAAGGCCGGGAGGACGGACGAGGAGTGAGCTAGGTTCTTTTCCACATTTGGGCAGGAGATTAGAAGCAACTTATAGAACGACCAACATAGTGAACATCTATTTTATGTGATGCAAGAGGATGTGAATTGAACGTATCGCTTGCCATGTAACTGATGGTTGAAATGCAATAAAGTTTCTATTTTAAATGGTTGAAAACTGGGTTTTACTCCACTCCCTTCAAGAAATATTAGTGAGAAAAAACGTTTAAAGTTAAATGCATACCCTTAGGTTTGACCGCTCTCCGAGTAAAGTTAAAGCACTCGTTAGGGTATTATTACCTCGAGGGCTTTCGTGAGAGCTCGACAAATTTCCATCGATTGCTTTCCTTCAAACTACCTATCATCAATAAGATTTTAAAAATTCATCTGAGTCATGAGGATGCCCCGCAATGGTGCAAAAGATTTGGATAGGAACGCTCTCATAATTTAACTCATGCGTTACCAACGTGATGAACATTTTCGGCGATAAGTCTTGTACCAATCACAGAAACCTGTTCCACCATCGGGCTTAAAATTGCTTCCACATTACGAATCTTAAAGATTTGGAATAGAAGAACTTGCTCTACATTTATTTGTCACCGACACCTCTAAAGCTAAACGAGGAAAGGAGAAAATAGAACGACGGTCGTCGTCTTTTTGCCCCGAAATTGCTAACCGGAATCCGACAGAGGGCCAAGTGTTCGTTCAGTTGCTCGGTCCGTCTCGCGAGTAAACATCGTGCTCGTATCTTGCGAATGGAGAAGCTTTCTCGTAGTGTACGTTCAATTCTCATCTCTCCCGCGGCCAGTGGAATCTTGAAGATTGCCCCTGGAGAAAGCGACAGTGATGTTGCGTTTAGTGGTCATTGGAGAACATATAGGATATAATCGATGTGGCAGATTTGCACGGGACTGCATTGTGACATCGTCGAGTGAGTGAGGCGAGAAGCTTCGAGCGAGGTTCACGGAGAATTTTAAAGGTGAGACCCATCGGAATATTTTCCTCGTCTCTTTGCCTGCGTTGACAAGAATGTGCATCGCAATTTAACCTCCTGATTGCTTCGAAACGCGGAGTTTGGAGTGCCCTCGGCTGGGGGATACCTTGATCACCGTAAATAAGACCAGATGTAAACAACAGCGAACGAATGCTTCATTGTCTCAGCTGTATCGTTCACATGGACTCGTATATTATCGCCTGGACGCGAACTTTATTAAGATTCCGAAGCCGTTTCTACAGTCAAAGCGCTTCCTCGTAGCATCATAGTTTACGTGAGGATGATTTCGTCTTCAATCGTGTTGATTTCATTCGAGGAAAGGGAAAATAAGGGACTGGGTATGGGAACGAAGTGAACGCGGCGAAGCCGCCATGGAAAGTGCAAAATGCATGGCGGCATTTCGAGGCGCCATTGTTACCGGTGGGAATCTAAAATTGAAAGAAGATTTTTCGAAATTAACCTGCGGTCCGTCGTAAACGATAAAATTTTCATGAAGACTAGTATTTATTATGATTTTTTTCCTACTACGTGAGTCTTACCGCACAGAAAGACCATTTTCATAATGTATCGAAAGCTAGTTCTTCGGAATTGAGGAAAACCGCCATTACTCGCCGTCGACGTAAAAGAAGAAAGAAATTTTGAGGTCATTCGATCGGTAATTGGATCAACAATTATTTGCCATGAAATTCATTAATACAGCGTCTGCACTGACAGCGGTGGTATTTCTCTCAGCCAATCAGAATCAAGAAAAAAGTTTACCGGGAACTCAAATTAGATGAAATCTTCAAATGATAAATTAAAATTTGATTAATCGTTAAATGCGTTGCTGCTGCTACTTTCTGAAGCTAATACACTATCAGAATTGATCGCGAAAGACTTTTTTCAAGTATTCGTCGAGTAAAAGAGCCCTACCATGCATAGTACCAAAAACAGAAATACTGTGGGGCTATAGACTTCTCTACTTCATAATGTAATTTGCACTATTTCTTGGCTTTTGAAGGGTAAGAGACGAGGATTGGCTGCTATAATTAACTACAAGTCAATACGGTAGCTTTCATAGCGAGCAGAAGTAGAGGAAGATTCTTTGTTTTGAATAATTGCTTGATTTTCAATGACATCTTTCTATTTCAATTCCAGGATGCTTCTCCACCGACAAATTCCTACTGCTGAGATGAATAATTCACTGCACCCAAGGGACTGCAAAGAGTAGTCATCGCCTTCCTTCGAAGTGGAGGTTTTATTAAACACATTTCAATATGTTAATGGATTACTTTTCAAGGTATGAGGTTGTTGAAACTATGATGTCCGTTCAACTATTCTTTCAAAAGGAGTTAACCTGACGATGACTTAACTATACTACAAGATGAAAATTATATGAATGCATATGGTGAAAAGCAAAGTTAATTTACTGTCTTGATCAAATTAGATGTAATCATGTAATGTTTCATTAAAACTTGATAAATCGTTAATTATGTTACTGCTGCTTCTTTCTGAAGCTTATACACTGTAAGATTTGATCGCGAAAGACTTTTTTCAAGTATTCCTTAAGATGAACAGCTCTTCCATGCATGCTACCACGAACAGAAGTAATTACTTTTGGTGCTACTTATTTCCTTACTTCATTATGTACTTTTCTTAAGCCAGATAATTGTGCAGAGTAGGAGACGAGGAAAACTGCTAGAAATAATTGAAATCATTACGGTAGCTTCCATAGCGATGAGAATGAGAGGTAAATTCTTTGTTTCGGATAATTGCTTGATTTTCAATGACATCTTTGCATTTCAATTTCAGGATGCTTCTCCACCGACAAATTCCTGCAACTTAGATTAATAATTCACTGCACCCATAGGACTGCCTAGAGCGCTCATCACTTAACTTCGAAGTGGAGGTTTGATATTGCACATTTCAAGATGTTAGTGGATTATCTTTCAAGGTAAGAGTTTTTTGAAACGTTGGTAATGTAAATAATTCCTTTCATCGGATGTGACAATGTGAATGATTCTGCACGATGGAAATGAAATGAATCTATAAATTGAACGACAAAGGTGATCGATTTACAATTCAAGAATCAGTGTCTTTATGGGTTATATTAAAGAGTATTAATCAGTTCAATAATGAAAAACGCAGTTCGGCAAACAGAAACTTGCTGTTATGATTCCCGGATGTTAATTACACATTTGGGTAGGCATCATTTACAAGGTAGGAGGATTTTGAAGCATTAGTTTCTGATAACATTTCCTTTTGATAGATGTCACACCAATGAGACCAATGATGTGATTTCCAATTGATGAATTTAAGATCCTGAGTGATAAATTGAATCAGTTTTAGTACTTGGGTGATGGGAAAGGAAACTTTGCAAGCAGGGAGTATCGTTTTCATGCAAGGATACTGATTGCACGTTTGAGCAAGTAAGATGATTTCCCTTCACGATAAGAGGTATTTGAAACAATGATTTTTGTTCAACTTTTCTTTCATTAGTGGTCAACTCACTTTACATTTCTGCAAGATGAAAGTTATACGAATCTATAAGGTTGAAAGAGAATTAATATAATAATTTCCCTTGGATTGATGGGTGTGCGTAAGGGATAGTTTTCATTTCATTCGATGATGGAATGGGCAATTCGGCAGGCGGCGATGAGCACTGTAGGCGAGTCTCCACATCTGCTGAGATACCGTGTTTCCCCTCTCGGATAACTATTTTATTACCTATCGTTTGTCAGGCACCGAACGAACAACGAGATACATGTCTCCCTTGCTCCTAAAACATTCTCTTATTTTCAGGTGTATTCTTTCTGTAGGTACATCTAGCAAGGAAACAAGGCCGGGAGGACGGACGAGGAGTGAGCTAGGTTCTTTTCCACATTTGGGCAGGAGATTAGAAGCAACTTATAGAACGACCAACATAGTGAACATCTATTTTATGTGATGCAAGAGGATGTGAATTGAACGTATCGCTTGCCATGTAACTGATGGTTGAAATGCAATAAAGTTTCTATTTTAAATGGTTGAAAACTGGGTTTTACTCCACTCCCTTCAAGAAATATTAGTGAGAAAAAACGTTTAAAGTTAAATGCATACCCTTAGGTTTGACCGCTCTCCGAGTAAAGTTAAAGCACTCGTTAGGGTATTATTACCTCGAGGGCTTTCGTGAGAGCTCGACAAATTTCCATCGATTGCTTTCCTTCAAACTACCTATCATCAATAAGATTTTAAAAATTCATCTGAGTCATGAGGATGCCCCGCAATGGTGCAAAAGATTTGGATAGGAACGCTCTCATAATTTAACTCATGCGTTACCAACGTGATGAACATTTTCGGCGATAAGTCTTGTACCAATCACAGAAACCTGTTCCACCATCGGGCTTAAAATTGCTTCCACATTACGAATCTTAAAGATTTGGAATAGAAGAACTTGCTCTACATTTATTTGTCACCGACACCTCTAAAGCTAAACGAGGAAAGGAGAAAATAGAACGACGGTCGTCGTCTTTTTGCCCCGAAATTGCTAACCGGAATCCGACAGAGGGCCAAGTGTTCGTTCAGTTGCTCGGTCCGTCTCGCGAGTAAACATCGTGCTCGTATCTTGCGAATGGAGAAGCTTTCTCGTAGTGTACGTTCAATTCTCATCTCTCCCGCGGCCAGTGGAATCTTGAAGATTGCCCCTGGAGAAAGCGACAGTGATGTTGCGTTTAGTGGTCATTGGAGAACATATAGGATATAATCGATGTGGCAGATTTGCACGGGACTGCATTGTGACATCGTCGAGTGAGTGAGGCGAGAAGCTTCGAGCGAGGTTCACGGAGAATTTTAAAGGTGAGACCCATCGGAATATTTTCCTCGTCTCTTTGCCTGCGTTGACAAGAATGTGCATCGCAATTTAACCTCCTGATTGCTTCGAAACGCGGAGTTTGGAGTGCCCTCGGCTGGGGGATACCTTGATCACCGTAAATAAGACCAGATGTAAACAACAGCGAACGAATGCTTCATTGTCTCAGCTGTATCGTTCACATGGACTCGTATATTATCGCCTGGACGCGAACTTTATTAAGATTCCGAAGCCGTTTCTACAGTCAAAGCGCTTCCTCGTAGCATCATAGTTTACGTGAGGATGATTTCGTCTTCAATCGTGTTGATTTCATTCGAGGAAAGGGAAAATAAGGGACTGGGTATGGGAACGAAGTGAACGCGGCGAAGCCGCCATGGAAAGTGCAAAATGCATGGCGGCATTTCGAGGCGCCATTGTTACCGGTGGGAATCTAAAATTGAAAGAAGATTTTTCGAAATTAACCTGCGGTCCGTCGTAAACGATAAAATTTTCATGAAGACTAGTATTTATTATGATTTTTTTCCTACTACGTGAGTCTTACCGCACAGAAAGACCATTTTCATAATGTATCGAAAGCTAGTTCTTCGGAATTGAGGAAAACCGCCATTACTCGCCGTCGACGTAAAAGAAGAAAGAAATTTTGAGGTCATTCGATCGGTAATTGGATCAACAATTATTTGCCATGAAATTCATTAATACAGCGTCTGCACTGACAGCGGTGGTATTTCTCTCAGCCAATCAGAATCAAGAAAAAAGTTTACCGGGAACTCAAATTAGATGAAATCTTCAAATGATAAATTAAAATTTGATTAATCGTTAAATGCGTTGCTGCTGCTACTTTCTGAAGCTAATACACTATCAGAATTGATCGCGAAAGACTTTTTTCAAGTATTCGTCGAGTAAAAGAGCCCTACCATGCATAGTACCAAAAACAGAAATACTGTGGGGCTATAGACTTCTCTACTTCATAATGTAATTTGCACTATTTCTTGGCTTTTGAAGGGTAAGAGACGAGGATTGGCTGCTATAATTAACTACAAGTCAATACGGTAGCTTTCATAGCGAGCAGAAGTAGAGGAAGATTCTTTGTTTTGAATAATTGCTTGATTTTCAATGACATCTTTCTATTTCAATTCCAGGATGCTTCTCCACCGACAAATTCCTACTGCTGAGATGAATAATTCACTGCACCCAAGGGACTGCAAAGAGTAGTCATCGCCTTCCTTCGAAGTGGAGGTTTTATTAAACACATTTCAATATGTTAATGGATTACTTTTCAAGGTATGAGGTTGTTGAAACTATGATGTCCGTTCAACTATTCTTTCAAAAGGAGTTAACCTGACGATGACTTAACTATACTACAAGATGAAAATTATATGAATGCATATGGTGAAAAGCAAAGTTAATTTACTGTCTTGATCAAATTAGATGTAATCATGTAATGTTTCATTAAAACTTGATAAATCGTTAATTATGTTACTGCTGCTTCTTTCTGAAGCTTATACACTGTAAGATTTGATCGCGAAAGACTTTTTTCAAGTATTCCTTAAGATGAACAGCTCTTCCATGCATGCTACCACGAACAGAAGTAATTACTTTTGGTGCTACTTATTTCCTTACTTCATTATGTACTTTTCTTAAGCCAGATAATTGTGCAGAGTAGGAGACGAGGAAAACTGCTAGAAATAATTGAAATCATTACGGTAGCTTCCATAGCGATGAGAATGAGAGGTAAATTCTTTGTTTCGGATAATTGCTTGATTTTCAATGACATCTTTACATTTCAATTTCAGGATGCTTCTCCACCGACAAATTCCTGCAACTTAGATTAATAATTCACTGCACCCATAGGACTGCCTAGAGTGCTCATCACTTAACTTCGAAGTGGAGGTTTGATATTGCACATTTCAAGATGTTAGTGGATTATCTTTCAAGGTAAGAGTTTTTTGAACATGCTAGCACCACGCATCCATTTGCTTGCTGATTTGATGCTGCCGCGGGGGTTACATTAGAAGCGGCTAGAATTGACGATTTTTAAACATTAATTACAGAGAAACGAGGGAGCGTTGGCCCCTAGTATTTTCAGGTTGTTATAAGTAATATCTAAGCTACACTTCCATACCGGTCCTATCCAATATCCCGTGCCGCAGTCCTAAAGGTCCCCTTGTAAAATATAAATTATTAATATCGATAAATTAATTATAAATTAAATATGTAAAATTATTTTTGAATTCCGAATACAAATATTTGTTCAGAATTATTAGTAACTAAAATGCTCTGATCAAAGATCATCACGAATAGCAAATCAAACCCGGGACTGCATCGATAGAAGTCGTACGGACCTCAATGAGAATCTCTCCACAATTTCTAAACCCGAATGAGACTGTTCTGGGATACTAATTCGTCTTCTGCGAGCAAATGAATTTCGAAGATAACACGATACTTATCAAAGTATCAATTTTAGTCTTGCTTGGGACTGTGAACTGAGGAGGCTTCCCACCCCTCCAACCTCGTCTCAGAAGCCAGTTGGTGCCAACCGCTTCAAAAAAGTCAGCAAATGATCCTCCCTGTGTTCTGTTAGTTTTCTAAGTTACCACTTTTCGTGCTCTGAGACGCGACCGTTAAATTCGGAAATCTCCGAGCGCTACAGCAGCCTTAATGGAAAAGAAATAGGAAGTACTAATTGTCATATAAGACCTCTTCCGAGCTCCATCGTTATCACCGGGTTCGGCGGTAATATTAATAACTAATAAAATAGAAAAATGGTAGAGAATATAACTGAAGGTATAGATAAAAACTCGAAGAAACTGATAAGTTTGAGAATGAAGGGTACCAGATGAAATGGTCAACTGCACAAAAGAGTTTTCAATTTCGCTTTGCCGTAAAAAAAAGTGCACTAATTGAGCCAACGCTTTTCAAAGTTTTTATTGTGTTCCGCGAAATTCCTTTCTGATTGAGCGATGTGGACTGTTGAAATGTGCTTCGTACGGAGTATCGAAATCCAACCGAGTTAATCCGCTTATCAGTTTTACTATAGATCTATTCTTCTTTCTTTTTTACGCCCTTTTTCCTTTCTATGCCTTTTTTGGCATAGAAGCCATAGAGGCATCTTTTCCCAAATCAGCTTACATCCGTTCGCTGTTGAAATCAATCTTATCATTATCCTGGCATTTTGTAAGTACCGCAGACGGTTGAATCTGTGAGATAGGCCGATTAAAGAAAGAAGGAAGGTTAAATTCGCATAATTCTAGAGTAATTTATAATACGATAGTATAGTACGTACAAATGTACCAAAAGTAAGACTACTACGCAGGAAACACGTTTATTGTAAGAAGAAAATGATGACCGTATTTTATCTATAGTCTGTTCCACTTTTCTATAGTCTGTTCCACTTTTCTAGGCAGTATGGGCTTATGGAGAAATCAAATAGCCTCGTACGCCGGGTCATTTTTCCGGAATATCCGCGATATCCACAAAATTTGCCTTCGCAACGGATGAAATTCAGATTTTCAACTAAGTTTGGTGGATTTTTTTTCCAATTTTTTGGTGAAATTTGGACAAGGAAGGATGGTTCCATATATTGACGAAGTTTCTTCATTACCGAGGGAGTAATTGATTTAGCGCTCCGTTTGCTAATCATTGTTACTTTTTGCTCGAGACTAATAGACCCGTAAGCGTAATTCGGATTGATCCGGACCCGCTCTCGGTTATAAAATTCAAAAACTAAAGTTCTATTCAAGATATCGACTCAGAATAACCTGTAAATGAAAATAACAACATTTATCTCAATTTCTCTTGCGACAAGTTTTTCGTAACGTATGAAACAAAAAATTTTTAGGCGATGTATAAATTTGACTGCACGATCCAATTTTTTGGAGGTTGCGTTCCACTTAAATTATTTTTTACTAAAATTTTATCACTCAAAAATTAATATAAGTTGACTTTTTTGTATTCATAGAAGTTACTCAGAAATAATAAACTGACGCCTTTTGAGAGGCTAGGTTGCTCCCTTATGGGAATTTACGTGCATTTATTTCCCCATAAGCCTCCCGTACTTTTGTGGAACGGACTATAGTAACCAACCCTGCTCAACTTGGTGAGTTAATGATGTTACCTACTTCGGTAACAAAATTCTTCTATATTCAACATTTCTACTTATTCTTTATCTTTGATGAGACAATGTCATTTTTAGGTCTTCTCCAGTTAAATATGTGTTCTCTTCGAAATTTTCGAGATCCAAAGTTTAGAGTAGCACATAATTAAGCATATCTTACTCCGAACTAAAATGGTACTGGGATGATTGATTTTATCATTTTAATGAAAGTAACGCAGATAGTATATATGATTTCCTTATAATAGTCTTGCAACGTGGATAACTACCTACCGCTCATATAGTGAATGGATTTTCTACAGAAAAATATAAGTACGATACATAAATTTCTGCAGAATTTATACTTTTTCATTTATTGTCTGAATATTACAAATTATATTAAATTTTAAAATATTTTAAATACACGAATTGAATTTATTTTAAAATTTCAACAAATTAATTTAAATTACAAAAAAGAACATTTACGCATTTGACGTTCAATTTTTCGCTAGCGAATTCTAATAATTATAAACATGGCGTCAAAAAACTTATTGCGAGAATAAATGATTAATATTGAACTTAATATATGTTACTAATTTTCAGCTAAAAAAATAATTAGAAATACTTTTTCACAACAACGCGTGAACGGGTACAAGAAGTTCTGTTATAAAATCATTAATGAGATAAAAAATTTAAATTAAATTTAAGAAGCATCACTATTTTCCTGCATTCGTAATTTCATATTTATTTAGCACTTCAGTTAGGTCAAAAGAGGATAATAATCTTCTTTTGGCCGAACTGAACTATTACTATGAATTCTATTTCAATTTAATATAACTTGGCAAAGTGCTGAAGTAGAGGGCAAGGATCAGTGTTATGGTAAAAGTTTGGTATGTAAGCGTCGCGTGGGGTCAGTCACGGGTGGAAACGAAGGCCACGGAAGTTTAAAAATCTAGTTTTTGCTTTTGAAATTCTATTCTCAAACTTATTTCGCCTACTACCCATATATTGTTACTAATAAAACCTGCTGCTGCTATTCTGCGCGTCTCCAATACTATCGTTTACAGTGCCTTTCAATCTGGAATAAAGATATCGGTACAATGCATTAATATATCGACAACTCTTCTACTTTCGTTCCAGATTCCTCGAATTACTGCTCATGAGAGTATTTCAATAGAGGAAGGATAGCAAAGGACGATATCTTTCAAGATATGGATAGATATTTCGATTCGGAACTGCAACTGAGAATGAGTGCCTTGAGTTAATGTATTGAATTAAATGTAACGCTGTTTTGATATAAATGACTGTACACGGTTAGAAAATTCATATTGAAATACTTTTATGTTCGTATTTCATTACCCTCCAGATGGTGCCGCACATTTTTTAATTAAATAATCATTTTTCAATATCTACTACGCTAACTATTTCCTTGGTATTTCTTGTATTGAAAGTCATCGCAATCTCATATGAATCTTTCGTATGTAACGAAAATTCTCTATAATAAGTCATTCAGCAGCAGTGATGTCGGAATCTTAAAACCGTGTCTTAAACCATTACTCTTTTCAAACGATTCGGAAAAAGCGACTCTACTATTCATGACTCATACGTTTGTTGTTTTCATATGATTTCTTTATCAAAGATTTACATTAATTTCGAAATGTCTTCTTACTTCCCAGGTACTTTTAACAACAAACAATCATTATTATGTTCCAACAAATGAGGGTTTAAATATAACTTCTTATAAAATATTCAGAATGAGAGGCGTCCCTAATTCAGACGAAAGAATGTGGCAGATCTTTAAGAATTAAGTTTTGAAGTATGTACCAACGGAAGCATCAGAAAAAATCCTTATTCTCAATAATACAATAATAAAATTAAGTCCCTAAACAGAAATGCCAGATTAGTGCATAAATGTACGGACCGGGATTCAGTGTCTATCGAAAAGTGTAAGAAAATAATAAGAGAACTATCTGCCGAGAAAGTAAGCGTAGAGGAAATCTATGTGAAAAAAGCTTATGACAACAGATTTCAAAACAAATTACATTAATACTTACGCCGTAGACGAGGTAACTACTCCCTCACCATTAAGAGAGATGCTGGTGACACCCAGACTCAAGGGCTGATTCATTTAACGACTGGATCCATTAAGTTTATAGGAACGCTCAAAATATTGAAAAAAGTATTGAACTCAAGCGAAGGGATCAACTGTAAATAAATGCGTATTTCAGATTCTGTTACTTTAAGGAATATTCTAAATTCGGAAATCGGAAGGATCTGAAGATAACTGCAGCGACGCTATTTAACAGGGAAATAACGCAATCGTACCTTACCTTAGAAAATTGTTCCTTCAACAATAATCGCATTCCTCATGATTGGACTTTTGGCGATTTTATATCCAATACATGAAGCAAGATCTAAAATATCCGTAAATAGCTGTAGATCCATTACTCTCTACATCTCAAGTGTGCAAACTAACGGAGAAATTCATTGCTGATCATTTCCTTAAATAAAGGAAGGAAAGTATGAAGCTAGAGGAAGCACGGATTCGGGCAGGGATTCTCGTGTAAGACGCAGCTCCATGGGATACTTCAAATTTTTACCGAATCTATGGATGAGCTAGACGAAGTTGATGCAATTATTATTGATTTTGCTAAGGCCTTTATAAAGTACCCCATAATTAGTTTTCGAATTCCCAAAAATATAAAAATATTTAAAGAAAAAGTTAAAGGCTATTAATTTTACGAAGATTGTTCTTTATTCATTAACACTAGAACAGCGGGAAACGGACACCCCCATAGAACAGCAGAAGGTGTCCTCAGGACACCTACACTTGCGCTTCTTTTAAATTGAATGAGGCAGTCGTATTTAAATTTCTAGTCTTTCCTTATACGCTTAAAAATTGATAACTAAGTATGGGTACTTATTTATCGGCAGATCATGAGGTAAATAGTTGCTACATTTTTAATATAGAAATTGTTGTTGAGTTCAATCAATTCCATGAGACTCATATTCTGTTCTAAAAATATACAGAACAGGAAAGCCAGAAATAAATTATATGAATAAATAAATATAAAGCTTTTTCGAGAGAAAATAACTATTAAATTGAATAACTTATGGAAATTACCCGATTTTATTAACAATTTACATTGGGCACAAGAAAAAGTAAGCTCGCGTTAGAAAACTTTACCGCTTCACGTACCTTCCTTTGATTTTATTAGACAACAAAAAGACTAGAAATAAGGTTTAAGACACAAACTGGACCTTAAATGTTATTTGCATACGCAATTATATTAATTTTTCTTTTTTAGCACAATGATGCTGTCACGAAATAATTACTCCACAGAATCCTTCCACGAAGCTAATACATAAATCTTCTTGATGTTACAGTTTCTATTAACCTATTCCTTGCACTTCTTACACTTATCTGATGCTATATTTCACTTGTATTTTCTTTTGAACAGATATCGGTGGCTTCATTGGATGATGTCTCGTGCATCTAGTGTTTACTTAGGTCCTTCTTGAGATCTCTTTAGACAGCTTAGGTTTTACTTGGTTTATCTGCGATCCGTTGCAAGAATCTATATCTGGTTATTTGGCGACCTCTTTTCTGCTTGCAAATAACCTATACATTGACTTCTGCTAGATAAATTTTTATGTAAAAAGAATGCATTAGGCAACGTCGTGAGTCTGTCTCACCGTGTGCCTACGCGTCATTTGGTCCACTACGCCGCTTTTTGTACAATTATGGTACGTCACCGCGTCTGATTTTCTTTTACTAATACTGTCAAATACGACATTAGAAAGCATCTAAATATCGAGAAGATCATGTTTACTCTGTTTAATTTTATAAACAGGGATTATTCTTCATTTTTGACAACATCGGAATTCACGTCAGATCTTTGCTGATTTTCAACTCCAGCGACTCTCTCCACAATTTGTTCTATGTTCCAAATAAAAAAATACCTGCTTTCTTCAGCCTTTTAAATAGTTTCTTTAATTTAAAATAATTATCGGTCATTAGGTTCATTCCTTTTATATAGAAAAAGTACCATCAAGGTCATGACCACATGGTGACCAGATGGCCTATCCTCCAACTCGACAAATCATAGAAATTCATTCAATGCATATTTGGAATTAAAATCCATTACTAACCGAAACTTAAATACATGTTTATCAGGTTTATCAAGAATAAATTGTGTGGATAGACATCAACACTTTCTGGGAAAAAGCTGATCATTCACCGTCACTTTTGTACCGGAATTGTAGCAAGCTTGGCAATATTCAATGAGTGAGTGTCACAAAAAGATATAAGACAAATTAGTCAATTGCGAAAATAGAAATGGGAAACGTATCTTATAAATGGAAATATTAGAAAATATAAGGCAAAATGTTTCCAACTCAAATCATCATTAGAATTGCTACCTCAAATTTTTATACATAACAATATAATTCATTAATTTTAGAGAACGGGGACAAAATAATAGCAAAAAGCAATATTATCTCAAAGTACATTCGTAAGAGCTTCTAATATAAAACAATGAAGGTTTTAATATAGGAAATAATAGTAAATATTACGTAGGTGTCCTGAGGACACCTCCACTGTTCTAGGGGGTATGTGGTAGGATCTCCTTTGAAAATGTTCCAATAATTATAAAACTTGGTAGAAATACGCAGAATATTAAATAATTAAAAGTCACGAAACAATTCTTTTCTATGATACAAATTACAAAAATGGTGCGTTTTCTTCATGGGCGAGGTGTCCTGAGGACACCCTCCGCTGTTCTAGTGTTAAAATAGAATCGTGATGATTGAAATAGAAATTTTGTCTCTATAATTTATTCTGAAGGGTCTTTTAATTTAAATATGAATTATCTAGAGATATAATAATTACATTTTTCCAAAGAATCCAAATATTTTATTATAGTTGGCAGTTTATGACGGGAATAGTTGAGAAGAATTTCCTGTTTCCCTGACTGATCATACATTCTGTCAGTAGCAGCATTGTTTTGTCGCTGGCCCCTCTCAATACTTGTTGAGCATAGACAGAACTTAGGAATCCACATACCATCCGAGGTAATATTACTGGAGCAGTTTGGGTGAAGTATGTACAGATGCAAATCTGTTGATTTTTATCCGAAGAAGAACGTTTTACGAATCTATTATCAGAAACAAGGAAGAGCTTCAAGGGACTAACCTTGCCTTCTAATTAATATTTATCGTTAGTCACGAAGATCTTGCCATCTTAAATTTACACCACTTATAATTGAACATTACTGTACCTCGTGTAAAAGTATATCATAAGACTCTAAATATCAAAAAGATATCACGTATATACTTAATTTAAAGGTAAATAACTCTTAATCTTTTTCTTAATCTTTTATAGGTTTTGACTGAAACATTTCTTGATTAGTCTTTCCAGGAATAATTTGATCGACCATCACTCGAAAATTAATTTAAGAAATTGGAAATGAGAAATTTAAAAATAAAATAATGAATTTTGAAGTTTATACATTAAAAAAAACAAACAAGCAATCCACGAATCACTATTTCAATTGTAATAAAAATCAAAATATTTTATCTTTCAGTTTATTCCATGCTCAGTCTAGCATCGATTCGAATGACATAAATAAATATCATTTTAATTGAAGAATATGCTCTCAAATTAAAATTCACCAAATTGTAAACAAAAAATTTGTATTATGATAAAAAGAGATTTTAACTGCTAACAAAAACCTATCTATCTTATCTTTACTCAAAAGGGGCGGGAACTTCTTTCCGAAATGCATTCTTGCCGAACGGCTCGATGAATTTACTTAAATTTCTTAATTTTATTATTGAATAATTAATTATTTTTATGTTGCAAACAAGATCCCATTTGAAAGCTATGAAATTAAATTCAACATGTCCATATACGTAAAATTTTCTTTATAGGCAACGGAAACTACTAGATTTTGTTACATGGAAAAAGAGGTTTCGAGCTCATAATGTTAAGGGTTTGAGTGTTATTTTGTCGTGACGAGAGATTCCGATGTAGTGGATTCAGGATTAATTCCACATGAGTCATTTATAATCAAAAATAATGTATCACAGACAATTTCGAAAATATATGACACAGAACTTAATCAACAAGAAAGAGTTGACTCTTTACCTTTGTCCCAGAACGGAGATCAAAAGTCCATGCTGCTCTCACTTTCAGTCAACCGCCTGGTGTTCCCAATTCCCGGGGTGCAGGGTGGGGGAACCACTGAAAGAAGAACATTCATCATAAATAGATATGCTGCCCAGAAGGCCTCCCACGTCATATGATAATTCCTGAGGAACTAATACCGCACACTCGATATTCAGGCTTGAAGGAAATATTTACATTAATTTATGGAGTTTTAGGAAAAGATTAAGAAAACGTCACATGAGTTCCCAAATTATGTTTCTATAAATGTGCATTGTCCATTGAAATATTAGCAAGTTTCTTTAATATGTAACGAAAATTTTTATTTCAGCATATCAACAATTTTATTCAAGCGATTTGTCCGTCAGTATACCGTCGGTCAATGCTGCTCACTCGGCCGAGTGAGCAGCATTGACCTATCGATCTAATCAAATAGAATCTATCAATCTAATCAATTAGAATTTAAACTGATAAATAACGATTAAGATAAACAACAAGGAACATTCAGTGACCTAAAAATTAGGATTCACTCATGAAAACTTCTATTATAGGCATACTTTTCTCCAAAATAATCTCATGGCCTCAGTTTAACAGACAAATAGCCTCCTCGAACATAATTGGAGTCGTTTGATGAAAAAATATTTTAAAATGTCTTAGTGAATCGAAGGAAAATAAATTTAGAGCATCAACCTACGCAATCACTTAAACCTGAACAAAAACTAGACTACTGTACTTACGTATTACATTAATACGCGTTAATTGCACTTCACCAGAATTAGGTCGAACATTCGTGCTACTCTATGTGCTCCTCTAAGGGGAAAACACAGCTGGATGAAAATTTCCCCTTCATACTTCATTCCTAAGTCAAACGATTTGACTAGGGCGTATTGTGACGGGGGTAATCCTTTCCAATGCTTCCAGTGCGTTCCATCGCAGAGAAGTAGAATTTTAACTCGCTGTCAGCTGGACGAAGTATTTTGAAGGAAAGATATAATTTATTTTAATGGCTAATGATTTTACCCCCGGAAATAGGACGATGCGTTTAAGATATTGCTGAGAGCTTGAGTGATTGAATGGTTGGCAGTGTATCCATTATATTTTCCTCTTTTAAAAATGATGATATATTTATACATCTTTAAAAGGAATTAATACTTTCTTATTATCTCAACATGAATAACGCAGGTTAAAAATGGCAAAATGACTTTATGTGATCCCGTACAACCCGTCTCGGGTATCCGATTACTAATCAAATCATAATATCCTCTCCAAAGAGATAAACGAATCCCTTGGCCGAGAATCTCTCGAGGTTAAAAGAAATGAGTAGAGAATCAAATTATTCGGGAATTCAAACCGATCAAGCCAATCGAAGGTTATATTTATAATCCCTAACCTCTGCAGTTATGCCCTTGCACAAAGAGAATTCCGATTCCACGAAAGTTAATGAGGCCGTACCTGATTGACCAATAAATATGTAAAGGTATAGAAATGAGAAGCAAGAATAGTGGAACAGGGAAATAAATTCATGGACAAGAAATATTTGACACGTATTTAATTGCGTTGGTGAACTCAAGAGTCCAAGTCTTAGCCATCTGCATTACAGACATGTTCGTGATAATTGAATAATACCAGTAGTAAAATACTGGCTCACAATTCACTTGAATTGTAAGGTAAGAAGCCAATCACAACCTTAGGAAAGAAACAATATTAGAATAATTCATTTCGTTGGATTGAAAAATCATTAACTTATTTACAATAAATTACTCTCGATTCGGTCTACATAATAACATATTACCTCATCATACATGTTATAATCAGAAAAATATATGGACGATTTGATAAGTATATATTATATGTGATAGTATAAAAAAGGATGATTCTACACATACTGAAGATTTATTATCTCCATAGCAAAATAAATAAATTTTACAGCGGAATAAAGAACTGGTTGCCTAGGTGGCCGAGAACATTATGAAAAACTGTCATTGCTTTCATTCTATCCGGCATAATATGTTAGTTTTCTCTTATATTAGTGTTTATACCTTATGACTACATAACAGTCAAATTATACTAATTTTGAAGTAACCGAATTTTATAAAAAATAATGATTTAAATGGAGCGAAACCTTCGAAAAATAGAACGTATTTACGAAAATCATTGAGATAAATTTTATTTTCACTAACCGGTTATCCTGAGTCGACTACTTAATATTTAATATATGATGATTAACGATTTATAATGATAAACATGAAGGCAAAAAATCATAGGTTTGTTAAGTCAAAGCACCCACATCAACAAATAAAATATCCGAGTAGCTCATATGAAAGCTTTTGCGTTCGGGAAACTGGTAATTTGAAGCCTGAATTTACTCCAAGTCGGAATCCTTCGTTTGATATGAGAGTTATTATTTTACCCAATATTGAACGATGATGATTTCAATGTTTTAAGCGCAACAACCATTCCTAAAAGACATTAATGGATATAAATGATATTATTTATCAATACAATTCATTAATTACCATATGATTATTGATATATATATTTTTAAAATACTTAACATTGAATTTGAATATTTTCTTAGTTATTATTCAGCCAAAACTTGCATTAATTTACGTAATATTTCTAAGAATAAATTCAGAAAACTTTGAGTTGTTTTTTGGGCATAGATTCCAATAATACGCATGAAAAAGCCATTCTGTAATATTACTGGTTGGAAATATTTTATCCCTTTAACTTTCTATGAGTTCACATAGTTAGTTATTTTTCAAATGAGGAGTCTTTTTCATTGAACCTAAGCAGAGTTTTAAATAATACCATCTGGGTTTATGTGAGAGTGGTAGGAACTAGGGGATAAATATCAATGTGGAGAATAATTGAGTGGGGAAATCAATTTTCCAAGCATAAGATAATTATGAAACTTCGTAACTGACTGTAACCTTCAGAGGTTTAAATCTAAATTTCTAAAACATCTCGCCCATTTTGGATATTAGTTCATGTGGCTTTGCCGTGGCTCTCTACCAGTGAGTTAAGATAATGTCTTCCGTATCAAAGTTTCGGAGAACATTTCCAGTGGCCACAAGATATGTACTACTAATGCATAAGAGTAAATTGTAAATGCAGGAATTTTCTCATTCACAGGGTTCAAATTGTGTTTGTATTTCTGCTTGTTCCAGATTTCTATATCCATTTCGCTTCATCCCTTATTTTATTACTAGGAGGGGTTTTTTTAATTTTCTTATTCACTATAATTTATTATGAATATATTATACGTAAAAGAACGTAATTATCTTCATACAATACTAACTGTTTACATATCAATAATTAATCTTTACGGAAAGATAAATCAATGAAGGCTCTTCTTCCAATCTATGCCATATGGACAAAGGTAATGTTTTTTTTATTTTGATAATTGATACTCTAAATATTCAATATGTATCCTAAGACAAGTTATACCCTGAACACTCATCTCTTACTACGCTTTTCTTTTATTTTGGGGATAAATATTAAATAAAATCGATGTTAACTTTTACTGAATAGCTAATTGCATTATAATATATCCAATAATATACTCATATACATATACTATAGAATATAAACCTCAAATTATATATATTTGATAATAAAAATTGTTATTCTTTACTCTTGCTAATGTTTAATAAACTATAAATCTTAAATCTATTAAATAATAACGAGATAAAAAGTCCGTAATTAGATCGTATGGATAGAATTAAAAAATAGAAATAGACAGAGAAATCAAAGACATCCTAGAATTTATTTATTTATCATATTAATGTCTGAATGAACATATTTAGCGTAAAAAAACTCAGCGAAACTTCTCATATTATAGTTTTATAAATTTGGGAAATATTTAAAGAAATAGATGAATGAAAATTTTTTGTATTTGATATAATATAAAGTAAGAGTAGAGATGCTGAATTGCGGCGAATCGATGGAGTTTTGTGAAATTTTCATACAGCAATCACTATTTAGGAGCTATCCTTATTAGAAAGCTGCAATTGAACCATTCGGACGTATAAAAGTCCTTGGCGAATCCATTTGAAGGGCTTTAAAAATCAATAATCTCTAATTGGTACACGACGTGCGTTTTTTATTACCAGCATTAATGTGGAGTTTAACGCTAAGGTTATTTCAGGCGGTTGAATGTTATCCCTTCTACATGTGTACTCTTCCATTGGTTCTGAGGAATATATTGCCACAGAAAAATAAATTTGGTGATCCAAAATCATTCTGTACAGAGAGGAAGTGGTTTTCCAAGGTTATTGTATGTATTTAACTATCGCATTCGATATATCGGCACTTTAGATTAATATACTGATGCAACGGGAATCAAAAACCAATCTAGGGCAGCTTTTTGTGTTTCTTACCCCCAAAAGAAAATCTCTTTTACAAGGTAACTTTTCTTCCTTCCGCAAGCTTTTTTTGGATGGGGGAAGTCAGAGGATGAAATGGGAGACATTTTTCATCAAAGGAATGGATTCTTGCGGCTCCCAAAGGTTTTGATGGCTCATGACGGCGGTCGTGCCTTTTTTAGAACATAATACTGCGGAGACCACGTGACCATCTAATTTTTCCTTCTTTAGTACTTCAGGTATCCAAGATTCGGACTGTGGCAATAGAAGTCTTTGTATCAATCGATTACCGGATGTAACTCACATTAAAGGTCACAATATATGATACTAGTAGTAGATATTCTTCTATGAGTTCTATCTATTTCATATATATATCATAATATTGTTATTATAAATCACAAAGGATTAATTATGAATTTTGGAGATTTCGCATAGTATACATTGTTTGCAATGGCATGTATACTATTGATGGAGAAAATTCTCTATTCTTTTATTATATCTGACTTAAAACGATAAGAGTATTTAGCATATTAAAAAAGATGATCCAGTATATCCTTGAAGGAAAAGTACTTGACTAAGTATTTGTAAATAACTTAAACAAAACAGTATTCCTTTTATATCGGCAGAATCATTGGGGATTAAATAATGCTCTTTTCGCATAGCTTAAAATTTATTAGACTGTTTAAATTATGTTGTTTGATAATTGTTCTTGGTTCAGCTTAATCACGATTTGAAAATTTAAATCGCATCTCCTTATAAAAAAATGAAATTTTCAATAAAATGCCTTGAATTAACAGATTTAACGAATGTAAAAATTATAATTCTTATCTAAAGAACTCTGAATATTATATTTGAATTTCAAAATGAATTAACAGAAGATATAAATGTACTGGAGTAGGAATTTATTTTGCGATTTTGGAGTTCAATATTCAAAATATAATCTCAAGACAAGTATTAAGTATTTCTTACGCGGAGATTAGACTATGTAGTATGCCAACTTTTCACATTTAAACCCTTGTTATAAATGGTACATAACTTTTCATTAGATATAGACTTTGTGGTTTGTATAAATGATAATAATAATTTTCCTATTTTTCAGGAAAAAATAATTAGTATACAACGTTCATATTTATTTTTTTAAATCATTGAAAATACTATTTCACCCTCGTATATTGTCACTAGTAGCTTTAAATCGTATTACGTCTTAACTTTTACATATGATAGCTGAACTAAAATATTAATCTTGAAATGTAAATGCCAACAAATCTGAACCAGTCTTAAGGAACAGCTTCATAAGAATATTGACTTTTAAGGAATGATGGACTCCAAAAAATCCTTCACTGAAATCTGGATTAGCTGCTGATACGTCTTTTTAAAGAACCTTAATCAATAAGGACTTGGTAACACCTCCGCGATCCTTCGTTTTTCGTTAAATGAGTTTCTTTTTGAAACTCCAATGAATTTGAATCCCTATATTCACCTCATTCGATTTAATTTCTTCTTCATATTCCTAAAATATATCCCTGTAACTTAAAGGTACATAGATTCCTAAAATTAAAGAGTAGTTATGAGATTCTGAGTTCTGAATATTCAATTTTGCTATGGTTTCCTCATATTATCAGCAAATTAAAGAATCATAATTAATATTACTAAGAGAATACTATAATTACGAAGGAATATGATTCTTTCTAAATTAAAGTTGCATTTACATATAAGCACCAAGCAGGTTTAAGAACAGTCCTATGTAAATAGTAAACAGTAAATCATGCTGTTGAAATAAAACATTGATATGAACACTGAATGTGACGCATTTTTTTATCGAAGAACTTTATTTATTATTTTATTATTATTAATTTAAAATATTGTCGCAATTAATTTGTTCATACCCAAAACGAATGGGTTCTTTGAGAAGTGGATAGAAAGACTAAGAAAAAAATACAACACATGAACACACACTTTGGCAGAATATATTACACGTATTGAACATCTCCGATCTGAAATTCTATTTCGGAAAAGAGTAAATGAATTTAAGAGTCATGAAAAAGGGTGAAACTGCAGAATTTAAAAACATAATATTATATTCGAGCACTTTTTTGTTTACAATCCATTTTGGAAATTTAGGTTGGAAAGAATTCCATTTATCTTAAGGTCTAATTTAAGGAGGAATTCGCGGTTTAAGAATTGGAAAATCGGGATTATTCTCTCAGCAGGATCTTAGACGCATTTCCATCGCTCTTTGAACTTTCCCTGCTTCAACCTCCTGGGGGGCCTTTCTTCCTGATCACCAGAGGGCGGTCTACTGCTCCAATTTATTTGCATCTCTTACCTCATTCAAGGTGTTACATTGAGACCTAATTCTGCAGACATTATATTTCACCGAATTTTGTTAGCCTAATCCTTTTCAATTGTCAATCATCATTCACCCATTCTTTAAAAGATATTCTTTTGATAAGGATTACTATTGGCCACCACAAACATATATCTAGAACAAATATAAATTTCTTAATTGGTTTACTCATTTGTGTATAATTTTATATAGTATTCCATTTTTAACATAAGCTTTGCTATGAATACTTGTCGTGTATTATATTTACTAGCGGTGTGAATAAAAATGTTGTATCATGAAACCTTTCACGTCAACGATTACCAGGAGGTGAAACCGGATTTGTTTAACGTTTGTAATCACATTTATTGAACACTGCCGCTGATACCTTTATTGGAAACACAAAGTTCTGTTTAAATTTCATTCAAGATAAAAAAAATTATTTTCACATTAATCAGCTTTCGGCGAACGGAAATCTCCTCTCATCCAAGCGACTGATAATCCACAAATATCTCGTGATACGTAATCTCGTTAATGTTTTGAGGCTATATGTAAAATGGCATTCTAATGACTTTATTGGCAAATACATGCTATATATCTTTCAAGATTGATAAAATATATTCCCTTTTCCGACCGACCCTTTGCCTGTTGAACCCTTTTTTCCCATCAGGTCCCCGTAATTAAAAAGATATAAGCAAGGATTTGGGCAAATTGAGGATATAAGTTTAACTTCCCAACGAGAAATCACTTTCTGGGTTTTCCGAAATATTTCCTGCTTTGTATCTGAATAAGCGCGAGGGATTGCATGAAAATTAAGTTGAGTTTTTAACTCCAAATAACTTGGAACGAGCAATAATTTTGCCCGTTCATTCTTTCAAAATACGGTGATTGTCGAACCATATTCCAAGGAGAAGGAATACGATCAATATGAAATTAGCGCTTTACTTATAAATCACGAAATCTTTGCAAAATAACGTTTTCTGTAAAACTAAATTTTTTATGGGTAAAGTAAGTAAAAATTGAAAATGAGATGTAAAAAGCGATTTTTAAAAATTAGTGTGGAGCCTCTAAATTTATCGTTTTCCTATTTTATTAACAAGTTTCATCATTCACGCGTTAGAAAGCCAAGGTACGTCGCCTTTGTATTCGAATTGGAGAAATACGATGCCCTATACCGACTTCATACCGAAACACCTATTTTAGGGAGAGAATTGCTCGGACGTTCTTATGATAAAGGATTGGGAAAACATTTCCCCTGAAATAGCTTCTGTTCTCTTCCTAACAATCTGAGTTGCCCGTCTTTGTTCCCATACTGTTTACTGCTCCTTACGATTCGAGATTTACGAAACCTCCCTCACGTATGCCAACTCTTTCCAGACACGATTCTAAAAAAAATGGTATAAGGACATCCAGTATAAATCAAACGAAAATTGGAAAAGATTTTGTATCTCATTTTTGATGGATTTAAATATCATATTATACCAAACGTGTAAAATGTTTTGTTTTTTGTTTAAACATTTTTCGGTAAATAACAGACAAGTTGCAGATATTCAAAATAGATACGAGTACTGCAAAGTTATTCATCGACAACACAAATATCTAAATTCATACTGACACCATCAGAGTATGATGACAAAAAAGTATTTCTTCAAATTAATTTTGATATTAAAGAAACGACTTAAAGAGCATAACGGTTACGTATTTATCTATAATTCAGCTAAATTACTTCTTAACGGTCCGGGTTTTCATTTTGAATTCAGAAAATAAATCAAAAAGATAAATGTAAATGGCTAAGTTTTTAATTTACTCTCATCTACTTTGGAACTAAAAGGCTATATGAATGATTAATTAAGCAAGGAATTGTCTCTATTGAGTTCCATCAAGATAGAATTAAAGGCTGTTGAGGTAATGACTTTTCAACTCCAAGTTACGTTTATTTTTAAATATTTTTATGCATTACGTTCAATGCCCTGAGCTTCATTAAACTTACAAAATAGTTACGATTCAAAATGTTTTATCAACCTTTATCTTTCAAATTTTATAAATTATTACATTTTTTAGGGGATGTGAACTTGATATAAAAATGTTCAATTATTTTATTATTATTTGATTAAAATAGAGTCCGTTTTGATTTTCAAATTAATTAGTTGAATAGAATCCTTAAAAAGATAATCATATTTTATAATAAACTAAATTAGAAGTATCATAATAATTGTATCAGTGAATTGACAATATAATCCGTAAATATTTTTTATGGCAGTAAAAATAAATATTTTAATATTAAATATATTATAGAAAGAATGTGTATGAATAAATAAAATGGCTGTCTAATTGAAAATCTAACACAATTATGAAATAATTTTGAAAATTTTGGAAACTATACATACATTTATTTAATAAAGAACATTTTAAAATTATGAAAACGTAATATTTTTATGAGGATCAAAATCCTAAGCTCCTTTTCAAATAAAACCAAACCAAATTTAAATATTTATCACACTTCATACCAACTGGTTGGATTGGAATAACTTTAATCAACCAAATACGAGCGATCCTAAACCATAAAAAATTATGCGACATTAAGATTAATTTTTAATTTCTCGAATCCGATAACAATGGAATAATTGAGGATTGGATGCTAATCCAACAATTAACTCATCGCTTATCCAATAAAACGTCAATCCCTTGTTAATTCCGATCGCTGCAGTCACTTTTCATTACGAAGTATAAAAGCATGTTCCTGCACTTCCAAGTAACTGTAAACAACCTCACACTTGCATACTGCCGATATTGCCATGAATGAAAATTCACATAGACCGAAAACAAAATACTATACTATTGTTTGAGGAACACTATGTCAACCAAATATCATTTAACGTTTCTTTGAATGTTAGGCTAAGAAAACAACAGTTATATTACGGTCATTTCAAGATTGTTAGCCATTTTATTGGCTTAGAGTTTGAAAATTTGACGTATCGCCTCTGATTGTTACCTTCTTCCAAAGAAATTACTTAAAAATCAATTTGATGAAATATTGATAATTAAAATCATCTCATCCTTATCTTTGGTTTTATCTTGTAAAAAAATTATGATTAATACTGAAACACAATATGTACTGAACATAAATACTGACATGTAGATGCTGAAGATCTGAAAACATGGAATTTACCCGCGTATAAGTTTATATTTATCGAGTTGAAACATTCTTAAGTAAGATGATGAAGACCTTCAAATGATAATTTTAATGAACTTCGAAAACGAGGTAAAATATTTATTGAAATAACCGTTAACTAAATAATTGATCAAAGAATATCAAGACAGTAAATAGTCGATTTAGTAAACGTTTACTAATCTAATCAAAGAGCATAGCATTTTCTATGAATATAGATTTAAAATGAAAATACGTCAAAGTCCCTACGAAATGGATTTGCCTTCACTTTGGAGGCATGACATAACGGGTAATATTGTCACAGAGAAGTCCTCAATTCTTGGTTTAATCCCTCCGATGTCAATACTCTATTTGTGGAATTACACCTCCTACTTGTTTTGCTTCATTGTGGTGCAATCGGCTTCCTTGCTCTCCTTTAATTTCTTGCAACGTTTGATTCCATTGGAACATTGGATAATCACAGGAATTGGTAATAAGGGATTTGAACTGAGCCGTCCGTCAAAATGGGCGCCTAATTGGCTTTGCACGTTTCATTAGCACTCGGGTCCATGTTCGAGAGAGGAATCGAACATCTCTGAATAATATCGTACTAATAAAAAAGAATTTCAAGGTCACGATTAAATTTGATATGATCGATTTAAAATATTCTTACCAAAAGATTGAAAGCAATTTATTTTATTACAGCCAATGCAATCAATATCCTATCGTTGCTGAGTACATTGAAAATTAACAGTATTAATATTACCTCGTAAAAACCTTTTGAATGGAAATTAACTATACAATTAACTTCTACAATTTACTTTCAATATATTTATTTCAACTATTTATTGATGGTGTTTCCACATGAAATAAATACATCAATTGTCTATTTTCATAATTAAAAAGGAAGGATTAAGAATTCTGAGCAAAGTTAGGATCCTTCAATTCTTTGAAAGATCCTTATCTTTTTCTAGACAACAAATAAAAAAAAATTCAAAAAAATCTTAAATTTTTTACGAACATCATCCATACCGTATTTCAAAGGTGGTGAAATGTTCACGATCAAATGCATGAATGCTTAATACGATTTATACTAAAAATTAAACTATTCGTCCCAATGAAGAAGACCCAAATCAGACCTTTTGCCTTAAACACGGAGATTTAAAGACAGAAAGAATGAAAGAGTCCAGACTTCGTATTGTAACAGTTAAAAAAGGAAAAGCTTTTTTCTTGGATGCAGTTCCATTGTGCTTGGATCAGCACAGAAGTGATAGTTCTGTGATTATGAGTGACGTACTGAAGTGAAACAGACTCTCATTAAAGAGATACGATAATCTATTTCTGCGGTCCATAACATTTTGAGGATTTCAGAGGAAGGGATGCGAATGGATATCACTCACAAAATAAAAGATGATTCAGTCAGCATCTAATTGAGGATTTTCTTGACAAATTAAGATGTCCTTACAGTTTTTGACCGATTTCACAGAGCTCACAGTTTAGCTAAGTTTAGCATGAATTATGTTTATAGAACATAATTTATCTGAGAACTCCAATTTAAGAGTTTTAATCAATGATAAGAAATAATTTTAAAAATAGAAAAAGACAGATAAATGAAACTCTGAGCGAATAATGTGCATGAGACAAATTTAAACGAAAGGAGCGAAACTGCTGGTGGAAGGGAGGGAGGTTGATTAAAAGAGGGCAATATATATAAAACGAAGAAATTGTGAAGAATTATCGGGTGGTCAAACATCTGCTGTAAGTGGATTGGAAATTCATCAACACGATCGACGTGAGCAGCAAACGAGATGCAAAGGGGTTAAAAAAAGAGCCGTAGAGCTCCGATAGGTAGGGTAGCCGATTGGCTGGATAAGCATTTTCAAATTTCTGTGTGGGAAGAGGAAATGAGAGGAAAAAAAATATTCGCACCTTTGGATGAAAGTAATGGCCTACAGGTAGATTCGTCCGAACCGAGTTCCACACTATAAAATTCGCGTTTCCAAAGTGTGATATTCATCTTTAATATCAAAGATACCATATCGATGGATACAGGTTATTTTCAACAAAAGGGGTTTGCTATTGTTAAATATACGCCATAGATATTGACTGGATTGAACTTAAACAATATTTTAATACTATAAATCTTGTAAATTTAGTCCGCGTATGAATTCCTTGCTTTGAACATTACTTATACATTACGAGATTGGCAAAATTACTTCAGAAAATATACGTTTTCTTTACTAAATTCTTAAGTGGCCATGTTATGAACTTTAGGTAAAACAAGTAAATACATAACATAAAATTACTTATGATTTATAAGACATGAATTTCATAGCAAACCTGATATATTTTTCGTCATAATTAATGAAATAGTATTTTCCTAGAACAATTTCATTCAAATTCAAAATATTCTAAATGTCAGTATTTTTTGTTAGAATTACATTTACTTTGACCAGATTCATAAGACATATAAACTATTTATGTTCAAAGATTAAATAATGATTTAAATTACACCAAGTAAAATATAAAAAGTAATTTGTAATTTTTACGTGAATACCATGTATATGGCACATCCATTTCACACTTCAAGATATTCATCAGCATTATATTTAATATTCCACAACTTTATTTTCTTTGGGGTGACAAAGAAAATAAATAAAATATTCGATAAAAACGTAGTTTAATTCCCAAAGAAAGAAAGCTTTCCACCTCTCATGTCAGTATATTGATATCTTATGTTATATGTACAAACTGAATGAATCTGACATAAATTGCTTCTATTTTGATAATTAATTACGGAAAAAACTAATTCATCGTGAATTTAATTTCCACGCTCAAAAGTTTATTCTAGGCCTTTAATAAGTTCACTCTCCTAGAAATTTGAAAACTTTTCGAAGTGTTTCTAGATTTTCTCGGATCACTTTTTGCTCCAAGGTTCAGATCGAAAGCACATTTTCCGAGCGATATCATAACTTTTCCTACTGCTTATTTGCTTTTATGACATCTGCCTCGCTTCTTCCCACTGACATCTATCACCCATTCACAGCTGAATTAAGCGGCGAATGCCCTTTTTTGCTTTTTTGACCGATATTAATGAGTGGACACGATTTGCACGGTTGCATGCGCTTTTGCACGCCACATCCTTTCTAGCCATGGAACCTGACGTTCAGGATGCATTTCGGAGAGGATAAACGTGCTAAAAATGACATTTTGGCAAATATAAACACTAAAGGATCAGGACTGGAGATCTTCTCAAAATGATAAGGAATAACTGCTGATGAAGCTGAATATAATCTTTTAAATTTTTATAACAATATATCTATATATCTTGTACAATCTGAAATTAGTTTTTCTTTGATGAAAAAATGCAATTGTTTACGTTAAAAAGATGAATTTTTCATTAAGATCGCCGTAAATTAATATTTAAGATTGCCAAGGCTGAGAAAAAATACATCTTTTAAACTCAACTTTGGCCTAACTAAATAACTAAAGTGATTACTCTATAATTACTTCTAATGTTTAATTACTTAGGAACACCGCTTTATCCGTGATCTGGAGAAATATTATACCAGAAAATTTCCATCATCTATTGATAAACTCCTATCCACTAGTGAAATAAGTATCTAAAAATATATATTTAAAATTGAAATATGAATTTTAATGAGTTTAGAATAGTTAGGTGTCCATTTTTAGGTGGTTTATCTTATTTGATACACACAACATAATATGATTTTAAGAAAAGATGTTCATTTAGGATTTCAAGTTTAAGACGATTCTTTGGAACATATCATTTTGCTATAATTTTAAGTTCTATGATTTTCAGAACGTTAATTTTCTATGCAAAATCTATACATAGTAAACGCATTATTATGATACCCAATGCTAATTAGAACACCATTATTACTTTGCATTAGTTTCATAAATAATATTGAATATTATTAATTACTCGAATTCCAAATATTGGCTGGCAATTAGTTTGCTTCGAAACAAGCAGAATAATAATTAACTTTTTCACTAATTTTCCTATTATTTATTTACTTAACATCGTGTACTGTTAAAGAAGAGAACTTTCACTCCTTTATAAATCTAACCGGAAAAGCTTTACTTATTCTTTAAATTCTCGAGAGAGTTAAAGAACACTTCCAGTAGCCATTAAATCATTTCAAGTCCTGGAATCCTAGAAAATAAGTTTAGCTGCAACGGAGCCATACAACCCAACAAAGCTATTCCAGATGACAAATTAGGCTTAAAATACAGCTTAAAATTTTTTACAGTTCGTTTTGGGAAAAGAAATATTTAAAATAATACATTTTTATAGATTTGAAATAATATAATGCTAAAATCTTACTAAAAGTTTCCATACATGTAGTTCATTCAGCCTTTCCGGTTAACACTATAACTGTTATAACATCTAATAACTGATCTTTAAAAATAATTAGAAATGAAACAGTAAAATCTCTTAATAGTATTATAATGAAAAAAGAGTTGCTAGGAAATTTTATAAACTTATCAGAATAGAACATACACAATACACTAAAAGGAATAACGAAATATATCTTAATTAAGTAATATAAATACATCCCTGAAAAACCTATGTAATTTATTCTGCAATTGGTTTGAACCCCTTGAACTGGCCAAAGGGGGAAATCGCTGACAGATGATTAATCTCATGTGCTAATGATCAAGTGCATTCCACCCTCTCTCTTAAATTAAGTGTCTATCCTTCAGACTTTTTTTAACACCCACCTTAATTTCTCGATCAATTTAATCTCATTTATGGCCAACCAATCACAAAGGCTTAGCAGTGTTTGAAAGGGTTGGTTGTGCTTCGTGAAAACTAAGACATCGTTTCCTATACACAATCAAAATGAGCACATTTATTTAGGTAGCAAATTGATGAATATTAAGAAAAGTATTATGGAATGGTGCTATTATATCATTAAACAATGTATGGCCAATTTACAGTCGGTCATCATCTATCGGTCTATCATCGCGCATCATAGCTATGTGCATTTATCTTTAAGAAAAATTTCAGAACCATATCGGCTAAATTACATACAAAAATATAATTGGCGCTAATAACTCGTCTTATTATCCATAAACTTTTGTACAAAATTAATATTGCATTACATACAATAATCGTTACTGTTACATTAACAATAATATTTATTATTCGCTCAATATCTATGAAATGTTACTCATGAGGATCATTACGAAAGGCTGAATCATGAGCAATAAGTTCTCGATCTTCAAAAATGCCGATAATATTGATGTACTAACTTGTATAATCAAGTTGTAGAGAACTCTGATCGCCTTCTATGTAATTATTAATCATGAGCGTCCGTATTAGGCAAAGTCCGTATACAGTAATTGGAGGTGTATTCTCTATTCACGCTGGTTGCATCCATCTTTACCGAGTGATTTAGCCAACTCGTAACTTGTTGTACCTTAGTTTCTTTTCGTCCGCTCATTTTAATTTCATTTAACTTGAACGGAAGTAAATTAGGATATACCTCAATTTCCATCTCAATTCACAAGCTTTATTTCTGGCATTCGATTGACGATGGCAGAAAATACAAGGTACCTTATAACAAAACGAAATATTAACTAATACTTGTAAATTTAAGAACGAGGCAAAATTCAGCAGTCATGAGCCATCTCGGATTGCAAAAGGAAATGTTTCAGATATGCAAACTTATGGTTGATGTACACTCGTTTTATCTTGAGACGGAAATATGCTACAATCATCCATTCCGCTATCTATTCCTAAATTCCCTTGCAGGTAGTTTAACTAAAAATCGTTATTTTCCTTCACCTTACGCATCTCCCACAATTATTTAATGTTCATTATTTATAGCCATGATTTTAATATCTCGAAGTAAACTTTATCGATCTAAATTACGGATTAGAAATAAGAGGTAAATTCATAAACCAAATCAAGCACATACAAAAGATAAACTCTTATTATTATTTTATTATTACGAATAAAATGGACGAAAACCACAGATTTTCAGCACATTTTATAACCTGAAGATTTCGATTCAAAAGTTCCTTGGGCAAAGCTTTTCATCCACACTTTTTCACTTTGAGATCAGTCCAATGGAATACTTAAAATTAATGAGAAGGGAAATACGGAAGGAGAGTATCTACAAAGGACTCAGTCGTCACAGCTCAAACAATCCAAGGAGATAAAGGAACGAATGTCACCGTGTTTGAAAGTCCGGGATTCGAACGACATCGACTAAAAAGGGCGTTCATTAGATAGGGAAAAACGGTGATAATAGAAGGAAGCGTACGGAAGCTTCTAAGGTTAAATAGATTTGGGTGAGTCAATGGTTCAATCTTTGAGCCTTTCATCCTACAGATTTGACTCACTCAAATCAAGCTCTGTGCCCTGCGGTTTCTTTTGCAAAATATTTCCAGACGTGCTGTTTTATGGGGTCATTTGACCTCGGCTCTTCCTTGCCCTTTCACTTTATTGTCTTCGAGCCATCGTTCCAATGCGGGGAAATATGTTTTTAAACGACGGGTGAAGGTGATCTTTGTTAAGTAGATTGTTATCTCGATTGCTTTAGAGGTCTGCTGCAGAGACACCTTGAGGGGATATCCCGTGATACAGGTACAAAGAAGCGAGGCTACTTCATTTACGCAAATTACGCGCAAAAAGCTGCATAAAATACCTTTGAAAATGGTAAATAACAGGATGATAATATCAAAACCATGCAATCCGTTATAAAGTGATTGATACAGATATCATTGACTCTAATTGAACAAAGCAAATTCATCAGTTTCCCCGAATTGAAATGCTGGGTTGAGATATTAAAGCAGCTATACATAATTAAGACTATTACCCCAATCATTCTAGTTTTACCTGCGAATTACAGTGGAATTTGACCAACTCGTGTGACTAATTTGGTAAACTATAATTTCGACAACTCATTTACTCGTGTATCAATCGGAAATCTGCTGCTCGACTGAACATTTTGAAATTGCAAAAAGGGAAGCTATTCACTCTGAATGTCTTTTGATTAGCTTTGATCTACTCATCGATAAGATAAATGACGATGTATAAGGGCGACGTTATTCTACGCATTTATATACATTTCTATACGAAAACTATCTATAAATTGAAAATACAAAATGAACTAATAATAAAATCAAAACGCTCTTTACATCAATTCGATAATATCATGCTTATCTTAAATGATGGTTTAAACCACTTTGTTGAAGCTGAAAATAATCGAATTATAAGCAGATAGCACGAAATACGACTCTGTATAATCACACGGTTGACTTAGCAACTCTGTTCGAATCGCGTGCGTGAATAAAAAATTCCTTTAACGTTAATGAGCGATTAAATGACAAATAAATAAACGTAAAGAAAGGACAATCACTCTATTACAAATCATTTCCATCACATTTTAACGATTAATTCGAAATTAAAGAGATTCAATGAAGCACGACCTTTCGAAGGACAGTTCAATTATTTTGTCAAAACATTACATCGCGAAAAATTAATAACACGCACAAGGTATGATAATTATGATTCGAAATTAATTTCTGCATTTTTAATACGCTACAATCTTTAGAATTTCTCAATTCACATTAAGGCTCCTGTAGCGCTCGCCGAAAACGGCCGTTTTCGCCTGTCTCATTTCCCAAATTACGAGATTAATATTCATTGTAGAGATTTCCGGTTTTCAGCATTTGCAAGAGAAATGATATATGTTATTGATGGTAAATCAATATGGTGGATTCGATTAGCATCTGCACGAGTATTCAGCTCAATTGCTGATGAAATCACCTTTTGAGAGTTTTCTATGCTTTTGATTACATTTTTAATTTATCCGTAAAAATACCTAAAAGACTGTTGATACATTGGGGTGTATTTCTGTGGAATAATGTATATTCTACACATTGGTAACGCAATTAAAACGTTTACATTTATCTGCTACGGTCCTTTAAATTTTTTTACTTTAAATATGTTTAAATTATATGAGCCATGAAAAATAAAATAATAAGACAGCATTTAAATTGATTAAATGTTTTTCAAAAGAAGAAAGTGATTGAAGGATAAAAAAACAATGTTAAAACCGGTTCGAACCACGTGCAATGATATTATGAATCTAACATGCTAGCACCACGCAACCATTTGCTTGCTGATTTGATGCTGCCGCGGGGGTTACATTAGAAGCGGCTAGAATTGACGATTTTTAAACATTAATTACAGAGAAACGAGGGAGCGTTGGCCCCTAGTATTTTCAGGTTGTTATAAGTAATATCTAAGCTACACTTCCATACCGGTCCTATCCAATATCCCGTGCCGCAGTCCTAAAGGTCCCCTTGTAAAATATAAATTATTAATATCGATAAATTAATTATAAATTAAATATGTAAAATTATTTTTGAATTCCGAATACAAATATTTGTTCAGAATTATTAGTAACTAAAATGCTCTGATCAAAGATCATCACGAATAGCAAATCAAACCCGGGACTGCATCGATAGAAGTCGTACGGACCTCAATGAGAATCTCTCCACAATTTCTAAACCCGAATGAGACTGTTCTGGGATACTAATTCGTCTTCTGCGAGCAAATGAATTTCGAAGATAACACGATACTTATCAATGTATCAATTTCAGTCTTGCTTGGGACTGTGAACTGAGGAGGCTTCCCACCCCTCCAACCTCGTCTCAGAAGCCAGGTGGTGCCAACCGCTTCAAAAAAGTCAGCAAATGATCCTCCCTGTGTTCTGTTAGTTTTCTAAGTTACCACTTTTCGTGCTCTGAGACGCGACCGTTAAATTCGGAAATCTCCGAGCGCTACAGCAGCCTTAATGGAAAAGAAATAGGAAGTACTAATTGTCATATAAGACCTCTTCCGAGCTCCATCGTTATCACCGGGTTCGGCGGTAATATTAATAACTAATAAAATAGAAAAATGGTAGAGAATATAACTGAAGGTATAGATAAAAACTCGAAGAAACTGATAAGTTTGAGAATGAAGGGTACCAGATGAAATGGTCAACTGCACAAAAGAGTTTTCAATTTCGCTTTGCCGTAAAAAAAAGTGCACTAATTGAGCCAACGCTTTTCAAAGTTTTTATTGTGTTCCGCGAAATTCCTTTCTGATTGAGCGATGTGGACTGTTGAAATGTGCTTCGTACGGAGTATCGAAATCCAACCGAGTTAATCCGCTTATCAGTTTTACTATAGATCTATTCTTCTTTCTTTTTTACGCCCTTTTTCCTTTCTATGCCTTTTTTGGCATAGAAGCCATAGAGGCATCTTTTCCCAAATCAGCTTACATCCGTTCGCTGTTGAAATCAATCTTATCATTATCCTGGCATTTTGTAAGTACCGCAGACGGTTGAATCTGTGAGATAGGCCGATTAAAGAAAGAAGGAAGGTTAAATTCGCATAATTCTAGAGTAATTTATAATACGATAGTATAGTACGTACAAATGTACCAAAAGTAAGACTACTACGCAGGAAACACGTTTATTGTAAGAAGAAAATGATGACCGTATTTTATCTATAGTCTGTTCCACTTTTCTATAGTCTGTTCCACTTTTCTAGGCAGTATGGGCTTATGGAGAAATCAAATAGCCTCGTACGCCGGGTCATTTTTCCGGAATATCCGCGATATCCACAAAATTTGCCTTCGCAACGGATGAAATTAAGATTTTCAACTTAGTTTTGTGCATTTTTTTTCCATATTGACGAAGTTTTTTCAACATTTAAACAAAAGAAATAAATTTTATAGCGGAATGAGAAAAAAATGGTCACCTCACCAGCCGTGAACAATACTAAAACTGCCATTTCTCTCATCCTATCTAACGTAAAGTGCTAGTTTTTTCTTAGATTAATATTTATACCTTATAAATACAAAAAAGTCAACTTATATTAAATTTTTACTGATAAAATTTTAGTAAAAAATAATTTAAGGGAACGCAACCTCCGAAAAATTGGACCGTGAAGTCAAATTTATACATCGCCTAAAAATTTTTTGTTTCTTACGTTACGAAAAACTTGTCGCGAGAGAAATTGAGATAAATGTTGTTATTTTCATTTACAGGTTATTCTGAGTCGATATCTTGAACAGAACTTTAGTTTTTGAATTTTATATCTGAGAGCGGGTCCGGATCAATCTGAATTACGCTTACGGGTCTATTAGTCTCGAGCAAAAAGTGACAATGATTAGCAATCGGAGCGCTAAATCAATTACTCTCTCAAATCATAACCCACTGTGGAACGGGACTGAAAAAGCAAAATAAATTCGAATGAATATGAAGGTTCAGCAAATTTTGTTTTCCGATCTCATTGTCGCAGTAGACCGTCAGGTCTCACAACCATGTCGCCGTGTCAAAAGAAATTTTACCTCCAAATCTACACCGTTTCCCTTGAATGACCATGACTGACAACCTGAGGCCATTTCACTACGACTTTGCACTTCTATGACTCAACCATCGCATTCACATGGTCTTTGGTGCTTCCCCTCTCTTTTGAAACCGCATGATACACCTTGAAAGGAGGACATTTTGGGAACATTGAGGATATCGAAAAAGAATAGGAGACGGAAAGATGCCATAAATCCTGCTCTAGAAGTGTTTGAGGGATACTAAAAGCACTAGCAGATATGCAAAGGATTGAGGGTGAATACTATGAGGTGTATTGTACTTAAATTAGATACTTTTTAAGAATAGTAAAAATTCAGCGTACCTTTCATCATGATCAGCATTCAAATACTTTAATGACGTATTCGGCTGACTCCACTTGAATGCTTTGTTTATTTAACTTTGATTTAATGGAGCAATCATCCGAAACGACGTCTCTGTTGTACAAGTAAGGTACCGAATATAATATGCCGCATCTGAAAGAAGTAAAAAAGGGAGATAAACATCCTTACAGACGCTTCCCCGCCCACGTCGATAAAATTCGTTCCCAATCGACACCCTCTGACCTCCGAGGCGCGATATCGTTCTCCGCCCACACACCCTTCAATTGTTCCAATAAATCCCAACCACTCTTTGGGACACACCCTCCGCTGCATTTCCTCAATCCGTCCTTTTTAACGCCTATCGACCACAACTCACTGTCAGAGTATATCCGACTTTATAACGCGAGGAAATAAAAGAAACAGAGCCCTGAATACGTAATGGCCTCGACGGAACTTATTTTCGTTCATTCGAATGGGGAAAATCAAAAGATGATATTCCCTGGAGTAAATTATAGTCGGTTTACAATTATAGATCGCCATACTTCATGAAGTATTTTAAAGCGAGGATTCAAAATCGAACGCCCTCTGTATCGACGAGGGATTAAATCAAAGCGTAAAATTAGTGTTCTATGATACTTCTAATTTTGTAAGTAACTTGTTGCGTGAGAGCATTATTACTGTCATTGATTTCTCATTTTTGGAGGATAAGAGATGAGTTGCCGTATTTGACGGCACATGGGACTTCATAAATTACGTGTCAAAAAATTTACCCGCGTCTTATGGGTGAATGACTCAGGTGAATTTTTACACACACAGTACTTTTTTCTATGTCATAATTATTTTATCAGCTTTAACTAAATTTTTGCCAACAAAAATACAGCTCGACAAGAGAACTGGGATAGTTTCCTTTCGACACCGCACCGTCCCGTCAAAAAGTAAACCAAACTATAGGCCGTTCCAAAATTCTAGGCAGTATTGTCCCATGGGGGAATCGAATGACCTCGTAGGCAGGTGCATTTTCCGCTAAGTTCCGTCTCAAACGGATAAAATTAAGATTTCCCGCTAGGTTTGGTTGATTATTTTCAGAAATTTAGAAGAACTTTGAATAAGAAAATATAATTCTACATATTGATGAAGACTTTACATCCTCATAACAAAATAAATAAATTATGAGGAACGGACTACTACGGTCTATGGACTACGGTCGCCCTCTGTGCCGAGTTGGCCATGTCCTGGTGCGGAGAAGCGCGGACTAGCACATAGTGCAATACTACTCGTTCAACGTTTAACGCCCGACACACTTGTATGGGTGCAAATATATATATATATATATATATATATATATATATATATATATATATATATATATATATATATATATATATATATATATATATATATATATATATATATATATATATATATATATATATATATATATACATATATATATATATGTATATACATATATATATATATATATATATACATATATATATATATATATATATATATACATATATATATATGTATATATATATATATGTATATGTATGTATATATATGTATATGTATGTATATATATATATATATGTATATGTATGTATATATATATACGAGTAAAGGTGCGCTTGCTTACAGCAAGCAATGCAATATTTATCTTTAGTGAATAATAAAATTTTTCGAAAGATTACTCTGCTCAAACGTTGCCTAACATTAAGTAAAGGGCATTAACGCAGCTGAAAATGCACTGAATACGATTTCCGATGCATACCTTTCGGAAGCTAAAATCCAGCCCCGGCGTCGAACCAAGGTCTTTCTGCTAAATCACTGTAATCTTTCGCTTGAGTATGGTGGACTTTATAAACACCCCGAATTGCAAAAGGAAATTCATTCAGGAAGTACCTTAAAATGAGCCCTTAATTCCCTATGTATTTCACATGGAGAATTAATTAACGCCCCCTAGCATCGAACCAACGACCTTTTACGGTAGTCTTAGGATACCTTTTATATAAGAATGGTCCCCTTAATGCCTGTGTGAAATTTTGAACCTCTGCGCGGTTGGGAAGTGTTATAAAAAGCATTCGGAAATATGGCCAATGTATTTTAAACGGGAAGAATCGAGATTACGGGTCGCTCTGGAATCGAACCCGTGACAGATAGGCAAATGCTGATTTTTTTCCAAGTACATTTCGTAAGTATCTATACGTGATGAACGTTTGAATGGTCTATGTACGATATTAAGAGAGCTACGATTTTTTAAAATTCAAAAATATTTCACCTCCTGGCATCGAATCCAGGACCGATTGTGCATAAAATACTACATTTTTCCGTAGACATATATATTAGCAATAGGTACATGAAATCTTATTCTTTTAGCTTAATGGGAAGTCTTTTTAAAATTATTTGAAAAACGGCCCCATGCATTCTTAACGGGGAAAATCGAGATTACGGGACGCTCTGGAACCAGACCCGTGACACATAGGCAAGTATTAATTTTTTTCAAAGTACATTAGGTACGTATCTATACGTGTAAAAAGTTTCAATGATCTATATATCATATTAAGAGAGCTACGATTTTTCGAATTTTGAAACTTTTTCACCTCCTGGCATCGAACCCATGACCAGTTACACGTAAGCGATAGCTTTTTTCCGTAGATATATATAGTAGCAATAGCTACATGAAATTTTATCTTTCTAGGTTAATGGGAAGTATTTTTAAAATCATTTGAAAAACGGCCCAATGCATTCTAAATGGGGAAAGTCGATTTTGGGGGCCTCCTAGAATCGAACCCATGATAGGTAGGGTCGGTTTCCCAATTTTTCCTGAGTGAGATTTAGTTGGCCATTACGGAAAAAAATCGGCGGCTCCGTGGCCAAAGCGGTTTGGGCCTGACATTAATATCCTATATATATATATCCCCTATATATATATATATCCCCCCGAAGCGTCTATATATTATAGATATGTATATGTATGTATGTATATATATGTATATATATATATATATGTATATGTATATATATGTATATATATATATATATGTATATATGTATATATATATATATATGTATATATGTATATATATGTATATATGTATATATGTATATATATGTATATATGTATATATGTATATATATATATATATATATATATATATATGTATATATGTATATATGTATATATATATATATACGAGTAAAGGTGCGCTTGCTTACAGCAAGCAATGCAATAATTTATCTTTAGTGAATAATAAAATTTTTCGTAAGATTACTGTGCTCAAAGGTTGCTAAACATTAAGTAAAGGATATTAACGCAGAGAACAAAGCATTATTCCCGCCCCGGCGTTGAACCATGGCCATCTTACGAAAATCACTGTATCAATCGCTTATGTATGATTACCTTTATAAAAAACCCGAATTTCAAAAGGGAATTCATTCAGGAAGTAGCTTAAAATGGGTCCTTAATTCCCTATGCATATCTTATGAAGTTATTGTTAACGCCCCCTAGCATCGAACCAACGACCTTTTACGACAATATTTGGGATGCTCTTATATGAGTATGGTCCCCTTAATGGCTGTGTGAAATTTTCATCCACTGCGCGGTCGGGAAGTGTCATAAAATGCTTTCAGGAATATGGTCAATGTATTTTAAACGGGAAAAATCGAGAATACGGGACGCTCTGGAATCGAACTCGTGTCTCATACGTAACTGTTGATTTTTTCCGAAGTACATTATGTAAGTATCTATACGTGTAGAAAGTTTGAATGACCTAAGTATCATATTAGGAGAGATACGATTTTTCAAAATTTGAAAATATTTTACCTCCTGGCATCGAACCCATGATCTTTTGTGAATAACTGATATAATTTTTTTATAGAAACATATATTATCTATAGCCAGATGAAATTTCGTTGTACTACGTTCCCGGGAAGTATTTTTTTAAAATTGTCAAAAATCGACTCCATGCATTCTTATGGAGAAAAATCCGACTTTGGGGCCTCCCAGAATCGAACCCATGATAGGTAGAGTGGGTCTTAGATTTTTTCCTGGGTTAATTTTAGATGGCCATTACGCAGAAAAATCAGAGAGTCGTTGGCCCTTGCGGTTTGGGCCAGACATTTGTATCCTCAAATTTTTTTTACCCCCTAGTTATCTATATATATATACGAGTTAAGGTGCGCTTGCTTACAGCAAGCAATGCAATAATTTATATTTAGTGAATAATAAAATTTTTCGAAAGATTACTCTGCTCAAACGTTGCTAAACATTAAGTAAAGGGCATTAACGCAGCTGAAAATGCACTGAATACGATTTCCGATGCATTTCTTTTGGCAGCTAAAACCCCGCCCCGGCGTCGAACTAAGGTCATCCTGCTAAAATTACTGTAATCTTTCGCTTGAGTATGTTTGACTTTATAAACACTCCAGATTTCAAAAGGAAATTCATTCAGGAAGTAGCTTAAAATGAGTTCTTAATTCCCCATGCATTTCTTACGAAGTTATTGTTAACGCCCCCTAGAATCGAACCAACGACCATTTACGATACTATTACGGTCGCTTTTAAGTGAGAATGGTCCCTTTTATGGCTGTGTGAAATTTTGAACCTCTGCGCGGTTGGGAAGTGTCAAAAAAAGCTTTCGGAAATATGGCCAATGTATTTTAAACGGGAAAAATCCAATTTACGGGACGCTCTGGAATCGAACCCGTGACACATAGGCAAATGCTGATTTTTTTCAAAGTACATTTTATACGTATCTATAGGCTTTGAAAGTTTAAATGATCTATGTATCATATTAAGAGAGCTACGATTTTTTGAAATTTGACAATATTTCACCTCCTGGCATCGAACCCATGACCGGTTGGACGTAAGCAATAGCATTTTTCCGTAGATATATATAGTAGCAATAGCTATATGAAATCTTATCCTTCTAGGTTAATGGGAAGTGTTTTTAAAATCATTTGAAAAACGGCCCAATGCATTCTTAATGGGGAAAATCGATTTTTGGGGCCTTCTAGAATCGAACCCATGATAGGTAGGGTCGGTTTCCCAATTTTTCCTAGGTGAGATTTAGTTGGCCATTACGTTAAAAAATCGGCGGCTGCGTGGCCAAAGCGGCTTGGGCCTGACATTAATATCCTATATATATATATATATATGTTATATATATCCCCCCGAAGCGTCTATATGTATAGATATATATATATGTATGTATATATATGTATATGTATGTATATATATGTATATGTATGTATATATATGTATATGTATATATATATATGTATATGTATATATATATATATATATATGTATATATATATATATATATATATATATGTATATATATATATATATATGTATATATATATATGTATATATATATATATATATATATATATGTATATATATATATATATATATACACTTTTCGGTATCGGTGTTTAAAACCAATCGTGTAAAAATAATCTCGGAAATGTGACTAAGGGAAACAAGAGATTAAGCCACACTATTCAGTATGAACTAGAAGAGTTAAATTACGCATGTGCATGGAAGCATAGCAGCAGTAAGTCATTACGTTATTGTGGTACCGCGCTGTCGAACGAACTATTAAAACTAGTTTTCATTGTGTGTGGCCTACTAAATGAGGATGAGTCTAATATGCCAGAGCGTCTTACATTCCGTCAAATAAGTTATTAAGGGTACTAAAAACTGAGAAATCTACACTGCATCTGTGCATAAATATTTAAATTCATGCAAAAGGTAATCCAGATTGTATAAGAATTGTTGTTCAGTTTAAGATTGATATCAACAGACAACCATCACCATTTTTCCCGTCCAAAAAATAATTTAACATTCATTTGATGATTAAGTCGATTGATGCGTAATTACGTATAAATATTTTGAAGATATTATCCATATAGCCATGCTTAAAATATTTGATAACAATAAGCATATTTCAGGACAGAATCATTCATTGCATTACCGATTGGTATTTCGACGGGATACCTAAATGTCCGTTCGTTATATAAAACTCGAGAGACATTCCAATTTAAAGGAAGATCCACCCTTGGCCACAGAGTAATAGTCGTCGGAAATAAATGGTGCGCTGTCCAAACAGAAGAGTGCAGTTTTCAAGTTTCAATCGGAAGTCTCAATTCCTCGATTAATTCCAACGCCTCTCAAATATTTGAAATATTTGAAATATTTGACAGAACTTAGTTCTCTCTCCGCCATTCGAAAGAAATAATTCGATTCCTAAATGTCTCTCCGGACACAATCATATATTTATTTATTGTATGTCTTAACAACTAGGAAGTAATTAAGATAGTGAGAAGTTTCATATCAGAAAAATTCAGCTACTTTATTTCGAACCAAACTTATTAACTTGTAAAAGATAAACGAATTCTTCATTGTGAAAAATCAACATCTTTCGACTGAAAGATAATCAAAGTCATTAATAAAGTTCATAATCAAATGCATAACAACCATCCCTGTTTGATTTGTTTGTAAAGCTCTAATTAATCTACAGTTAAGCATTTAAATACTTTTTTAACTGAAGCTTATGAACTGTATAACAGATTCGTCTGGAATGTATACGTTCTATATTGCACAGTTAAATTATTCAAAAGTATGTATGATGATGCCTGGTTTTAAATTGCACATTTACCCAAACTTGGAAATAAAAACTTATTAAATTTACTTGAAAAATGAAAATATATAATTATTTATTGTACGAAGAATCTAACTAAAGAGACACAGGTAGAGAAGTACTTTTATTCTAAATTAATGTTATGCTACAATAGACAAGGTCATAAGGAAAGCAAACATCCTATGCTATGGTTAAAATATTAATGGATATTACAATCATTCCAGCGATTACAAACATCATTAGAAAAAGTATCAAATTAAATGCAACAAATTTGACTGAGAACTGAAATAGTCATTACAAGTTGACATAATGCTAGCAGTAATAGTATTATAAAATCAAACATCATAAACTAAACTCATTTCATCATTTGAACAAGAGACAAATCAAAACGAAAATGACAAAGAAACTTTTGCATGCAAGTAAGTTATCAAACCCTCCCCAAATTTTGTAATTACAATAAATCACGTTTAAACTGAAAGTTTTAGGTTGCTGAACCCTCTTTCAACTATCTCCAGTACATAAATATATCAGCGGCAACAAATCATACAAGCTGCACTAAAACAACTGGCTAATTCTAACAGGTTGCTGAAAAGAGTAAGTATAATAGTAGAGTCTCAAACTACATGATCAAAGATGCACATAATATGCAAGAGAAAAGTTAAGATCATATGGAATAATTAAACAGTGAAATTGAGATGATAAATTCTGAAAGAGTAAAATAATTACTTGGTGTACTCATATTACACAAAAGCAAAACAAATGGAAGTATAAAAAACAAATTCACCAATATATAACTGTGTGTAACAATGTATTTATAACTGTGTATGACAAGACTGTTTAAAATAAAACCAACTACAATATAGGATTACACAGAGCGAATTCAAGAAAATTTTCAAGAAAAAGAACATGGAAAATTAAAACAGAACATTCATAATCAATAAACTGTTAACAGTGGTAAGCACAAGATGAGCATTTGTATAACGTATAAAATAAAACAAGAAAATTTGTATAATGTATAAGAAAAAACAATAAAAAAATAAAGAAAAAGTAACTAGTACCAAAGATTACGAGTGAAGAGGAGTACAAATATATGTGCATTCTGTAGATAACAACCATGTTACACAAGTATTATATAGACTATGTTCCTAACATAAAAATCATTAAATAATAAATGTAACCTAAATTAACACGAACTATTAGTAAATAGACAATATTCAAGTAGAATAAGTAACAAATCCGATTGAAATAAGACTAGAAAAGCATTTAGATCAAGAAAATCAACGCGAACAGAAGAATTTTAATTATGCTAAAATGAATTAATTATCAACAGTATATATGTAACAATTATAACAAAAACACCTACCATGGTGCCAAGGATAACAATAAAAACACTGTAAAACGAATATAAAAGAGAGAAACCACTAAATCTTCGAAATCTACGACGCAAAGCACTTTGCACTCTTCACCTCAACAGGCTACTGCACGATCTGAAATCTCGAACAAATCTGGAGAAGTTTAATATCTTATCGAAAATTCCGCTAAAACCGTGTCGTTTGCATCGCCTGCGCAAAAAACAATCGACGATCGAAAACTGTCTGCTAGCAGCGTGCAGAAAGAGCACAACGAATTGAAACCGACATTATTCATAACTTTTACTGAATTTTGACGGAAATGAAATTTAAATTTAGTAATATTATATGTATATATAATAAATGTACTTCACAAAGCATCGATTTAATCCCAAATAAAGGAGAATGAACGAATAAATAGAGAAAGGAGATGAATGAATAAATAGAATGAAGCTTTAACTTTAAATGATTCAGTGACCCAATTATAAAACATGTTATATTATAAAAAGGAGCAATAAAATACATTCTGAACAAAAGCTTATTTTGAAACGTTGGTCGACAAGCCAAACATGCGTTTCCTATGACAGCCATAGGGGACCATAGCTGATGAACAGGCATGAAACAGGATTAGCAACCCAATTATGGCAGTGACGTAATTAGATCAAAGGAATTAAAAATATCGTCCGCTAATTGCATATGACGCTGAAGCAAGCAGAATATTTTTTATACATGGCAAAATATATTCTCCTAGATAAATAAATGCTTTGAAATAAATATCGAGCGATAGCCATGGGGTTAAAAAAACTTCTAGAATACCGGCCATCATGTTCAGATATGGAGCCATGATAAAGAACGTATGATTGCTGATTATTGGGAGCAATATCGTGTGTTTCGTCAAAGAGAGACGAGTAATTCTTTCATTTTTAGTTGAATTCGTGAAGGGATTAATTCCGTTTTTGCTCGGATGAAAAATATGTCCATCGCCCTCTCGCAATTGCCCAACCGACGGAGAGCTCAACTTCGTCCTCGTTGTTATATCCTCGAAAGTCGTGACATTTGTTTTATTCTGATACCAAGAGAGAGTCAAACTAGGTGTATATGTATCTTCTATTATATAATATAGATAACTAGGGGGTCAAACAAATTTGAGGATACAAATGTCTGGCCCAAACTGCTGAGGCCACGGGCTCGCCGATTTTTTTGCGTAATGGCCAACTAAAATTAACCCAGAAAAAAATCTAACACCCACTCTACCTATCATGGGTTCGAGTCTGAGAGGCCCCAAAGTCGGATTTTTCTCCATAAGAATGCATGGAGTCGATTTTTGACAATTAAAAAAAAATACTTTCCGGGAACGTAGTACAACGAAATTTCATGTGGCTATAGATAATATACGTTTCTACACAAAAATGTTATCAATTATCCACAAAAGATCATGGGTTCGATGCCAGGAGGTGATATATTTTCAAATTTCGAAAAATCGTATCTCTCACAATATGGTACATAGATCGTTGAAACTTTCAACACGAATAGATACGTATATATTGTACTTTGAAAAAAATCAGCATTTGCCTACGTGTCAAGGGTTCGATTCCAGAGCGTCCCGTAAACTCGATTTTCCCCGTTTAAAATACATTGACCATATTTTCGAAAGCTTTTTATGACACTTCCCAACCGCGCAGAGGTTCAGTATTTCACACAGCCATAAAAGGGACCATTCTCATACAAAAACATCCCTAAGATTTTCGCGAACGGTCGTTGGTTCGATTCTAGGGGGCGTTAACAATAACTTCGTAAGAAATGCATAGGGAATTAAGGAGTCACTTTGAGGCACTTCCTGAATGAATTTCCTTTTGAAATTCGGGGTGTTTATAAAGTCAAACATACTCAAGCGAAAAATTACAGTGATTTTAGCAGGATGATCTTGGTTCGACACCGGGGTGGGAATTATGCTGCCGAAAGAAATGCATCGGAAATCGAATTCAGCGCATTTTCAGCTGCGTTAATGTCCTTTACTTTATGTTCATCAACGTTTGAGCAGAGTAATCTTCGAAAAATTTTATTTTTCACTAAAGATAAATTATTGCATTGCTTGCTTACAGCAAGCAATTATTTTTTTTCATTGAGTGATCAATAAGATTTTTCAGAAGACCATATTACTTAATAATTAATAAACAAAGTAAACGACATAATCGCAACGGATATTGAATGGAGATGGCTTTCCAATGAATTTATTATGGCATCATTTTCTTCGCCCTAGCGTCGAACTTACTTACGAATTACTTTCATTTTCCCATCCCTTTCTTACTTTAAGCGTTACGCTCCCTCGTCTTACTCCGGAAACCGTTACCGGGTTTTACCAAATTGTATATTCTTAGAAAACCCTTTCATCTTCCTTTGACGCTTTGTTGTACGTCGACCTCGAGTCTCGCTCGAAAAGGACGCTTAGCTGCTGAAAGTTGTCCTGTTCATTTAATGCAGTTTTTGTGGTGCGTATTAGCTAAAATATTCGTACAATGCCACAGTTTCGTCTCAAAAAGTGAAAATAGCATCATACTCACAAACAGCGTAACATGAATGTCATCGAATCGGGATTTTTAATATATTCCGCATTAATTTCTCTTGAATTATTAAACCGGAAAAGGTGACGCACTCATTATATTCTGCTGAAAATGGTTTCATCGTCCGCGTGAAAAAAATGCTTAATTAACATCTCTAGACATTGAGGAAAGTAAAATTTCATGTGAATATAGCTAGTATATATTTCTACTTAAAGATATTATTAATTATTAGCAAATGGTTATGAGTTCCATGACAGGTGTTAAAATATTTCAAAGCGAAACATTATAACGTAGTACCCAGAAGTTGCTCTCAATATTCCACACAGATTGATGGATGTAGAGGAAATGAATAATACCTTCAACTTTCACACAAGTATTTTATTTTCAAAATTTTCCACAGTACATAAAATGTAATTATACACATCATTCTATTATGAAACAAAAGTAAGCGTATTGCTATACATCAAAACATTTAACATCGTCGAATTTATTTTAAAGTTCAGAATTGATGTTTACAACCAATGTTTAACAGTGGCTCTTGCGGGTGTGCCCTTACTCAACACTGGTCATGGAGCCCCTAAGAGACGCTGTAAAGGCTCGCGGTCACTCTCACCATAGCAGGCCTCTGTCACCGAAGGGTGGGAGGACAGGGGATTACCGAGCGCCAAGTTACCTCCTTCTTTACCTGCTAAGGCGCACACCAATTGCCGGAAAACCAAACGCAGGAGAAAGGAGAATCTGTGCATATTGGAGCAGGTGTTTAAGATAAACGACAGCGGGTAGCAGTCGGAGTGAACCTTGGCTAGCAGTGCCAACCGCACGTGAGATTGGAGAAGTGCGGTGATGGCGGAGTCTTCCTTTACCGGGAAGATTTTCAAAGTCTTATCGACGAGGAGGGCGCTGTAGAGTCCTTTTTCGCCGATACGAGGATGTGCCGATTGGTAGACTCGTTCTACAATTTAAAACTATTTACGACATTAAAACGATAGCGATCGCCGATATTGAAAACGGCACCGGCGTTTACCTTGCGAAAGCATCCTAGGATGGTTTGATGAACTTTTTGCAAGCGGTGAAAACAAGGTTCGACGAGCGGGCAGAATGGCAGTCGTATGTGAAGGAAACTTTATCTTTGCATATGCAGAATGTGTTTCGGAGTGTTCAGAAAGTAGGGGAGTACTGTGAAAAAGGAGGAGATAGTCTAAGCCAGACACCTCTGGAACCGCTGGAAAATGGAAAGGTTCCTGCATGTTTAAACATCGAATCTTTCCTGGCTGAAATACAGTCAGTACTCTGTACAAGTGACGGAAGGGATTATGTAAGTAATGAAATATATTTCTCTCGAAGAATTTCTTAAATGTATACATTAGATAAAATAAAACATAATAAATAAAATATTAACCTAACGTTATTATCGGGTATTCCTCCTCCTCCGAGGAAGATATTATCCTCCTCTTCCTACGGTTTTGGATCATTAATTCTATGTATGAAATACGTCTTATCATAATTTCCTTATAATTTTCTAAATCTTCATCCGATATTTCATCAACATTTATATCGCTTCTAGTTAACAATTTTAATAAATCATCTGTTCCGTCATATTCTTTACCTCGCATAATTATATTATTGTTTTTAAAATCAACCTCAGAATCACCAATAAATTTCTTACTTCCTTCAGGTCTTAATCCAAATACTTTGTCATTACTATTATTCAAATATGTTAATAACTTTTCACCAATTGTTGTAGTTTTAAAATTTGTTAGTGCGTTCGCTTCTTGAACTGATTGTTTTTCATCTTCCTCAATTGTTGTTTCTAATATGAATCTGGGATATTATAATTTTTTTCTAGCAGTAGCAGGAACTAAACTTGTTATTAATTTTTGGTTTTCTTCTGTAATCTTATCAATTCTTGTTCCTAAATTTTCAATCGCATCTATTAAAGGCTGATCTTCCGTTTTATATTTTTCATATTCGCTTGTTTTAGATTTCTTATTTCTTTAAACCTTTATATGAGATATTCTCTTAACTTCATAGCCTCTTCGGCTTTTACCAACATCATGTTTTTGTTCTTTCATTCATATGGAACAAAATTTAATAAACATGTTTTTACATTTTCACGTTTTCGCGTTTCCATGTTTTACAAAAATTATTTTCATACAGTTCTTAATTTTATTCCTATATTCCTATTCCATTTTTATTACTAATTTTCTAGTCGTATCAATAGCAAGGAAACCGAATTCGTCATCATTCCAACATTTACCACATAGTTCACGAAATTGTTCATACTTCATATCACCGTTAACAAACTCATCATAAATGTGTTGCAAGTTAGTATTATCCTGTCTAAACACACATAAAAAATAGCATTATCCCTAATCAGTTGTTTTGGAATTTTAGAATAAGTTTGGGCTAAATAAAAACAATCGATATTTTTATGTCTTCCTCTAGTAAATTAATCTCGAACTTTATCTTATCTAAAAAATCCCCTGGAATCGAGGGATTCAATCTCCTCCCTTTCCTTCCGATTCCCCTCAGGTATACCCACTATGAAAGATAAAATGATTAATGAATAAACTAGCGAAGTATAAATCTATATAAGAAATGTATTGTAAATAAAGGAAAATTCTAGTTACTTACGTCGTCTCCGCTCTCCATCGTGGTTCTCCTCGGTAAGCGAGAGGTCTTCAGCGAGATTGCTGGCCGCAGATACAACGTTCGAAGACATCTTCCAGCTCTACTTCTTCTCCGTTTTCTAAATTAGCGAGCAATTTCGGTCCAGAATATATACTCTGGCGAATTTTCGGACACTCGGCACTTACACAACGCGGCGCCGGAATTTCTTACCGAACGGTTCCATCTTAGGATCGTAAACACCCTTTTAAAATTTTGGACACCCTGTTGAAATGCGGTCCATTACCCCACCCCCTTTTCTATTTTGAATGGAATGCGGTCCATTACCCCCACACCCTTTTCTATTGTGAACATCGCCAAAGTGGGGCTTATACAACTAATACACATTTGCATATATGCTTGCCTTGGAACCTTATTAACAGTAAATTTACTTTAAATTTACTTTAATAATCAAAATATTTTTCTTAAGAAACATTGAATTTGATAAATATAAATTTGAATTTGTTGAAACTAAAATTTTGGCTTTGATTGGCTCTGATAAGGACTGCCACTTTCAGTTCAGTTACCGTGTTTTATCAATATCAACTGAAGGATCAAGCAATCAATTGATACTTTTAAAATTCCTTCTTCCATTTATATCCTTTGCACATCACATAAGAGGGTAATCTGATGTACATTTAGATTTCTGACAACCTTTTCATCTTGTGACATCTCATTCAAAGCACATATCCAGCTCTTAAAAAATACACCTAAAATTAAGGAAAAGGTCGTTCAAAACAGAGTAGTGATTGCAATATTCAGAATCAATTTTATATGTTGCAAAGCACAGAAAAAATAGGAACTTTCATTTATTAAATCAAGTAAAACAAGAAAGTTATACCTTAAGTAATTATAACCCAACTCCATACCATACATACCATATATAATAATTTTAAATCATGAAAATATATGCATTTTATTCATCCTCATCACTTTGATAATAAAAGAATTGCAGAGTTCTCTGGTTCTATGCTGCCTGTAAAAATACTTGAGCTTGTGGAGGAGCAAAGAAGGAATGAAATAGTTTAATCCTACACAAACGATTAAAGAGTCAAAGTAAAGGAAGAGTTCTTCAATACTCCATGAATGTACATTTGTGTCAATTTAACAACCAACCATTAAATATAGCCTGAAAAACATCATAGGTATCATGCCAGAATGAAGGACATAGTAATGGACTTCTTATAATAATGCAAAGAAGAATTTTTTTTGGTGGAGGGATGAATCTTTATGGGTAAAATACAGACAAAGGTAAGAAACATAGTAAGGAGGTCAAGGAACCAACATTATTGAATCATTCAGAAATAAAGATGAATTCAGTTTCTACTGAGATTAAATGAATTTTCTGGAAATTTAAGGGGTTATAAACGATGGAAGAATTTCCATAGTGTAGGTATTGGAAATATAAAAGTTAACCAAACAAGGACCTGCAAATAGAATGGAGACTGATGAGAATAATTCTAATAAACTCACTTCTTATATTTCATATAACTTTTGACAATAATGCAGTAGCAATAATATTATTTATTTTTCACATATATTACACCATCCTTTGGAAAACTTATATTGATTTTTATCAATTCAACATTTGATTTCACTTGCATCTAAAGATAAATAGTACAAATTTAAGGTTCACATTTATTCTGAGAAAATGATATTTAACAAACTCAAAACCAAAAGACACAAAGGCTTCATTGAAAGGAAAATCATACTCACAAAGTCAACTGAGTCCACTAACAAAGAGAGATGGAGTTGCAACTATCTGTTCCACCATTCTCATCAATAAGAAGTTGTAGATTCTTGATACTTCTAAAATTGAAATATAATAACTTCATTAAAAATACAAACAAATAGCCAACAATGAAGGCTTATTTCTCCTAAATAAATATCATCAAGGTTACTCGCCTTATTTAATAGCAATGAATTGTACTAAATTTATATTTCTTACTTCTAAAATATTGATTAATATGTACAATAAGCAAGTGATAGAATATATGTGTAATTTAATTAAATTAATTTTAAAGAAAGCTTTTAACTGTAATAAAGACAAAAATTATATTGATTGGGAGCTTTACTGTATTAAGACAACATAAGTAACATTAATGATAAATAGCTGAGTTACTGACTAGGCTGAAGACAAACGTGGTTTATGTATTTCTGAACTTAATAAATAAAACGGTATTTTCCATATAAGACCAATATTTAAACCAAGCAGTAAAATTAATTTTCAATGTGGATGGACAAAAATTTGATCATACCACTTAATGATTTTAAATGGCTCTCTCTCAAATAAGAAGAAAACCCCATACTTTTTCCTTGTACACAAAATATTAAATCGTAAAATATATTTTAAAATTTATATTACTTACCTAAACTGTAATCAACTTGGAACTCGACTACAAGGTAAACTTATGATTCCAATCTTTAGCATATCAATTTAAGTCCTTGGAACCAATTATTGAAATGAACTGTGTTTTTCAAAAATCGAGTGAATTATCTCTCCTATTTCAAGCAGGAACTTGTTAAAAGGTTTTTCCTTCATGAGCAATGACTCACTAACATTTATTAACAACATTACCTCTTTTTCCGCAAAAACTAAATTCCTTTCTGTAATAGCTCTGCAGAAAATTAATAATTCGAATACTTGCTATCAAGGTATCTCTTCCAGATGAAGGACATATTTTTTAACTTTGATTATTTCAAGAAGCTATATACAAGAAATTAATTAATTTATGTATATCTACTTTCAGTCTCTCCTTAGTTATGAATTCAATTGAGTCGTGTTCGTTTCGATAATTTATCAAATTCCCAAAGCACCATAGTGCTTTTTTTGCTTTAATTTAATGCTTTTTAATTTCCATATACGCTTTTTCGCATCGATTACACATATATACAAAATTATTCTCTTTTAACTTAATATGAGAGGAAATTCGTCTGACCTTTTGTTACTTCTTCTTCCTTCCAATTCCTCTCTCGCTATCTGGAATTCGTCGATTTTCCTCATCAGACTTTCTTACTTTGCAAGCACTTCACTCTTCCAACGATGTACTTGTTACCACAGCAGCTCGCGGTAAGCAGCATCCATTTTGAATGCGCAGTGAGCTTCGGCCATAATAAAGAGATAAAGAGGATAGTGTAACAAGGATTTGACATGAACTGATGAACTCTTCGTTATCGTTCATAACCTACGACGCTGATGACAAATTTAAGCATAGCCCGTGACGTAACAAGTATCTCTCTAAAAGATTTCCAGTAATTTTGTTGTCTTTCATATGAAACGTCGTCTGCTTACCATGAACTTGTCCACTCGCTTCAGACTAAATGACGGTAAATATAATGAATGAGGTATTGAAATGTTTGAAAGCCTGATCTGTATGAATAATGTCACACTCTAGGTACTGTGAAGCTAGTTGAAAGAAATGTAGAACCCTGCGGCGTGAAACTTGTTAATAAGGATGCAGTGGCAAGACGTGACCCTCAGGATTTAGTCGACTTAGCTAGAGAAATAGACACTGTAAGTTGTTATAATTATCCTCTAACAATTTTATGGATACATTTTTACTATTTACTCATTGTTTCAGGCGGATGACTTCGTAAAAGCTACAGTATGTAATAAATTGCAAGTTATAGCCGAGCAAGTTCGTTTTCTTCAATCTCAGGCGCAAAAGGTACTCGAAGAAGCAAGAGTGAATTCTAGTCTTCATCACGCCGCGTGCAACTTTCGTAAAGTTCCTGGTCGTCTCTATCACCTGTACCAGCGACCATCTGGCCAAATCTACTTCTCCATGCTCTCACCGAAGGTATTACTCGTATTAACATTGATGTGTGCATTTAAAATCCTATTCAATCGAGGTACATCTAGTCATTATCAGGTGTTTGCGTGTATTTAGTTGCGGAATGGACTGTTGTCCAACAGTTACCCAGATAATTTTAGCTACATGTAGGATATAGTTGCCTACACGATTTTCCTTATTGCCATTTTTATATATGTTTTCGTTTGGAATATATTTTGTTTGATTAGAGATTATAGCGTTACTACATTACGAACAAAGGATTTCTATTGTAATATTAAAGTGCACTACAGGTTTCCCTAGATGTTTATAATGTATGAATAATATTCTTACCAGCAATGAATAATATTCTTACAGTTAATGGATACCATAATGATATTTTCTCCAGATGCTCATATTTCTCTTAGAAAATTATTTTAAAAACCCTGTCTTTTATTGTTTTCCCTTTTCATTGGATACATACAGTAAGCCATTAGCTTTTAGAAATGATTATTTTCAGTTACATATTACATTAGCAACTTTTTAGCAGCAGCCTCTGTATTCTAATAAATTTGCATTTAATAAATTTTTAACTGTCTTCTTTAGCAGGAAAGAGGCTTTATTAATAAGCCACTGAGTTTTTGAACTTGAAATATGGGTTAATTGCATGGGTGAGTTTTATTTTAACAGAATTTATTTTCTCACTGGAGCATTTTTAACTTTTAGGATTGGGGTGAAGGAAAGAGCCCTCATAAATTTCTTGGAACTTACCGCCTTGAGAATGATATGTCTTGGACTCCTGATGATAAGCTTCAAAGCAGAGCAGATGAATTTGCAATCCTAAACAAAGTTCTCAGTTCTGATCAAGTATCCATATGCTATGGACTGGATAGCTCAAACTGATTGAGTTAGTAATATCAAAGTTTGTATCTGTAGTGATAATCAAGTGTAATTTTCATGTACAATGAAGGTTGTCATTTCTATGACTGCTCCATATAAAGGCTGTAAACATCAAGGAAATAAATGCAAAGCATGACTGCACAAATAATTTTCTTAAGAGAAATAGCTAAAACCCTCACTTTATTTTTAAACTTTCTACAATCTAAAATTCCATTGCCTAGATACATAAAATTCCTTTGGTAAGAAGCTATCTCCTCATACCAATTAATCCTTACACTGAGAGGGAAGCTTTTATTCTTACCATTGTTCAAAGGCACTAAATCTGCATTCATAGCATTCAATTTTTAGCCAATAAATATTATTTAAATGAAAGAAATGCAGAGCACTTGCACTAGTCACAAGGTGAATAAAAGATTGTCTCCATTCCTTTCATATTGAACAGCTACCACAAAGTAGTGGATTTTGGAATACCATTGCACTTTTGATCATACAAACTAAACTCTTCCAGCTGATTACTTTTATTATATCAAATTTTATGCAAAATGTGATGGCAGAATTTTTTCATCACTATAACACAATAGGCAATTTAATTTTTTAATAACCAGGTAAATCCTGGCAACAAAATACACAGGGGAACCTTGGAAGGGATAAGATTGATATTCGATGGAGTACTCATACATTCCTAAATGTACAATTGCTGGCATCTTCTTCTTTACCGAAAGCTACATTTGACTGACATTTTTATATCCATTTTCTCAAGTCTCTCATTCACTCATGCATACAGCTATATTTCCTTACTCTTCATGATTCCACTTGATTCATCAAGTCATATTCACTCTGTGCGCTGAAAAATATAATACAAAAATGAGAATAAAGAGATGTATCAAGACATTATTAATATATTAGGCTAACAAGGAGTGTAAACTTAGCTGTCCTTTTGGGAGGAACTCCTTTTGAACCACTTCCTTTATGAAATTCCTATTGAAATTTGGAGTGTTTATAAAGACAATCAATCATGCCCTAGCGAACAAAGTATTTTTGCAGGATGTCCTTGGTTCGACGCTGAGGCGGGAATAATACTGGCATAAGAAATGCATGGGATATCGATATCAATGCAATGTACGCTGTGAAAATGTCCTTTAGTTTATGTTTAGCAATGAGTTAGCAGAATAATCTTTCGAAAAATCTAATTTTTTATTTTTTTCGATTGCTGTGAGCAAGCACACGTTTACTTGTGTGTAAAATATATTGCATTGCTATATATTAAAGCAAGTAAAAACTTGGTTTATGCATATCTAAGTATATATTAATGAAGTTTTACACAATTCTCACCATAAATAATTTCATATTTTGTCTGCATATTTTTAAAAATATTCAATTCCAATGCATTTTTTAGGGCAGCAATTTTCCTGACTGGGTGTGGAACTAAGGATATTCTACACAAAATCCTTTCATTATTAGGGTAAGTATCAGTGTCTTCATAAATTCTCCAAATTTCACAGCCAAATAATAATAATAATCTGCCTTTATTGAATCAGGGCAAAATTTAGTCTATACAGACCACTCTTACAATATATTAAGGAAGTGCCCTAAACAGAGTCCTGATTTCCCTATGCATTCCTTATGGACATACAGTTAACTACACCTAGAATCAAACCAGGGACCACTTACAATATCATTATGTTAGCCAAATGTATAGAAGTAGCTTTTCTATAGATGTTTGAAATTTTAATGTTCTACACAATCGTCTAAACACACATCTAAAGTTGTTTTTGTACAATTTTGGATATCAAATAAGGTTGGTGATGTCCCTAGTCCCAAGTATTCCATACTTTGAGTCAATTTCTGGTATTTTTCAAGACTCTTGCCAGCATACATGGTCTGTCTAAAAAGTATCGGGAACAATTTTTTCCCAGCGATACTGTACATCACACTGCAAATGCACTAAGCAATGTTAGTAGCGCAGGGTAAGACCTTCAAACCGTGATAAGGATCAGTTGACTGCGAGTCTTTTTTCAGGCTTTAGTTGACCCCTATCAAGGGACTCGGTGGAAGCTTAAATTGCAGCGAACGATTGGACAGCGGTACGCGATGAAATATAGTATTTGATTAGGGAAATTGGGTACGGAAACTTTTTATATGATTCGCGAAGTCATCAAATATGAAAACATGTCACCAAATGGTGTTTTTAAGAGGCGCAAGTTCTTCAAAGATGGCCGGGAGTGTGTGGAGGACGAGCCCCGCGCTGGACTGCCGTCGACGTCAAGAACTGACGACAACGTGCAACGAGTGCGTGAATTGCTGAATTCAGACCATCGGTTAAGTGCACGCAATATCGCAGATCGAATGGGAATTCATAAAATGACAGTGCACACCATTATCACTGAAACTTTGGCGATGCGAAAGATCTGCTCAAAACTCATCCCGAATGTCTTCACAGACGATCAACAGCAGAGGCGATTGTCTTTATGCAAAGACCTTTTGACACATATTGAAAATTTCCGTTTTCTGTACAACGTATTCACGGAAGATTGTTTTTTGCTGGAAAAAGAAATCCTCCCTGAAAGAAAAAACCATGGGACCCTAACTGCTAAGCTAAAACGCTTGCACGCGTACCCTTGAGGACCTTCCGGAATCTGACTACCAGGGAGTGTAGGAAAAGCCGCTGGAAAAGGTGTGTCGACGCCCAAGGAATGTACTTTGAAGAATTTTAAGGTTTAATAACAATATCTCAAATAAAGCTATTTTTCTGAAACTTTTCCCGGTACTTTTTAGACAGACCATGTAGCAGGGGTTGGGAATTACTTCCTGGATATTGGTCTTTTTAGCTTGTACGACAGTTCACTTCAAAACAGGATTTCGAAAACCCCTAAAGGAGAAAAATCACAATGAACATAATCAGAAGTGTGCCAGGTACCCCAAATTGACCCTAATCGAGGCGCTCTAGGAAGTATTCCTTCAAAACAGCCATCGATGCTCTTAGAGTGTGATCCGTTGCACTGTTTTGTCCCTTAAAGTCCAACTCTCCTAGCTTGTGGAAAAAAGTTTCCTATATTTAAACATTTAATTTAAATGACGTTCTGAATTCACTATCACTGTGACTTCCTTTTCCTCAACGAAAATCCTTTTTTGTATACATGTTGTGGGTTCAATTCCAGATTGTCCCATAATCAAATTATTTCCCAAGAGAATGATCCCATTTAAGAAAATTAATCAGGTAACTTTACGATTGTTTAGAAGATTTAAATTTCACACATCCATAGATATTAATATTCAGCTGCCATAACAATGTCGTAAATGGTCTTGGGTTTGATTCTAGTTTACTATTTACCTATTAGAGCACCTGGTGAAGCACTTCCTTAATGTATTTTGCTTTGAAATTTGGAGTGTTTATAAGGATAATCATAATCATGCAAAAGATAAAAGTATTTTTTGCAGGATGTCCTTGGTTCAATGTCTGGGTTGGAATTATGCTGCCATATAAATGCATGAGAAATCAAACTCATTTTAAATATGTTGAGATAATGTCCTATAATATTTCTAGAGCAATGTGTGTACAATTTAGACATTCAAAAAAATTCTTATATTTAATATTAGATATATTAACCGTTTGCTTGCTGTAACCTAGCACACCTTTATATGCTTCCATATATCTCTCTCAATGCAGCTTAACATAGCAGATATAATTAAGTTCAATCATCCAGTTAAGAAAATTTATAATTTTATTTCCAACAATAATTTATTTCTTAAAATTAATATGAATTATTTACAATCTGATTTGAATTTATGATTTTCAGTTTGATGATTTTGATGAATTTGAAAGGAATCATCATTCAAAAAAAATTATACGGCAAGAAAATATACACTGTCAAGATATTTTCATCTCCCAAGGAATATAAGCATATGTGTCCCCAGAATTTTCAATATGACTAGCATAGGATGATAGAGGATCAAAATTGAGGAGACCCGTCTTTTTTTAGCTGCTTAAAATTTAAATGATTATATTTTATTTATTTAAACCATGCACTTTTACACAAGAAAGTGACAGTCATTAAGAACAGCTAAAATTTTATTTTTAACATGGCACCACATGTTTCATAATAAACCTGTTAGAATTCTCAATTGTAAATAAACAAAAATTAGTACTCTAACACTCTTTATACCAATATAAAGTCTTAACAGCTCACCAAGCAGCTCTTTAAAGAAGTTATAGTATTAACAGTGGATCATAAAGTCTACTTACACTGCTTGGGTATTCGTAGAGGATCTTCATCTTGAATGACACATTCATGTAAATGTCCATGAAAGATGTACTGCACTGACAAACTCTTTTCTTCTCCAATGCATGGATCATAAAAACCAGGTAGCTGGCTCTGAAGATCAAAGAAAGCATAATCAGCTGCAATTTCAAATATTGTAAGACATATTCATTAGCTTTATTGAAAAGGAACTACAAGTTATTTTTTCCAAAATAGGAATTCTGTGCTGCATATTTTAAATGGCAGAAAATAAAAAATTATATAATCTTTCACAGTATTTTCAGGAAAAAGTTATAGATTTAATTTAAAATCAAATAATTAAGGTTAAATATTACATAAGTTAATTTTTATTATTATATAATATTAATAATTGTGTAATAGTGACCTATAATTTAATGTATTACAAAACTAGAATTACAATTTAAATTATGGGTGTTATTATTTCAAGAAATGTCCTGAGATAGTTCAATAATATCCTGTTGAAAATTTTCTTTCAAACATTCAACTTCCATTCAACAAAATTTAATGAAATTTTCATTAAAAATTGGCTGTAAAATTCAACCTTCTAAAGCAACTAATTGTTAGTTCTACAATTTTTCTTTACAATTAATTATAACCAATATCAATCACCTCTGCTTAAGATATATTTTATGAAATCCTTCGCTAATTTTTAAAATTTCATAAAGCTCTTTTATTACATGAAATTATACAGTAAATAGTAACTTATTTATTGTGAATATATATATATATATATATATATATATATATATATATATAATGTATTTCTCAAATCACTCATTATGTTTTCAAGATATAGAAATGAAAAAATTAATTTCCAGGCCTAAAGTTTTTTTAGCAGCATTCTGTACTTGTAGCAGTAAATTTGATTTACCAGCACTTCATAGAGAAGAATTTCACTAACTTTCAATTCGACATTTTATCAATTTCAATGAATTCAAATTTTATCAATATTAATGAATTCAAAGTAGCTATAGATAGAGATTCTTTCATTTTTTCATAATTCTGAAATATTTTCTCAAATTCTTTCATCACACTTTGGATTTCGGCACCATACTTGTCAATCTTATAATTAATATTTCTATTTTTTTGTAAGTTATCACAGTTAATAATACAGAATCAGGGTGTCAAAATTCTATATAGGAATTTATGACAGAATGACATGTGTGACATTGTGTCAATGACCAGGACATAATGCATTTAAATATTGCTAAATCTCTTGTTTCATCTTCTATAGGTCCTAGGTACAAGGAATGAGTGATTGACAATCAACTAAAATTGACCATACTATCACAATATACTTGTTGTCCACCCCTGCCATAGACCACTAGCGTTGAACTTTATTCATAAGAGGATTAGTGTAAAAGAATTTATCAAACTCTCCTTGATGCAATAATATTAGCAGTTACTCAATAGATTTCACTTTTAAATCATAATTGTAAAACACAAATTATTTTCAATAAATACAAATTAGAGTTTGAAAATTTAATAACGAAATTCTAAAAAAAACAGCTTACATATTGGCATCAACAAGTCTTTCTTACAGGAAAAATATTATTTTAATCACATACTTTATTCAAATTGATTTTTTATTGCAGTTTGTGTTATATTATTTATTTAACAGAAATAAAATTATTGAGTTTTTGCAGTAATAAAACTTTTGGGAGTTAGACACTATTCCTGTGCAAACCTTAAGAAAGTAATTCTGAATAAATTTTTGAATGTTCTCCATTATAATATATAAGATATATCCATCCACCAAGTTTGTAAATTATAAACAGGAATTATTAGTAGGTGACACAGGTTAAAAATCTGGGACTTCAGTTTTGAATATCTTGGATAATAAAAATGCAAATGGAAGGGTACACTTGTATTTGAAAAAGCAATGGAACAAATTGTATATCACCTTTGTTGCCTCATGTAAAATGAGCTTGGAATCACGAACAAGGCACTGTAATGGGATAGTGACATCTATTACTTCCAGTTCTTCCTCAGCTGCTTCCTCAGATATAGCAGACCTGTTTGGCAGCCTCCGTCCCCTACCCCTTCCCCAAGGAGCTGATGATAGCAACACACCATACAGGGCACGCACTATGATAAGTCCCTTTCTTGATTCCTCTTCACTTCTCACTCGTGTGAAAGTTGTCCTCATGAGTTCAACTGCAGCATGAGCTTCACGTTGCTTTTCTAAAATTCTTAGCATAAATAGAGCTGCCATCAATACCATGTAATATTATTCTAGTTAGTGCACATACCAATTCTGATAGCTATTCAACCAAAAATTTATAATTTCCATATATTTACAAATGATTAATGGGAGGTTCTAATTTTAGGTATCACTCAAAATATCTTACATACATTTATCAGAGATGTTCCTTGGATGAGTTAATGAAACATTTAACATGTAAACTGATCAAAACAATCAGCAATATCTACCCAATGGAGACAATAAATGATTATAATTGAATATAAGATAAAATAACAATCAAATAAACAACACTTTCACATCCTTTAACTGGGTTTTTCAGAATTCTATTTGGATTTACTCTTATTCAGGTTTATTTTCAAGATAAATAAAGGAAAACACAAAAAATAATACTGACTCAGTTTAGTCTGTATTGCAATTACCATCTTTTTTTTAATGACTCATTCCCATCTTTTGGGAGTGTCATAATACTATTTTCATAAAATGTCCAAGGCTTATTGTAGAAAAAATTTTCCAGAGGCTTTCTGCAGTCTTGTAACACCTATACAATTTGCAAGCTCTGGTCACTTCTGGTCTGGTCAATTTTCCATTTAATTTGTCCAACTGATTACAATATTTCTCAGTTTGTTTTGTTGTAAGGAATTAGGTCATAGACAACACCCCACCAATCCCACTAGAAACAGCATGACGTTTTTGATATGAGTATTAGTTTAAAAACTAACAGTTGGTGGTGGCTCGCTGGAATAACCTCACAATCAACAATTTCACTCCATATTATTGAAATTAAATTATTTTACATAGCAGTTTACCAAATGTTTAAATAATTGATCAAATTATTATTAATTAAGCAACACTTCCAAGTTGGGAGAAAATAATTATAACTTGATAGAAATAAGTAATAATAATAAATTTCAAAACTTATAACCACAAACCAACCCACACTCATGTAGTATTTTTTTAGAGGAAAATATACAGCAAAGACTACTAAGTTATGCATTGAAATGTTATAGGATTTAGAAATTCAAAAATAATTATTATATATTATTATTCCAAGGATCAACCTCATATACAATAGGACATAAGAAAAACACAATTTCATAAACACACACATGCTTGAGCACTCAGTTTACACTGTTATAATATATAATCATTTACAAATCCATCTATGTAATTCTTATCATAAAACATTTCTTCAAAAGTACCTTATGGTGGAAATTTGGTGGAAACCTTGTTTGGAGGCCCAAAATTCAAAGAATGTTTACAATATTTTTAAGAGAATTTGTGGTATACATGGTATTCATAGTTGGTAGATTATCTTATCTTTCAGAATATATGAAAAATTTTGGAAAAACTTTAAACCTGCATTTCTATTTGAATTAAATCATGACTAAAGGGTGTTCATGAGTGATACGAGTATTGTTGCACTTATTTGAATTAATAAAAATTCATCGAAATATAAAATGAATAGATCTATAATACTATTATAAAATAACCTTGATATAGATATTCAAAATAACACGAATGTAGAGTAACACATCATAGTGAATTTGATATGAGACTTACCTTGCTCTGTTCACTTGACGTTGTTTTTCCCTCTCTAGTGCCTGCTGTTCCATCACATATGGATCAACAACTAATCGCTTTACAACTAACCATAAAACCACTGGGACTATAGTTGCATAAAACACTGGGCTTGGAGCTACCTCTTCACTTAGATGTATAGGAAAGTTGTAAGATTGGTTGGCTCGAGTCAATCTTAATATGTAAAGAAAAAAAGAATTTAAAAAAATCTAATTTTTTATTCAAAAGAGGGAAAGATTAGATCTTCTATTTACTTAAAACTGAAGCTATAATAGAGTTATTAATGAATTAAGATTAAAGTAGGCAGCCATGATATCTAGAATTCATTATTTCAATTTTGTGTATAAGCTCTATATAATATAGGTTCACCAATTCTTGTTACTTTGAAAAAAAAATATAAAAGGGATATCTCTGGGCTGAGAGTTCAATGATATCTTTTACAATTAAATGTATGGACCAATTCTAAAAATACTGCTTTGGCCATGAATCAATAATGATGATGGTTAAAAGATACAGTTCCCAAAAAATGGTTGCATAATTATTCAAAAGCAGATTCAGAGATAATATTAAAGAGAAAAGTGATAAATTCCTTTAATGTTGGTCATAGTATGCTTTTTTCTAACTATTACTCTGAAAGAATATACTTCTTCAGAAGCTTAGATAAACACTTTCTTTGCAATTTATTACTACTACTAAATTAGATTTACTCTCCAGTGATTATCATCCTAAGAGAGAATATTCACAAGCATACACACTTGACTTTTAGTGTTACACCATTTGGGATGCCAAACGATACTGCAGCAGAGAGTGAACTATGCTTTGAGACTTTTTTCTCCACTCCATATTCAACCAATGCCCCAAAAGTTCCAGCTCTGAAATAGGAATCAGAATTCAATACTATGCATATCAACACTGAAAACTATTTTGAAAAGCTAATCTTAATAGCCTAAAATAGATTAACAACTGACATCAATTTATTTTTCAGCCATTATTGACAATAACACTATTTTGGAGAAGAGCAATGAACATCCACAAAAAAGGGGTAAAGACAAAGAGAATTACAGGCTGATTAGTTTGACATCAGCAATATGCAAGATAGTGGAGAGGTTAGTTGCAGGATATCTCAGGAAATTTTGGAAGGATTCGTTATGTAAGTATCAATATTGTCAGAGTTGTCTGCTGACTTCTTGGTGCTGCACCCTGGTCGCAGCATCAGGAAGTCAGGGGCAGGATTTCGTAAATACATACTTCAGTAGAAAAGTTAATGTACAGAAAATTTTTAGTTCTTTATAATGTACGATCATTGCAAGAGTTTACCTATATGTAGAATATAGATTATTCCACAGAAATACATCCGAATGTATCAACCGTCTAATAGGTATTTTTACAGATAAATTAAAAATCTAATCAAAAGCATACCCTAAAGATGTGATTACATCAGCAATTGAGCTGAATACACGTGCAGATGCTAATCGAATTCACCATATTGATTTACCATCAATAATATGTGATTTGATATTCTTGATTTTCTAGTATATTGAGGTCAGAATTTTTAAACCTAACCATATCTTCTTCTTCGACGTAACAAAATACAAATTTAAATGCGAATCGACCAATATTTTTGAAACTTTTCGTAAATATATATATATAGGGTCCTTTAAAACTTTTGTGATTTAAATTATATGAGCCATGAAAAATAAAATAATAAGACAGCATTTAAATTGATAAAAATTTTGCCAAAAAAAGAAAGTGATAGAAGAAAAAAAAAACGAAAAGTGTAAACCAGGTTCGAACCACGCATTATTAGGATTCTAACACGCTAGCACTACGCCACCATTTGCTTGTAGAATAGTCGTTGCCGCGGGGTTTTTAATGAAAGCGGCTAGAATTGACGATTTTTAAACATTAATTACAAAGAAACGAGGGAGCGTTGGCCCCTAGTATTTTCAGGTTGTTATGAGTAATACCTAAGCTACACTTCCATACTGGTCTCATTCAATATCCCGTGCCGCAGTCCTAAAGGTCCCCTTGTAAGAATGACTAAATTTCATGTGGCTATAGATAATATATATTTCTATGCAAAAAAAACTACTGTTTTTCTGAAAATGGTCATGAGTTTGATGCCAGAAGGTGACATTTTTAAATTTTGAAAAACCATACCAAGCTTAATGTGATACATAGATCATTCAAACTTCGAAAACAAATAGATACCTAAACAGACAACCTTTGAAAAAATCAAGTTGCCTATGTGCCATGGGTTCCATTCCATAAAGACCCATAATCTCGATTTTCCCCATAAGTAATACATGGACTATATTTCCAAAATTTTTAGGGAACTGCGCGATAGTGTAGAAGTTTCAAACTTCACACATGCACTGCATGCACATGGTATATTGTACAGTTACATAGGGTTGAGGGTTGAAGTTGCCATCTGACTTTGTGTCAACTTGCCATGATATTTTAAATAAATAAATTATTATTATTTTTATTAATTATCTATTCATTACCAATACCTAACCTTCAAATTGATACAGTAGATCACTGACAACAAGTATCATATACATTATTTTCAACAATTAAGTAAATTATAATACTGACCTGAACATACCCCTTAGTTTGATTTCCTGGGGAACAGATATTTTGTGAGAAAATGAGATTGAAGCAAAAGAATGAGGAATTCCAAACTGAAGAGAAAGGGTCAGATGTGATTCCTTAGTTTGTCTGACAAGAGTTGTGGTCATTGAACTCTGGTGCCCCACTCTCCAGGTCATGTAGCCCATTGTTTGCTGATCTAACTGGGTCCCAAGGGCTTGATGGTAATAAATGAATTAGAATTTTCATAACTGCATGACCAAAAATATAAATGTTAGGTAGATTTTTAATAATTTTCCATGGCTTAACACTTTTACTAGTTAAAGAACCTTCAGGTAATTAAATTAATGTAATTTTGCTGTGGTTTCTTGTAAAATTTCAGGACCTAAAATCGTAGGAAATTAAAGAAAGACCTCAGTATTCCCTCAATTTGAACTTAATGCAAAGGATTTCATACTAAAGTTTCAACGAGAGAGGTTTCTTGAGTTAATGACTTTCTAACAGCAAAAGGTAACAATGAAACTGACTCCAAGAACTCTAATAAAGATACATCCATACAATCCTGGAAGAGAATAGTAATTTATTAAGATTATCCTAATTAACATTGCACTGATTAAGAAAAAATAACTATACCAAAATTTCAGATAAAATGCAAAGTAAAACACCAGTTTAGACCAGCTACTGAATATGAGCAACTGATCCAAATTGTGAAATCTATATCAGAAAGGGTGACTACATGGAAAGCTATAGTAAAATGAAAACACTGTAATTTCCACAGAAAAATTGCTTTACCAGCGACCGGTTTTGTTATTTTAAATTACATCCTTGTGATGTAAGGAGAGAAGGGGGGTTTGGTAACAAATGTTCGTTTGTAAGTATTTCTTGGAGAAAACCCATTAAAAAAATCATTAACTCAAGAAACCACTCACATTGAAACTTTAGTATGAAATCCTTTGCATTAAGTTAAAATTGAGGAAATACTGAGGTATTTTTTAAATTCTCCTATGATTTGAGAAACTGAAATTCAACAAGAAACCATTAAATTACATTAATTTAATCATATGATCTAAATTGGTTGAATGAAACATACAAATCCTTTCATTATATTGAAAATATACATCCATTGGTAGTAAAATGTTGTATCTTAATAGTTAAATAACATGAGAGTAATAAGTAGGAGTAATACCCATATCTCTTACTTCTACTATAATAAACTTAGTAATGCACCAAGAAAATAAAATTCATCAGATAAGAACAATCATTTTTAAAAAGAATAAAAATTCAATCTCACAAGACATGAATGAAGGTTGCATTCCTCTCCTTCCCAACTGAAGGCTTCCGCTGACATTAAGAAAGGTGTGTTTGGTTATAACACGGGAAGTTCTAATTCCAAAAAGTGGTCCATTGCCTGCTCCAACCTCTGCTTCCACCCATCCTCTATTGGGAAGTAGTCTGCGCACTGAAGCATTCACGGACCCACCACCAACACCATTGTGCGTTGAGAGCTGTCCAGATAAACAGAGTGTATCCCTCAGAGTAAGAGGGGCCTCTATTGACTGTGACAGAGACATTCCACTCACTTCAATACTCGGAAGAGAAAAACCAGATTCTCCAGAAGCTTCTCCCCTGTTATTAAAGGTATAAATAAATGGTTCAGCAGAGTAAAATGTAAAAACTGGAATGTATGCCTATACTAAAAATTTTATCTAATGAAATAATGGTGATAATTGACATTTGTTAAGTGAACTCCCTTGAAATTACCATAATGAAATATTTATAAAATGCACGAGTGATTTTTCTAGGTACGGCAATTTCAAAGGAGGGAAAAATGAATCTTTTGGGGTTTTTAAAATAATGGATTGCAATTTTTAATTTCATCACAGATAAACAATAAACCATATCAAATGAAGGATATATTTCCAAAAATCTTCCAATTTACACTACAATAGTATCAGACTCAAACATCAAAATCAAAAGTAATAAAATTTATTACTATAAAATTCATCCTTTGAAAGGAAGCATTTATTCCACGCTTCAAGAACTGCAGAATTGCAGCAGAAATGTTTGGACAAATACAGCTACAAGCCATTTAATAAATTGGATAACTCACACTAATTCATCATAATCGTACTCATTATCATAGGTGCAGAAAACATCTGTCGCATTAATATTTACAGACAGAGACCCTTTGGGATTAGTTCGCATTTGTAAACGCCTTTCTTCCTGCTCTCTGAAAAAGAAGAAATTTTGATGACATTAACAAATACATACTTCTTCAAAAGTTCATTTTACTATCGTTTCAAAAAGCTACTGAATATGAGAATGGGTAGCCTAGTCAAAACGATAAGAATTATGATGAGCCAATTTCACAGGAAGGTTCATCCTGTGGCTACTCTAAACAAAGGCAACGGAAATGGAAATACAGAACGACGATAACCTGGCTAATCTTTCGAACTCTTCTCTTATTTCCTGCGGAGTTTTGGTTCTCTGAACTATTTCCCATCCTTCTGTTTGTAATCCTTTCATTCCAACACTGTCATATATGGCTCTTTGATGGGGGTCACTTAGTACTAAAAACATTTAGGATTATTGATAATAATATTCGAAATTGAAAAAACGATCATTCACATCCTGATTGAAAGAACAATATTCTTTACCTTCGTATGCTCTTTTGGTCTTGTTAAACAAGATTTCCGCCTCCCTCTTTTGCAATGGATCGAGATGCTTATCTGGATGGTAGACCCGGCTGAGTCGCCGATATGCGTTAGTAATCTCTTCATTGGATGCCTGTTCATAAATTTACAAAGATAAACAAGTATGTACCAAAATTAGACAACCATCAAAACTTTAAAACTCGTTGAATAACTTCATTTTCAGTAAAAAGTGAGTGATCAAGTACTTGCAACTGAACGTTGCTTGAGAAACTAGTAAGATAGTGAGAAATATACAAACTCGCTCTAATATAAATATGATAAACAAATTACATTTTTCGGAACGTTGAGAAATGCGTAATAGTTTTCATCGATAACACTATTAGGTTCTTCAGCTTCATCCTCCATACTTTTCAGCGCTCTCACAACTTGTTAGGGACTTAAACAGATGACTCTTACGCTGCGAAAATTTGACGACTAAACGCTTTATAACCTTTATAACTTTCAAGGAACCCGGTGTATTTAAATAAAGGTCAAAAATGTTTTTCTAAAAACTCATCCCATTCATAGAACATTAGAAGAAAATAATTAAGCTTTTAGTAGAATATTTGTTTATCTATTGAGATCGTTCTTTTAAAATAATTAAGCAGTTTATAAATCTTCAGTTAGAGATATTTTATATTCGTCAAATATTATAACCATATGACTTGGAAACACAGCGTACGAAACCTTTATAAATCATCATTAATACACATATGCCAATTATATTAATATTTACTGTCATATAAAATATATAAACAATGTCTCATTTCCCAAAAACATTTCATCAAGCAAATACCTATGTAGTGTATTAATTAAAATGTAGAAGTTGCCAATAAATTTGCATTTATCGAATATCACCTTACATTCTTCTCTGATTCCTTAATAAATTTCTCTATTATAATTAAACTAGAATCTGCTAAAGCTCATTTCAATCAATAGCAAAGTCATGTTTATAACGCATACCTAGCAAGTGTAACTCAGATAAGGGTAAATGTAACCTAGCAATTGAGGGACCTGGGTTCAAGTCCCAGTCAAGTCGCTTTCCTTACTTCTGTTTAACCTTTGTGTTAAATCGCACAAACATTCGTGCGATGTTGATATTCACCCTCCCATATACAAAATATACTTCATGAACACATTACTGTAATTATTCGTAATTTTTCTTGATTTGGACTAAATGCTCACTAATTTCAGATCTTTTGCTAATATTGTTTTTATCAGACAGAAAAATGATAAACTGAAGTTAAACGAGTAAATAAAACTCAGAAATACTTTTTTCTTTCCGCATAGATATATGAGTCATCCCTTCCCACATAAAAATACAGGATCCGCATAGCATTTCTTAAGAAAAATGATTAAATTATCATATCCTGAAGAAAACAACTTCTCTTCAAAATTTTATGTAAATATTTAGGCAGTTAAGGGTGAAAGCAGTAATCCTATTACTGGTCATTACTTTTGCAAGAAAAATTTGCGCTTAAATTAATTTTGTGAAACACACAGTTTCATGAACAGTATGAATTCTGCAACTGTTTTGTTATTGAGACAACTTTGTATAATCATGGAGCGAATTACTGTTAAGGTTTCATCAACCAGGCATAAAATTAATTGGAGACATCAAAAGCTATTGCATTTAAGAAACTATAGGAATTCTGGGTAGGCGTTGGCTCTACAAAGATGAGAATCCAGGATCATAAATGGGACCTAGGGATACATACTGGCCATAATGCCTATAGGAATCCAATTATCAAAGCTAATCTGCTCGGTGAACACCACAGCAACATACACAACAAAGAATCAAAGGGAAGAATGGAGGTCATTTCAGAATAAAATCTTGCCTATTGTTTTGGTGGAATTTGCACAAAAACCAGTATACAAGTTGTAATTGTGTAGAAGCATCATGTATTTAATTTCATAATTTCTAATACAGAACTTATAACTTTCATGATTTTGATTGGAAAGAATATGATGAGATAATATGAGAATATGATTGTCAAAATATTTCCATTGTATTTGATCTTTCATTAAATATTGATTGAGGTTACTATCTTTAATGTGATACAGTTTCCCAGATAAATCAGGGTGGCTTTAATTTTAATAAAAATGAAAGATTAAGAAAGAAATGATTTGTCAATACCAGTATTTATTCAAAAATTAATACAAGGATTCTATAGAAACAAAGTCAGCTTTGAAATAGTTTGAATTAACAAGTGTATTTCAATATTTTTAATGATTGCATCCCATATTTTGAGGAAACCATAAGGGGTTTTCCATAGCAATGTACATTATTACTGGGTACATACATCAATATCATGCTATTAAGGAAATTCTATTATTTTCATATACTCAAATATATTTTATCATCAATTTTTTGCTCAATAATTGTAGTCATAAAAATTAATTCATGGATATGGAAATTGTATTTATTCAACATGAAATATTTAATAATAACTAGCAACATATGCAAATAAAACGGCCTTTTATTTTCAGGCATTGCATACATAAAATTGGTAGGAAATGCAGTTTGGTGTTGTCTTATGATAATTGTGTTGCAATTATAGGCCAGGAGATGTAATTATTATATTTTAATGAAAGCCAATCGTTTTTTCAAGGAATTGATTAACTAAATCCTCTCAGAAGATTAAGTTTAGAGGTGAATGGATTTGTTTTTCTAAATTGAATAATATGGGAATTTACAAGGTCAGAAAAGATGCTCATCAATATATTAATATCAAAGAAAAATTCAAATGTTTTTCTAAATTATGAGTAAATTTTATTTCAGTTACAAATGGTAAAATATCTTAGCAGGTATTGGAAAAATCTCGAGGATATACAAATTTTGCAGAAAAAAATTATGGAAATATTAAAATTACAAAAAATACACAAATTTCAATCACAATAATAGCAAATTATTCTAACACAAAATATCCCTCTCAATTTTTCATGAAAATAATGTTTTTAAACCTATTTGAACATCCACAAGAATGTAGAGGTCAAACATTTCTCTAATGTTGATTTAATAGTTCAATAAAATTCTGTTTTACATCCCACCAAATAAGAGCCATTAACACCTATGAAGTATTTCAGAGAATTAATGTTTACTAAATTCAAGATAACCTTGTAACTATTACTGAACACAAAAGGCTTTATACAAAATTTTTTTATAAAATATTCATCTCTAAGTAAACAACCAGTCTTAAGCACTTCCTCACATGCAGTCATTGAATACAAAGCATAAGTGAAAATCAGTAATTTCACTAAATTGTTACACATGAGAGCAACAAAGCCTTCAGAAGATTTACAATCCATTATGGATGTATTTCTTTTTTGCAAGCTTGTATATTCTCTTAAAACCTCTTTTGAGGAACTGTAAACAACATAAGGTCCAATAATTTATGTACTTTTAAAAGGTACAGAAGACATTTAAGGGTCTACAAAAGATACCATAATGTATCTTGTACCCTTGGTCACTTTAAGTCCTTCGTGGTAATGAGTCAAGCGTCCAGGATGCATCAGCATCCACCCAAGCCGAGATTCCACTACAGAGCAGTTGTAGCGCAAGAAACGGCAACCTCCTCCCTGCAAAAATGCAATACTTGTAATGTTCAAAGCATAATAAGTCACTGAGGTTTATGTATTTCAAATTTACTATCAAATTATAAATAAATATATCCATCAATAATGATACTATTTGATTTACAGTATTCATTACATTTCATTAATTAGTATTCATGCAAATCCACCATTTATTCATGTTACAAGTTAAGGTGTGCTTGCTCACAGCAAGCAATCGAAAAATATATCTTTTGATAAAAATAAGATTCATCGAAAGATTATTCTGCTTACTCATTGCTAATTACTCTTACTCACTCATACATAAACAGAAAGACATTTTCACAGCATACAATGCACTGAATTCGATTTTTCACGTATTTCTTATGGTAGCATTATTCCCACCCTGGCATCAAACCAAGGACAAACTACGAAAAATATTTCGCTTTTGTATGATTGTCTTTATAAAGATTCCAAATTTCAAAAGGAAGTTCAATCAGGAAGTTCCTCAAACGGAGTTCCAATTTCCCTATGCATTTCTTAGGGAGATATAGTTGTCTATGTAGATACCCTGCGAGCCATCTTTCGGTGTGTGGCAGGGGGAGCATGCACCGTGAATTTACTTCCCTAGACGGTTATTTTCGCGTATTGTTCGAGGGAAGAACGAATTTTTAAATCGGTCGGTTTTCGCATCTATTCTCCTTTGTTCGCTCTATCTGATCGACCTATACAGCAGGGAGGGCGCATGATCTGTACTACGTCTAGTTAACGCCCCCTAGCTTCGAACCAACGACCAAGTACGACATTCTTATGTAGGCTTTGTGTAAAAATGCGGCTCTTACATGCCTGTGTCAAATTTTAAACTCCTATGCGGTCGGGAAGTGCCCTAAAAATCTTCGGATATACGTATCTCTAACTAAGTGTAGGAGGTTTGAATGAGCTCATATTAAATAGTGTTGAATTTTCAAAATTCGAAAATATGTCACCTCCTGGTATCGAACCCATGATCTTTTGTAGATAAAAATAACATTTTTATGAAGAAACGTATAATAGCCACATGAAATTTGATTCCTCCTAGCGCCTCGGAAGTATATGGTCTAAAAAGTACCGGGAAAAGTTTCAGAAAAATAGCTTTATTTGAGATATTGTTATTAAACCTTAAAATTCTTCAAAGTACATTCCTTGGGCGTCGACACACCTTTTCCAGCGGCTTTTCCTACACTCCCTGGTAGTCAGATTCCGGAAGGTCCTCAAGGGTACGCGTGCAAGCGTTTTAGCTTAGCAGTTAGGGTCCCATGGTTTTTTCTTTCAGGGAGGATTTCTTTTTCCAGCAAAAAACAATCTTCCGTGAATACGTTGTACAGAAAACGGAAATTTTCAATATGTGTCAAAAGGTCTTTGCATAAAGACAATCGCCTCTGCTGTTGATCGTCTGTGAAGACATTCGGGATGAGTTTTGAGCAGATCTTTCGCATCGCCAAAGTTTCAGTGATAATGGTGTGCACTGTCATTTTATGAATTCCCATTCGATCTGCGATATTGCGTGCACTTAACCGATGGTCTGAATTCAGCAATTCACGCACTCGTTGCACGTTGTCGTCAGTTCTTGACGTCGACGGCAGTCCAGCGCGGGGCTCGTCCTCCACACACTCCCGGCCATCTTTGAAGAACTTGCGCCTCTTAAAAACACCATTTGGTGACATGTTTTCATATTTGATGACTTCGCGAATCATATAAAAAGTTTCCGTACCCAATTTCCCTAATCAAATACTATATTTCATCGCGTACCGCTGTCCAATCGTTCGCTGCAATTTAAGCTTCCACCGAGTCCCTTGATAGGGGTCAACTAAAGCCTGAAAAAAGACTCGCAGTCAACTGATCCTTATCACGTTTTGAAGGTCTTACCCTGCGCTACTAAGATTGCTTAGTGCATTTGCAGTGTGATGTACAGTATCGCTGGGAAAAAATTGTTCCCGATACTTTTTAGACAGACCATCAATTTTTTTTACAGTCAAATATCGACCCCATGCATTCTTACGGAGGATTTGCAATAAATAGATAATTCTGAAATTAAATTTGAGAAATTATTAGGTATATTCCCGGAAAGGTTTTTGAAAAAAAATTCAAATCGGAGCACTAAGTTCGACTTCGACAGAAGGGTAAAACTGTTCCCATACGAAATACATGAAAACTTCGATTTCTCACTTGCATGCTTCTTTTCTTTAGTAAAATTAAATTAGAAATAATCAATATACGGAAAATTGAAATGTATTTAAAATTGCACTGAAAGAAAGGAAATTGGATAAGGTTTCTTATTTTGGTCATGAAATATAGTTTGCGATCAGAGTCTTTGGATAAATTAGATGATAATTTTGATGAATTTTGAGGCTGAAAACAAACTAATTCTTAGTTACCACGAAGGGGATTGTTGAATTTTCTCATGAGAACGCATTGAGAATTTATTCCGGTATTCAAATGTGTTTGTTTATAACAACATAAATTACTGTTGTGTAAACAGTTTTTGATATTTAATGAAAACGACATTGAGATAAATCCAAGAGATAGAATGCACTGCACAACTTGGTGAGTTAATGACGTTACCAACTTTGAGTACAAATGTCGTCTATTTTCAACATTTCAGCTTATTTTCGTCTTTGATGAGATTGAATTTCATGTATAGGTCGTCTTCAGTTGAATATCTGTTGAGATTTACGAGATGCTAATTGTAAGGTAGCACGTAATTTAGCAAATCTTACCCCGAACTGAAAAGGTACTGTGATAATATATTTTATCATATTCCGAATGAAAGTAATGCAGATAGTATATATGTTTTCATTATAATAGTCTTGGAACGCGGATAGCTGCCTGCTATTCAAATAGCGAATGTATTTTCAACAGGAAAAATATAAGTACGATATATAAATTGATCCCATTTGTGCAGAAGTTATATTATTTCAATTATCGTTTCAATATAATAAATTATATTAAATTTTCAAATATCTTAAATGCATGAATTGCATTTATTTTAAGATTATAACAAATTAATTTAAATTACAGAAAAAAACATTAATGCATTTGACGTTCGATTTTTCGCCAGCAAATTATAATCGATGCAAAAATACGGTAAAAAACTTTTGCAATTATTCATACGTGAATAGTTAAAACACTATTAATTTCCAGCTGAAGAAAATCATTGGTTCAAATACTTTTTCACAACAACGTATGAACGTGTACAGCTAGTAATTATATATGCATTGTTATTCTGTTTATCAGAATAAAAAGCAAATTATGATTTCTAATAATATTTTTAGTAAATGGATACAACAAAAAAGTAATTGGAAATTAAATATTTGAAAGGTTTTAGAGAAACAATTTCCAAAGGGCCTGTAACAATTTTGATATAATGAAAATCCTCCTTCATAAAAATGATTTTTCTATAGAGCGTTTCAGTTTGACCTGGCAGTATTGAGAGCAGAGAACCTCAGCACATACTGCAAAAACCTAGCCTCTTAGCAGACCTCTTTGACTTCTTAATTCAGATTTAAACTCAGATAAAATTACGATTTGTAGTTATAACTAAAATTGTTTTGTTTTTCACGTTACGTAGAACTTACCGAAGGAGAAATTGAGATAAATTTTGTTATTTTCATTTACAGGTTTTTTGAGACAATATCTCTAATTTAACTTTCGTTCTTGTCTTTTATACGCGGTAAAGTAATTCAGATTAATCCGAATTTTGCTCCAGAGTATGAGTCTCAGGTATAAAATTAATAATTATTAATAATGAAAGCGCGAAATGAATTACTCTCTCGGAGGAGAAGCAATGGCAGTTTAAACAATGTTTTCAACAACAACAACTCAGACGGAAAAAAGGCCTTTCATTTAATTTTCCTTTAATTATTCTTTAATTAACGTGATTCTTTCATTATGAAGACTTAAAAATTTTCACTACTGAGTGGCAAAGGTGTATCTTACGCTGATTACACCAGAATATAAGGAAAACCAACTAAAGAAAACCAGAAATCTCAATTTTAACAGTAAAATCTTGATCTCCGCGTACTTAAAGCTTTTCGATTCCCCAGTTAGACAATACTGCCTACAAGCGACCGCGGAAATAAAAAAATCGACTGCCGCAAGATGCCCCGCGCACGTAGGTCCGCGTTACGGCCGTAATAATAATTTGTTATTGACAATACCGTTGAACGTAGATAATTAGTATTTGAGCATAAATTAATTCAAAATTTTCTGAGAAACTTTCTCGCTTGAACTTTTTTCTTACTTAAATAGAACGGAAAGTAGCATTTGATTATATTTTTCAACTCATTTTGTCAAAAACTCAAGGTATTTCCTTAGGCTTCTTCTCGTAATTTCTCCCCCAAACTTTTAATATAATAATTGACAAAGGAAAAGTGTATGAACAAGCCTATTACTGATACCAAAAAAGATATCTTAAAAGATAGACTCAAATTCCTCGGTTCAAAGAATATCGCAACCGATTTTCAGTATTTTTTGAAAGTATAACTCTTCTATTTTACCTTCGATGTTTAAATGTGAATAATTCGCAATAAGTTGTCAATAAAACTTTTTACTTTATATTGAAAAGGTTTAAAACCAAATCCTTCCAATTTTATTTTCTCTACAATGTTCTAAGTTGCAACAACCGGATTCTCCCACATAAAGTACACAGGGTCATAAGAAATCCGTAATCTTTACGAAATGTGAGTACAGAATTTTGGAACTAGCTATACTATAAGAAACCTTAAGAATTCAGTATCCCTCATGCTTCTTGAAGAAAAGATTTTTTCGTTTATACATTAGCCACGAAATCACGCTGTATCAATTTCATAAGCTTCTAGTTTATAAATATAATGCGACCTTATTATTACGGGCGAGATAGGGATTAATTCCCCTCTTAAATACATCATAGTTTACGCGACTAAATATTCTGATCGCGGATTTTTTTTGGAGAAGGGTATTTACGTTTCACTCATTTTTTCCAATAATACATTCGCTTCATGACATCGATCGGGAAACATTGTTATGAAACAACTGGTTTGTTCACGATTTTCCGTGCAGTATCAGAATTCGTTGAATGAGTTAAATAAATCGAAAACGTCTTCACGAGAATGCTTCTCTGATTCTCTACAAAAAATTCGTTGTTAAAACCATGATATAGGTATTTAAAAGCAGCATTCTAAGGCGCTTGTATAACGGATTAATCGTAGTGATTCTTTATGAGGTGCATTTATTTCTGCTGACCTTTTCCAATTGACGAACGTAAGATTCATCCTATGTTCGGTATATCGAATACAACAAACATAATTAAGACCTGAGTTCCTTGAATTAACATTGATCTTTCCAGATGACTATACATTCCTTTTATGGATGTGCGTCGACACAAAACATAAGTCAATATTTCACCTCATTTGCTTCCATGGAAAATACAAAGATAAACACTGACCAAATAGCAACCTTTCAAAGAATACGTCCATTGCATCAAAAATGAAAAATAAAGAAATAGCTTCAAATCCAAAACGAGATTTGGCTCTACCATCGATGAGCGACCTTATTTATAATTATGGACGGTACACGCTCTAACCGGGTTTCGGGAGTCCCCATATCTGAATATTTGATTGACCTTGAGTTATACACACGTAAGTTTCAAGATCAAATATGAAAGGAATGAGATTTAATAAAACGAGGACAGACGATTTTACGAATTAATGTATCTGTATTCAACACAAATACGCAGAATTATATTCTTCTGATTTTCCAACCTGATAAAATATACGACTGAAACACTCTATATTAATCAGCGAATCTTTACTTGCTAATGGAGCGAACGATTTGGCTAACTATGGGAGCATGATAGTTTAAATTGGACGATTGGCAAATGTCAGAGTCGATTAAATCGGTGACGTAAGAACATCCCGCTTCCCACTCACGCGGTTCTTCAACCCAATGTATGCTTGTTATTCGGCAAACAGCTTTTTTCTTCGTTAAATTTCTATGGAAAACGTTTCATCAATATCAACGCTACCTAAGATAAGCTGCATTTTATTTTTTACGCTTCACATCAATCAAGTTTTTACAGATCATCTTTCCGTAGAATAAATCAGGTGCTAACAGTATAAATCACAGACGCAAAAGAGTTTGAGAAAGAGCGCATTCCGTACCATTCTTCCACCACTGCCTAACTATGTTAAGAGTGATGCAATAAGAAACCTGAGATAACCACTATTTTCAATTTGAGTGAATTACACTGATACATTGATTACAGGGAAACTTCGGAGTACTGGTCTGTTCGGCTTTAAGGTAATTATTACGAATAATTGGTCAAGGAAAATATCCATATCAATTTTATCAAGGTATGTTAGCCGCATTCATTGTCAAAAGGGAAAGACGTAGGGATCTCGGCAGAAAAGAGCCGTCGCTGAAATAAAATCGTCTCTACTAAGAATAGTGACCATTCCCGACATATTCTTTAGTAAACTAAATCTCGTAAATATTATCGTAATAATATGATATGGCTTCGACCAAGCGGGGAAATCTCTTTTGACCTTACTAGAGGTCTCCTTGAGCTCAACGGAGATAATTGGTAGAAAAACCCAAAAGAGGCCAAATTTTTTAATCATCGCGGAAAATTATCTTCCTCCCATAAGTTTAGACAACCAGAAAATAAGATAAAAAGCGGCAACTTAAATGACTCCATAAGAGCAGCTGAATCGCTCAAGTATGCCATAGATAAAGTAATTGGAAAAGAGTGTTGGAGCTTTGGATCTTTCCGATAGCTCTAGGGTTAGTCATGAGGGACACAAACCCACAATCCGAATAAGCAATGGGGCCAAAACTCGTAACGACAAAAATCATTTACGTCACACTCTTTTCTTACCATCAAGAATGAAAATATTTTATTTCTATCATATAGAATATTTATCGTAGGGGCGTTAAATTGAGAATAAATGAGAATCATTAGCAATTGTGATAATTCTCTAGGTTAATTTTAAACGGCGAACAGCGTGATACGGAATAGAACATTTGATTCCAGAGCACATAGATTCATCCCTATCGCTTTTTAAAACGCACCATAGATGAGGAAACGAATAAATTTGCTTTGGTGTCGGGAATGCGTGAGCGTAATTATGATTGACAAGTACATGACGAAATACCGGTTCCCGTTGCTTCTTCGGACGCATTCATTGTTCGTCATATTTCGTCAACCTTAGTGCTTGAATAGCATTGTTCGAATGAAAAGGTAAACAGAAGATTGAACGCTGCATGATTCTATCTCGAGAGAAGTTCAAGTTAACGGCTCTGAAAGTAGAAAACACTCATTCGAAAATTTAACGTCCATCCAGGAACTTCATTTATCTTCACGAAATTAAAGGGGCTGGAGATATTATGCATATATGTTGAGGATCTACCTTGATCATAAGCTCTGCAGTATCATGATTTAATTGAAATAACTAAGGCTCATAACAATCACCGAGAATATCCACTTACAAGAAATTAAATTAAAAAGCCCATTTTTTTACTATCTAAAATAGTTATAAAACCAATGGTTTATCACGTCTTTTTGTATAATTTCTTCATAGTAAATATTCATATGTTCATAGTAAATATTTCAGGAAAGCTTTTATTAAAATTTCCAAAGACAATAGAGGAGATTTGAGTTAATAAAACTCAAATTTCCTCTATGGTCTTTGGCCATAAGAAATCTGAATTCTAAACTATAAACTGAACAATATTTTTTAATGAACTACAATTTATTATTAACATTAAAATATCAAATCATTCTTCAAACAATGATCTTACCTCATAATCAATTTTTGGTGTATTTAGAGCAAGATTGATAGTGTATGTGGATGAATCATGATGTGGCCTTAAATACGGCTGCTCATCTGGTCTGTATCTTACTACAAAATTCATCAAAGCTCTAGGAGGCTTCCATGAAAAGTAAGAGGATGCATACAAATAAAAACCACGAGAAATATCATGAGAATTTAAGAAAGAGCACAAGTAACTCAGTTAACATTATTCAAAACCAAGCATGCTAATGAAATAATGAAAATATTTCAACTGGGTCTTGAATTCCATACTTTAATCTAAATTTATGCCCATACTTTAAAATTATTTATTTGCTTTTAACCCTGAAAAAATGAAATATCCTTTTCCTCATTGAGATCAAACTGGCAGTATGATCAAAAAGAAAGCTAAAATTATCACAATAATCAAAGTAAACATATTTTATTTCAATTTAAATGTATGGAATAAGAACCTGTAATATTTTAAGTTATTTTTTACAATCGTTCAAAAACATAAAAAGTGAATAAATAACTTTCAAATGCCAAGCACCTTCACCAAAGCAAAAAAGTACAATAGAGAAAAGGGGAACTTTTAAAGGTTTTATGCAAATGAGTGAGTAGACATGCATTTCATAAGCACAGAGAAAAGAAGGTACTAGCAAACAGAAGCCCACTATCATCTTAGAGAAGACTCTTATAAAAGGGATACAAGAATCCATTTACAACATTCAAAATTGACATGCAATTGCCTAATTTCAATGCTGGAACATGAAGTTATCATAAAATATGATAAGGTTCCCAAATTTCATGTAAATAACATAAAAAATAAAAAAAGGAATAGAAAAACTAGAAGAAATAAAAAGTAAAATAAGGTGAAATCATTCTTTACTCAAAATGTATGAAATATCATCTTCAAGCGATTTTTTGTCAAAAAATGTAGATATTTTACATATAAAGAGGAATTAATGAATTATACTCCTGAGTAGAAAGAGACAACCAATCAAAAGAAAGGAACTAGCACAAAAGATAAAGTATATCATCTTACTGAATTACAAATTTTCTGTGAGCCATTGACTATTGGATCAGATAGTATATGAAGGATTTTCAAATTATAAAATAAATTAATCCATTTTAGAGATCAAAATGATTGATATTTACATTACTGACAGCAGTGATTTAAGAATATTTAACAATAACAATACAATAACAATAAATGCTAACATATTAGTACTCCTCCAATCACAAACCCCACTATCTCTGCAAATTCCATTTACATTCATTAAGTAAAGGAAAGTATAATAGTAAAGATTAACTCTTCCTCTATTTTCATAGAATATACTGAATAGAGTGCTTCATTTAGATCTACTAATACTAGATTAGACTTCCCGATAATAACCTCATTCACTTTGAAAACAAATTCTTTATTTACATTTATAACTGGCAAATATTTTATCAGTTTCATAAAATGCCTCTTCTAGTTGATTATTCATGATTTGAAATGAATTCTGTTTAAATTAAACTAATATCACCTATTCCTCATTCACTATTGTGCTATAATCCAACATTCTTAATTATGCTATTCACCTTACAACTGTGCAGAGAATTATTATCATATTTTCACACTTTTTTATCATGAGTCTTACTTGGGTGTATCCAATAAATACTCTCTGTTGCAGGGGTCTCACTATTTCCATGAGGAATTCATCCCAATGCTTTTCCATTCCTATCTGATTCATATGGATGTCTCTGGTTGGAACCTGCTCATATCCCCCTTCTATACGAGGGTCCTGGATCAATTGTCATAAATTATTATGAAGATTGGAGGTTAAAGATTAAAATGGGAAACTATATTAGTGAGAAGCATAGATCACAATTGAAAATATTTTCAACTTACAAAAGAAATCTTCTTAAGCTTGACCAAAAATCTGAGGGAATCATCAATTTCATAATTTTCAAGTCATTAATTATAGGGGATAAATACATTAGGCATAAAGGATTAATGGACAACATTTACAAAATTAAGAAGATTTAGCAAGATATTGAAAAAATTTAGGAATTATATTTCTCCTGTAAACATCCTTTTAGAAACTTGTATATCATAAATCATTCATGCAGACACAATATAAAAAGTTAGTATTATATCTTTCGGTCTTTAGGTCTTTATTTTGGAGGCAAGATTGGGACTAAAAAGTCTCTTCTTCCATCTAACCTCTTTAAAAAAGTTTAAAGTACAAAAAGAATTAGAAAGAGAAAAATAATGATTATAAGAGAGATTTAAGTGGATATAAAAACCTAAGGAAATTCTTAGGAAAAAAATCCACTGCAGGAAAACACCCACAATGAAGAGGGGTGTGAAAAACGTGCACAAACCTACTGGTAGAATTAACTAATAACAGAATACTAAAATTTAAATTTTACAAGATAATCAGTCATATTAAATTTGAAAATATATCTTATAACTAAACAGGTAATTAAAAACCTTCAATGGTATATTTAAGATGATTGCCGAAAAGAGAGGCAAAGTATAGACAATAAAATTAGATATTGGACTGCAATTGGACTGAGCTGCAAAATAAATATTTCAGAACAGGTGCATAGTTAAATGAATTGGAGGTTAAAAGTGAAAGGAGCAGTAGAGAGAGCGTTGATCAGTGCTGTAGAGATGTGATGACTGTTGATGCAGGAGGTAAATTGAATATATGATTAAGATGAGTAAGACATTTTCTTCTGAAAGATCAGGTGGAAATGGAAGATTTTATGTGGGAGGGAAGAGTGTTCCAGAGCGTGGTAGCAGTTACAATAAACGATTTGTGATACGTCTCCGTTTTGTGATTCGGAATTAGCAAATTGAATTTCCCTCAAGTATTGCAATTATGGACGGACTCAAATCTAACAAATTCAGAAAAGAGATATTCAGGAGATTGCGTTTGCAAAACATTGTATGTTAACATTAGAATGTGAAGTTGTCTGCGAGTTTCAAGTTTTTGAAATTTTTGAATTAGAAAGAATTAAATAAACATTCTCTCCTTCACTGCACTTCCTAAAATTATTAATTTTTCTTAGACTAAAACTTGAGCAGTATTAAACTGAACTTAACCTAAAAATTATGAAAAACAGAAAAATAATGAAAATTAATTCCTAATCAATTGAAGTTGAAGAAATGTTTCATAAATATCCAAAATTCTATACAATAATGAGCAGCAAATAAAGCATAATGGGAACAATCATAGTAACAGAAAAATAAGTTTGGATGAAAAATATTCAAGCAATATCCATTCACTGATTACATGCAACTGAAACGTAAGCTAAAGTCATGCTTTTCTGCAAGCAAACCTGGAAGGCTGCATAACAAGAATAAAGGGAAAAATTAATTAGGCAAGCTTAAACTCATGAATTTCATATTTCCACATACATCATGATAATATCCTGTGAAGACAAGCTCCTGTAGAGGTCTTACAATAACCCTCAGGAACTCCAACCAATGCTGCTCCATCCCTACCTGCTTCATATGAATGTCTCTCGTTGGAACATTCTCATACCCTCCATCTAATCTTTCATCCTGTATTCATTTTCAAGACATGAATCAAACATCAATAATTGATTCTAAGCATTTTATCTTTCAAAATGAAATCTTGAAAAAAAGTATTGTAAAAGAGAAAACTTTCCATTCAAGTGATTTGTTGAAAGAATGTAGAAATTTCAGCTTTGATTATATCATTATACACTAGGCATTGCTTATTCATCAATCTGTGAGATATAGTATATGAATTAAATGTCACTTCCAGATTGCTAACCAATCATAGATTATCCTAATTAAGTTAGATATAATTAATGTCCACTTAAATCTTATTCTTCAACACCCGTTTGATGCATGGGAAAGCTTTTTGAAATAGTTGTCTAACACATTATTTGTAATTCATTCATTGATGTAAAAATTTATCTACCAACATAAGTATATCATTTATCTGAATCTCAAATTCTCATTGAAAGAGGATGTACAGAAAATGCATAAAAATATTCCCATTATATTTTTGGGAAAACTTTTAGTTGATTTAACTTCATTCCATCAATTTAACTACACCTGATACAGTTGATGATACAACTGTTACATTCACAAAGGATTAAGAAATTTTGCATCAACAATACATACATTATTGGATCCATCTGACCATTTTCCATAGTTTTCCATTTCTTCTATCAACTCTTTACAGAATCGAGGAGTAGCAACAGGGAACCAATAAACATCCGGACATGGCTGAAATTAAGTAATTAAAATCAGTTTAAAATAGTATAATAAAATTTAATATTTCAAGCTTAGCTACCACAACAATTTTTTAAAATTTTTTTAATTTTTTTTTAATTTTTTAAATTAAAATTTTTGAGAGATAGAGATCAAATATAGCTAGAAAACATTTTTGAAATTCGAAAATATTTCACCATCTGGCATTAAAGTACTGACCATTGGTAGATAAATGATAATATTTTTATATAGTTATTTATAGTCTCTATATGGTTGGGAAGTATTTTTAAACTATTATTATTTTTTAAACTATAGCTATGTGAAATTTTGTTGTTCTGTGTTCAAGGGAATTATTTTTAAAAATTCTTTTAAAATGGGACACATGCATTCTTACTGGGAAAATTTGGATTTTGGGGCCTCCTAGAATCAAATGCCTGATAGGTAAGTTAGTTGCCAATTTTTTCCCATGTGAGATTCAGTGGGCCATTACGTAAAAAAAACAAGCCTGTGGGCCCAATAGTTTGGGCTGGACATTTGTATCCCCAATGTAGCTGTATATATTAGATATATAGACCTTAACTGCCTGGCAAGTGGGAGATTGGGTTCCAGTCTCAGTCATATAGATATTTATAATATATAATATTATATATATTTATTTATAATATAGTCATATTTTTCCCTTCTGTTTAACTTAATAGAGGTACGCATTATATACACACATTGATTACCTGCTCAATGGTGTTATTAGGATTGAAAATTTCTGAATAGTTTTCATGAATATATCGTTGCTCAAAATCCCATCTGTTGTCAAAGATTTGGTAGAGCTCATTGTGAAGATGGCTAGTATCAAAATGATCAGCATTGATGAGATGCCCAAAGTCATATAAATTGCTGACATACATGAAGATATTCTAAAAAAAAAAGTTATAATGATAAAACACTTGAGAAATTAAAATTTGACATATTGTCAGACAGAATTTAACGACAGAAAGAAATATAATCAATAACTGAAATATGTTTCAAAAACCTAGAAGGTGATTATCAATTAGTACAAAAATAAGAGAATCTTACATAATCTATTGAAAATCATTCATAGATAAAAATTAAACTTTATGAGAACTTATTTAAATGGATGAATCAAATAATAAATTAGGCTGTATTTTACCTTATCTCTCATGTTGTTACAAAAAGCCATATCAGCATCTAGCAGGTTTTGTATATATGAAGGTTTTGTTTCTTCATGCCTTATGATTGTTGCATTAATCAAATAACAACCAGTAATATAAGGTACATTCCAGACACCTCTGAAATATGAATAAGAAATCTCAGAATGAACAAGGCATTTGAATTAGAACGCCATATGTAAACTGACAATACTACACTAAAAATTATGATATCCATAAGATTTTCACAAAATTATGAAATTCAGATAGTAATAATAAGAAAAATAGATATAAATTTTAGAACAATACAAAGTACTTAAGAGAGCTAATGATTATCAAAATATATAACAACATCAGTATTGGCTTATGAATACCATGTTTGCCTTAAGAAGAATCAATCTTCAGTTTTGTATGTACTAATAAATTATCCCAACACAGTTACAAACATCACAATATGCTCAAACACTTTGAAAAAGAAATTTATGCTAAAATATTTTAAACATACATTCATTATATTTTATAGACTACATAAATTACTTTTAATGAAAATATAGATAAGAAATAAGCTATTACAGAACATTTTAATAATTTTATTATACCTTTGTGATTAATATAGACATTAAATACTCTCAAAAATTGATGCAATTTTTATCCACTATATTAACTTAAAAAAAGGTATTATTTAAAAAAATTAAAAACGTCTCATTATCATTTACTGTAACTTTAACACATAGTATTATAAAATATTCAACTTATATAATAAAAATAACAATTCAAAATGAGAAAATTTTCATTGTAGAACAAGGAGTATATAACATAAGCATCATTAACAGACATTTGCTCAGACTGAGTGAATTCATAGGGATAAGTAAAAGATGGATGATTCCCTCAGTTAATAAAACCTCATTACAACAGACTACCACATCAATATTAAAATCAAATTCTTTAATCTTCTATTTAAATTAAAGGAAAAATCACCAAAAACTAGAGCACATTTAAACTTCATTCCAATAACTTTAACACCTCCCTTAGTGTAATCAATTAAAATTTCCAGCATATCTAACTGCACAACTCAGTTTTGCACCACTCACTACCCAACTCACTGGCAAGAGAATCAACAGATAAGTCCAATAGAAGAAGTAATTATTCCATTGACAGCTATTATTTTTCACTCCCATAGACCTTTCCATGTTCAGCCTATTTATAATTAACCCCTCCATCAATCCTTCTACCTCTATATGACTGCCCCTATTACATCATAACGTGAAGAGAAAAGCTTATTTTCCCTATCCTCTTTGTGAAAAACAATAAGAAAAAAGAACGTTTAATGAATTATACAACAAGGAATTGATGTAAGTCACTAAAAGGGACCCATCTCTTTTCCATTGCTAAGAAGAAAGTTACAGATCTAAGGTTTAGAATGTGGAATCATCTTTGTCAAGCGAATGAAAAGGAATTTTTCAAGGCATCTTCATATTTCTCATTTTTATATTTATTTTTATTATTTTTTATTCATTACTTATTTGTTTTTACTTATTATTCATGTCTCATACATTTTATACCCATTTTCATTTTGTTTTAAGATAGATGTTTTGTTAGCAAGGAGAATTGGGAAAAGAGGAGAAAAAAATCCCTCCCAATTGCAAAATTGGAAAGAGGGGACCCTTAACCAGGCATTCAACTCCCCTCCCCTCCCAGCAGTATTCATCCAAAAAAAGAGAAGACGTCTTTCCTGCTTCCCCTACCATACTCACCCGATTGAGCAATCCAAACAAATTCACTCACCAAAAGCAACTAAGGGGATCTCTCTCTATTGGTGGACAGATGCAACCCTTCCCTTCTGAATTGCCTCTCCCCTCTGACACTCTGGGAGAATGATGGGTGTGAATTAATGCTTGTCACACAGTCAGTCCTTCATCTTGCTTGGGTGAGCAAAAAACACAGTTCCCAAAACATTTTCTATTCTTCCACACTGTGGTGGATCATATTCTCATAGACTGTTTAATGGTTTGGCCATGACTTGATAAGTGCAACATTGGGTTACAGGAAGAAAATTTGAGATATCACAAGAGGAATAGTTACACTAAACTCAAAGAGGTATCAAGAAGTTTAAAGAGAAAAAATCAGTGCTAACTTCCAGGATTTTTTTTATGTTGAAAGTTCAGTGAATTTGTGAATTTGAATGAATTTCTAAGTGATTTCTGGTAGTGATGAAACGGCAAAATCTATAAGTGTTTGACCAAATATAAGGTATAAATATGAGTATCTCCTAAATTTCTCAATTTGATTTTTGAATTATTTAAGTATTATGAGGGAAAAACTAATTTGTACCTTCTATATTAAGAATTTAGAGTGCATTTATGAAATCATGCTTTTTATTAATTTTCTTCTACAAAGAAAAAACAATATCCTTATAAATCAAATCATTAACTAAAAAATCCATAATTCAAACAATGGAAAGGCATAATTATTACTCAATGCCTTGGTGCTCAAAATAAATTTAAATTTCTCATTTTAAACAATACTCAGTACATGTTCTTGTGCCATAAAATGCCATATTATATCTCCCTTTTAATGATGAAAAATCATGTGCTATTATTTAGATCTAAGTAAATTTCATTAGGGACGTACATTAAAAATTTATACTTGTTCTATCATTGCATACTGAATTGAGAATTTATCATTTCAACACTAATAATAATTCAACTAACTACAACACTTTATATTAGAAAAATCATCTATGGATTTATAGATTATTCAAATTCACTAACTGAATTGATAATTATTCCTGTTTTCTGTAGTATTGAATTCCTCTGATCTATCGTTTAATGTAATACATTCTTAATGCCTGAGACAATGTATAATATATTATATAATATAATTTTATATTTAAAAAATTTCTCTGTAGAAATTTTGAGACTGACTGAACAAGCTATATAAATTACTTGTATCCCAGCCATGGGCTGTCATAATTGATTAATTAAAAGAATCTATAACAATGAAAATATAATCAAATTCAAGGTAAATAACCAAAAGGCAAATATTTTCTAAGTGAATTAATCATACAACATTTAAATCTTATCTTACAATCACAATTATAAAATATTTATTTATGCAGTAAAAAATGAACTAGATGGCTATACAAAATAATAACATGATTTTAAATCAGAATTCATTCACCACCATCTCAACTAGGGATTTAATGAAGAAATTATTCTTATCAGAGATTTTGTATCTAAAGAGAGTGAACTAATCTAATTTAATGTATAGTTTGAATATATTTAATGAAGAAATGATTAAAATTGATAAAGAGGTCAACATGTAAATTTCTCTAGCTAAAAAAACTGCAAAATGAAGGAGGAAGTATTTCTTCTCTTTCCTTCATTTTGCATTATGTATTTCCACAACTCATTACCTACATCAGTGAATTTCAACCCCTAGCTAATATGAAATTAAATTTCAGAAGAAAGTATAGAAATTACTTGACAAATTCATATCTAAAATCAAGCACTGCACTTAATTAACTAAAATATCCCTAAAATATTCAAAAGGGAGATTTTATTAAAGAAAAGTAAAATGTATACATCGATACACTATCAAAATAATCAATTTTATTTACTAATTTTTGTTATTATTGTTAGATTATAAAATGGTATGATATTCTTAGTAAAACTTATCGGTAGAAATTTAATTACTAATATTTCTTGTTCCAGGAAAGTTCCTGAAATGATTATAAAGAGAAGCTCGCACAAATCCTTCATTAGAGGGAAGTTATCTTTGATCATCTTTGCGATGATGCTGCTTTCTATCGAGATATGTGATGGAGCTAGAGCTGGAGGTGGTGCTAGAGCTGGGGCAACTGCAGGTGGAAAATCTGGAGGGAGGGGAGGAGTGAGTCGAGGAGGAGGTAGGAGAACAACACATTACTCTGGAGGTGGATCAGGTGTCTCAGTAATCATCAATCATCGTAATCCAGCAAGTGCCAACTACTACAATCATCCTGATGTGAGTGTAACACATCCTGGATATACTTAAAAGGAATTTTTCAACTAACAATTCTATTGGAGCATGATCTAATCCAAGCACTACTGATCGCATAGAAAGAGTAAGAAAAATATCTCTTTGGAAACCTACTTCTTTACTTTACAAGAAAATCCTACCCATCAGAACCTTCCTCATTCTAGGCAAAATAGGTTGGTTCCAAAAATAATGCAATCGAAATTCCCTGACTGCTGCTATTAGTCAGAGTGGGAGTCCTCTAGACTTAGAGTAGGTGAAGGGGAGTCTAAGGTTTGTTTCAAAATCGGTCTCAGTGTTGTATAATCTATAGCAGTGGCAAGATGTCAGTTATTGTAAACCACTGTGTACTGCTTGTATCACAGAAAAAAATGGCGTGATTAAATTTGCATTAAATTTAAAAAATTCTCTAGTGGAGGCTTAGACAATGGTTTGTAAGACATACATCTCTGTTCTGTCCAATTCACCTTTTTTAGGTGGTCATGGATTTATATGAAAAAAGTGAAAAATGAAACGTGAAAAAAGATGGAATAGTAAATGGAATTGACAATCAAGTAACTTTGAAGAGCTTTCCTTGTCATGAATCTCTTCCCAGTCCCCCTTAAAGGTCTTATACCAGCTCAAAATCTATGAGTTGGACAGAGCAGAGTCCATGTATGCCTTACAAACCATTTTGTGACTTAAAAGTGACCTTAAAAGAAGTAATTTAGTTTAGTGCAAATTTAATTGCAGAATACTACTCGATTGTCAATATTCCATTGCCATTTCTTGCATTACACCGTTTGCACAAAGAGGTTAACAATAGCTGATGTCCTGCCACTGCTACAGCTTGTAGAATATGGAACCGATTTTGAAACAAAGCTTAGATTCTCCTTCACCCACTTCAAGTAGTCTAATCCCACTCTAACAGCAGCAGCCAGGGATATTCAATTGTATTGCTTTAGGAATGCACCTTTTATCATTCTGTTAGCTCTTTATACTATCAGAATGATCTAAACATCTTCAAAAATTTATTTGATCTAGATCCTATAACCACTCAATTCATCAACATCAATTTCAAACATTTAATTTCTGACCACCTCCAACTAAATCAAGATGTATCTAAATAAATAAACTAATAATTATCTATTTATGCAGTCATATAATTTAACCACAATATTTTATAGCCTCAAAGAGAAATAACACTATTATAATGTCTATCATTATCAATGTATGAATATTTGTTCCCATTACCTGCCAACTTGCACCAACTGTTTCTTTTTAATATTTACAAGCTATAAAAAATCAGTACATGAGAAACCCTAAAATTAATTGTCTATCTCCTGTTAATAAACATCCAAAAATATATCAACTCTCATTACAATACACTAAAATTACTATTAAGAAATTATTCCATCAAAACAGTGGATTTGCCAAGAAGTATTTACAACATATAAAAATACTCTCTAATAACAAATTTGATTTTCCAAATTGTCATTTATTTAACACTTCTAAGGCATTAAGTATTTTCAACCTGTGTCATACAATTAGTTATTCTACATGGTAATACTGCCTTTAAGGTTTAGGAAGTTATTAATCACTCAAAACTCCATTGAATAATGCACTACCATACAGAATTTCATATCGAGGCTGATCCTATTGTTACTAAGCCTAGTTTTGTTTTGTTATAAAGCCAATATCCACTATCATCATAACTCACAAGTAGAGCATGGAGTGAGATATGTTAAAGTCAGAACAATGTACGCTTAATACTAAATCCTACCGAGTATATAGGCAAAGCAGTAGAAGAATTAATGAGTTTTCTATAGTAAAATATAGATGGCATAATTAATTTATTATACCAATGCTCTGTTAGCTGAATTATACAAAGTGTATGTTGGTGTAGATAAACTATTAAAAATGACAGCATTCACTAGGTTATTTTAAAAATTCTTTGCTCTCCTGATAAAATCATAAACATTCACAATACAAAATATGAAACATTAACAATATACACTGATTCTACTAAGAATTGAAAGATTATTATTTAGAAAGAAAAGGTTGAGTAAATAGTTATTTAAATATTATTACCTCTTCTCCCATTATCTCAAATCAAAGCCATTTTATCAACTCCGAAAACTCAAGATACATTATGATTCCCTATCATCTGAATATTATTTGATAAACTTTAAAATAAGCATGACAAATAATCACCGGTATCCACTGCACTCTTCATTTTCAGGGAGCTACAATAGTTAAGTCATCACACTTTGAACTAGATTACATGCTTGGGAGGAAAATCACCTTCTTCTGTATGGCAAAAGGATTACCTAGACCCCATATTACTTGGTTCAAAGATGGAATAGAACTCTACGCACATAAATTTTTTCAGGTATGTATTTGAGTTTCAAGTAAAAACATGAGCACACAAAATAAGATAAGTATGAAATGATTTTTCATAAGATTTTGGTATAAAGAAGAGATAAAGTTGCCTTTTTTTAAACAGGTTCATGAATGGACTATAGGAGAAGACACAATCAAATCAAAGATGGAAATTGATCCAACAACTCAGAAAGATGCTGGTTATTATGAGTGTCAGGCAGATAATCAGTATTCTATTGACAGGCGTGGCTTTAGAACAGATTATGTTATGACAACTTATTAAATTAATGTAAGGTTCTCTAAGACGAGCTTCTTCCAGGTTCTATAAAATTTTAATTTATAAAATCTCATTTATATTTCACCTTCTAACATATATTTTTGTTATAAAATACACACACAAAATATTTTGATAAATTTTGTGAGAAGAGACTTGTATGGAAGTTAAATGAATCTTGGAACAAAAAGTCATTAGTTTTTGAATATGCATTTCAGTGTACCTTCATAATAATATCAAAAATAAGCAATTGTTACAGAAATTTACATTTAAACTAATCTAGGTATCATACAGTGGCTTCTTCAAAGTTGATGATTTTAAAAAACATCTATGGAGGGATGATAGTAAATTTATGTTTCAATTAACTGTGGAACATTTATTATTTTAAATATTAAAACTATTCAGCTGAAATCATGTGTTTACTTTAATGTTTAATATTCCCTCCCTAAATTTATGCAACTCAGCTAAAAATAACAAGAACTAAATGTTTTAACTACCAATTCAAATACTATAAAGATTAGGAGCAAAGTGATATATGGAGTGAATATGATAAATCTAAATTTTTTCAATAATGATCAGGTACCTCATAATAAAGCACTTATGAAAGTTTCCTAAAAAAATTAATCAAAGACTGAGAGAGTAATGCAACACTTAATAATGACAAAAAGCTCATCAACTCTGTAACTTAGAGCCATTAGTTTCACAATATTTTATAAATCATGCCTTATATTGCATACGCTTTAGAGATATGAGTATTTCATTTGTAATATGGAGTTTATTTGGTTAATACGAAGTTTCTGAAAGACTTCATTATATGACTTATCTAATTTTGCAATCTTATGTTATGTGAAATTAAAGAATAAAGACAAAATGTAATTTATCTTTAGGAAAGAAATCTGTAACTTCCATGAGAAAAGAAAACTTAATTATTCAACTCAAACAAAAAAGAGATGACTATTAAATTCTGACATAATAATTTATACAGAATGTACATCACAACGTTGATCCAACATGCATAAAGAAAATAAAACCTTTTATAACCTCAGAAATAATTTATATTTCCTTTACTTTTATAAAATTAATTGTCTAATCTTCCTCCTCCAGCTAAATAACTATATATGTACCTCAGATGAAAAATAGAGGCAATTAAAGTGAAAATTATAATAGATAAGCATTTATGCAAGGAAATAATAAAGATTCTTAATCCGCTTATAATAAAGATTCTTAATTTTGCTATATTTCTTACCTCTTGCAGAGGTATATAAATATATTTCAATACAAATTTCTTACAAAATTTTACACTTACAGTATACTGAATATAATCCTCTTCTGAGGTAACCAATAGCTCAAATAAATCTCACTTGGTTTACTGAATGAATAAAATGGTAAACTTTATTCATTTGTTTTTACAATATTTATCATAAAAATGACTTTCTCCTTATACTTTTCTTTTGATTTATTGCAAGTCAAAGATTTAATATTAAGTATTCAGAAACTTTTGAAAATTAAATATTACACATATGCGATGCTCTTTTCAAAGTTATCAGTAACGCGATCAGATTAATTAAAATACATTGACTTATCTGTCTATTTCATCATATATCAGGTCATGCCATTAGAATATAGGAAATGACACCTACTTATATTTCCTCTAGAGATTTAACCAAAGTAAAAAGTTACTTAAGTTAAAATGAGTAATATAAAGGGCCTAAACAAGCTATTATAAATATAAATTCAGATACTTGTTTGCATAAAACAATTGATAAATTTTATATCAATAAATTTCAAAAATTCAAGTTGATTATTAGAGTGAGAGACTTTTATACCGAATTCATAATAATTGAGAAAAAATTTCTGTAGCTACTACTTTAAGATATTAAATGGATAACTTGAATAAATTTGTGGATGAACCAATATAAATAATCAGCAAAGAAAAATGCAGGAAGATATAAACTATATACAAAAGTTTACTAATCATAGTTGAGAAGGCTCATGTCAAGGTTTGGATACGAATAGAAAATATGTAAAAAAAGCGTAGAGGGGAAAAGCAGGAAGCAGTTGTGAGGGAAGTGATCAAAACTAAAGTAGGGGAGGGTCACTAGAAGGCCTTAATAACTTCCCCCACTTGCCATCCCTTCAATTACCTCTAGCATCAATTCAGAGGAGGGAGAAAGAAGGGAGGATACCAGTCACTGAGGAAATACGAGATGGATCTCCCACAACCCCACTGACAGCAGAGAACAAGCAGGAGAGGACACTCTGTCACATAAAGTGTGAACAAGGAGGCTAGATAGAGAACTGTGAGGAGCAAGGGATCAGCAGATATCTTTTCCATAAAACAAAGGAAAAGTAAGAAGACGATTTGAACGGAAGAATTGGTGAAGGGTCACAAAGTGAGTGGCAGGAGGTAAAAAGTTGTTGGAAGAGGGGTGGGGAGCCAGTGGTAAGGGGAGGGAGGGGGCCACGGAACTTGGGTGGTCAGCATGACAGAAGATCCCCTTGTGCTGACTCAAGGAACATCAAAAACAAGTGGTGTGAGGAGAAGTAGTGAAAGAACCTCTTTTCGACTGCAAGTTCTCCTTCTGTTGATCTCTGTGGTGGTCTACCTTTTGCTTTCAGAATCTGGGGTGGGTTGGCCACCAGGGGTTGAGGGAAGAAGGGGACGGGGTCGTGGAAGGTCCAAAAGCAGAGTGCAGATTGGACTGCCCATCACTGGGAAGTACAGAGATCCTGAATCTGACCAGTACTACAACAACAATAATGTGAGAATGTCCTTATGTCTATCTATCCTTGCTCATTTGACCTGAAATTGACTACTCTTAGTTGGAGACACATCTAGGTCTTCAAAAAAGTTTGTCATGCAAGTCACATTGATTCTTTGTTGAACCTTCATGATTAAAAGGTTTGGCAAGTTTTAAATAAATTTGCTGAATCACCTATTAAAATGGAGAGGGCATAATATTAATTTAACAAGATATTAATGTTTCATGCATGTATCATTTCATTAATAGCATACTCCTAATGCTGGCTTCAATTTGAAATATTTTAGGATATTAGGCATCTTTTGTTAAACCAACTTCAAGGTTTAAGCATTAAGATACACATAAGAGAAATTTTGAAGAAAAGAATTTGAATACTCATACTATCCTTAAATCATTTATTCAGATCTGGACTGCATGAAAAGGGAAAAAAAGATTTTGCAACTTAACAGTTTCAGCCAAATTCATAACCCTCCAGCATGAAAACCTAACCAATTGAGGATATTGGGATATTTACCCAATAGTTATATGATAAATAACTATATAAGATACAACCTGTTAAATTTTTAAAAATCCTCTTTGAGCTTATGTTTTGAACTAAATATCAAAAGTATATTAAACATTAAAACTCAAAATGATGGAAAAACTGAAAGAAAAATATATACGATGTTCAATACTCGTGTTCAAGCCGAGTATACTCGTTGGCTCAAAGTAGTTACTTTTAAATGCTAGATGCCGTTTATGGACAGAATACCCAGGGTATCTGGCAGATATTTTTGAAAACATCTTATTTTAACTCATTTGAATACAGGCAACCCGCAATGCAAATTCATATTATTTGTAGCAATAAGTAATTGCAAACACATTTTTTTTAATTAAAGAGGAAATTCATTTTAAATTGATAACTTTATCTATCAAATGATATAGTAAATGTATTATGTTCAGTTCTTATTAATAAAATAATGAGTAATATTGAGAAACTTTTAAGAAATAGTTAATAACAAAGTTAAGGATAAACAATTAAATATAAGCTTAAGAAAAAAGGGACAGAGTACTTCTTTTTAAAAATACTAAAAGTAAAAGAAAGTAAAATAAAAAATATGACATTTTCTGAATGTAATTTTAAAAATAATGTGTCAGGGAAGTGATTAATTTATATATTATTTCATTCATTAATAAATTTCTTAACTTTCAAGACACTGAAATAAGTGTTGAAATAAATAGGAATTCTTTGATAAAAATAAATAACAATTATTTATAATAATATATAAATAAACAATTCATGGATCTAGGGTGCCAAGATAATACTGGCTTCACACTTTGACTATGAATATGTATTGGGCCACAAAATTGCCTTCCTGTGTGTCGCACGGGGATCTCCTAGACCACACATAACTTGGTTCAAGGATGGTACAGAGCTGTACGCACACTCATACCTACATGTAAGTAATTAAGAGACAAAAATATCTAAAGAAAATGCTTTATTACTAGGAAAATTGTGGGATAAATTTTTAATCCCATATATTCTTCAACAAGGGGATAAAAATTTTATTCGATATTACAGGAAAATTTCAAGAGATACTTTATTTCAGGATTTAAACTTTTAATTTCAGATTCATCCATTCCTTTATATGCATTAACTACTGAACAGAATCTAAATAAATAAGCACTAGCAATAATGATTGAAGATATATATTAATAAAGTACTTTGCTAGAATTATAACATATGAACTAAAACACTGAATTTCTCAAAAATACTTTTACAGAAATTTATTCAGCAAATGTTGAGCTGTATGATAGTATACTCATAATTGCCACTATACTATTCCCTTTAGTTACCAATGAAATAGACCAAATGTTTCACAGAGCACTTTTGATTGGAAAGAAACTTCAATTCATTGTAACTATAATTTGGCAAATATGACTGTTACATCAAAAGATGACTTTCATTGACAATCATGATAAAAAAAGTTCAGAATAACTTTATTTCTAGATATTTAAGATAAAGAGCAAACTTAATGAATGTCTAATTATAATAATTAACAAAATATTTTTAATCTATTTAGATTATTCTATCAATTTAAAAATAATAACTCACATTCTTTAATATGATCTCAAAAGAAATTATATACATATATGTTATTGATTTTTCTCAAAGCTAAATATCTACGTATCTATAAGTATACGAAGTTTAATTGATCTATACCTCATACTTGGTTAGATATGATTTTTTTAATTTAAAAATATTTTAACAGCTGGCATCAAACACATGACCATTTAAAGCTAAACAATAATATTTTTTGTATAAATTTATTGTAACTTAAGCCACATGAAATTTTTTTCTCCTGACTCAATGGGAAGTATTTTTTTTAAATTTTCATATAAAATGTATCCTATATTTATCTATTATATAAAGCTGCTTCAGGGCAATATATATATATATAGGATCAATATCAGACAATATATATATATATATATATATATATATATATATATATATATATATATATATATATATATATATATATATATATATATATATACACATATAGGAATTCGAATGTCAGGCCTAAACCCCAGGGGCCACAGGGTCACCAATTTTTTTCATGATGGCCCACTAAATCTCACCAAGGAAAAAATTGGAAACCGGCTCTACCTATCATGGGTTTGATTCTAGGAGACCACAAAATTGGACTTTCCCCAGTAAGAATGCATGGGGTCGATATTTGACTATAAAAAAAATACATCCTGGGAACTTAGAACAAATAAATTTTATAAGTCTATAGCTATAGTATGTTTCTACACAAGGATGTTATTTTTTATCCACAGAAGATCATGGGTTTGATCCCAGGAGATGACATATTTTCAAATTTTGAAAAATAAAATTTAGCATAATATACAGATCATTCAAATTTACTATACTTATAGATATGTATATAAGGTACTTTGAAAAAAAATCAGCAGTTGCCTACAAGCAGTTTGCCGGCCTCGGTGGCCGAGCACGTAGCGCATTTAGTGCTAGTGCTCTAAGTCTTGAGGTCCCAGGTTCGAGTCCTGGCGGATTGGAATATTTTATGGTCTGGGATGTGTTTGTGTTCGTCCGTAGGGGTTAAATGTAAGAGTGGTCTATATAGACTAAATTTCACCCTGATTCAATAAAGGCAGATTATTATTATTATTATTATTACGATGCAATAATGTCATTTAGTTTATGTTTAGCAATGATTCTGCAGAATATTCTATCAAAAAATTTTAATATTTCATCATAAGATACGTTAACCTATTGCTTGCTTTAGGCAAGCACACTTTTACTCATGCATATATATATGAATATCTCTCTCCCAAAGCAGCAATATAAAATACATATATACATATGTGTGGTTGTGTGATTTGATTTGAAATTGAAATACGCATCTTTAACCAAGATCCATTAAAAAATACAAAAGATAAACCATGTATTTCCTTATTTCTTCTAGGTTCACGAATGGCGAATGGGAAAGGATCGCCTCAAATCAAAATTGGAAATTGACCCAGCTACTCAAATGGATGCAGGGGTATATGAATGTTACGCAGATAATATGTATTCAATTGATCGCAGAAGCTTCAAGACAGACTTCAGCATTAACTTTGACTGAGCCCATTATTTAACAGCAATGCTTGACAGCTTAAAAGAATTGTACAGCTGCCAAATACTCTATTTTAGCAGTAAAAATCTTTGACTGAATTCAATGAATATGAAATAAGATGGCTAATTTCTTAAGAGTATTTTTCCAAGTAAATTTCTGTTTCTTGAATTATTCCTGTGTGATTGCAAGAGATACCACTATCACTGCATTTGACAGATAGATGAAACCAAAGAAAGTTACATGGTTATTATAGCACATAGAATTTAGATATTTAAATTATTTATAATTATAAATATAATTATTCTGAATTTAGTTTAATCTCATTTGATGTAATTTAATTTTAATTATTTAGGCAATGTGTACAAGAAAAACATCTTGCCTTCAAAACTTCACTTGCCCATAGAGATGATTTAAATGTTTAAAATAACTAGAAAAAATTTTTGAATCATTTTTTGCAAGTTCTTAATGTTATATTACTTAGAATCCATTTCAAAGAAATCTATAAACAGGTATGTATGTTGCTTGAAAATAATTATACAATACAAATGTCAGTAACAGCTTGGAAAAACTAAGAATATGTTTTTAGACGCACAATAAAAATCTTTGACTATGAGAATGAATTTGAAGTCACATGGTGCAAATTAAATTAGGAAGAAATATCCCTATAATTTTAAATTAATTTCTCTGTCTACTAAACTTTCCAAGGTTGTAGTATCAATATTTATTATAAAATAGATTAAAAGATAGAATGAATGATAGAATATATTCACAAGCAAGTGCATAAGATCAAAAAAGCATCTTGTTTCTAGCCATCTAGAGCTATTTCAAGAATTAGTGAAGCGCACGGGTTCAATAATGACCCATTTCCTGTTAGGTAGAGACCTTGATGGATAACACAATGAACTTGATACAACCTTTACACAACCTTCAAATGACATCCTTGCATTTTAATCTCTGAAGAAGCAGCAATTAATTCAATGATAACAAACAAGCACTGGCTGTACATGGAGCATCATATACTTTGCTTATTTCATCATATAATAAGTATACCTGATATAATTCAATTGAATAACAAACATGCAATATTTAAATTACTAAATCAGATACAAAGAGCAGGAGATAGACAGAATGTATAAAAATATAGCTCTCTTTCCTTGAGTTTCCCAGAAAAATAATGAAACCAACACTATTTCAAAACATAAGAATTAACTCCAAATAGATATATTTTCTGTTCTTTGCTGCTCTATATAATATGCACAATGAAATCTACTCCAGAGCTAGTTATAAACATATTGGACAATTTTTCCATAAGTTTGAAAAATTGCATCACTTTATGAGGTCAACTACAAAATCGTCATTCAGTGAAAATCAGTGATTCTATAAAGTTAACATCATAAACTTGATTATACAGACTTAAGAAAGGCAAACTGACGGGGAATAATTACCTTATAATTAACAACATAAAAATAATATGAAGATGACTAAAGTAGCATCATTATCAGGTAAGAAAACTTTTAACTACTTACAGTATTCATAAGAGAGAATAACGTGAGGGTAATGGCAATGTTGGGACGAAGAGCTACTGTGGTGAGGATGGGTTTCAAAGACATATTCATTAACAATATTACAATCAGGGCTATTCTTTGATACGACTTTGACTCTAATAGCAAAAGATAAATATTTAGATTCATTGGAGCAGTTAAAATACTTTAATACAAAAATGTATGGAAACCCAGATCATCTGTTTATTATTTTTGTGATGTTAAGAAATAAATCAATAATTCCCTATTAGCTAGCCTTTTTTGTCATGGAATTTTACTATGTCAAGTCACATACAGTAGATATTTTATACAGACCATAGAGCAGAGGAATGAAATAACTCTGGAATGTAATAGTCATCCTAGGGCAGGATATTTGAAGAAGATAAGATTTAAGCAATACAAATTGTCAAGAAAAAAATGATTCATAATATTGCCTAATGATTCATATTACAGTGGCTTCATTTAAAAAGATGTGATTATAAATCATTTGATTTAATTATTCATAGTTTACTCACAATGATCAATTTATTAAAGATTGTATATGATGATAAACTTGTAGTTTAAAGCTGGTCAATAAATGATAATAAGAGATGAATTCTTAAGATAATAAGTAATTGAGTTGAACATAGCAATATTAATTTATTATATTAATGCATCATGTTTAAGGAGTCCCTCTTATTAGAGTAAAGGCAATACGGCAAATAACATTACCTAATATCGTTGCATTGCACAATCCTTTACTTTTTTAATAATTACATCTTTACAAATAGTATGTAATCTTTCTACTGAAAAACTGAATGATTAAGAATGAAACTTACTTTCTTTCATTCCTGACAATTTCCATGTAATCCATGGATCGAGCATAGAATCCTTCTGCAGTAAGTGCTCCCCAGAAGTTTGACCAAGCTTTCTGAGGCCTTGTAAGCATTGGTCCTACTATAGTCCTGTAATCAATAGAAAATCATTGTGGCAGAAATGAAGGATGAGAATGTTTCAGTTAATAGAAATATAATAATTATATTTACCTGTTCTGCTCCATCAGCAAAGGTAATGTTCTTGGATTATCCAAATGAGCCACTGCATCCACATTAAAGAAATAATCACATTTTGTAGTCAAACAATGATTTCTGCAATAGAATATAACATCTAATGTAAATATCAAGTGATGATCCACACATAACTTGGTTTTCAATAATAACAGTCAACAAGTTCATATGTCTAATTTTGTTTCAAAGGCAGTGGGATTTTGTCACTTGACCCGCCTCCATCTTCATGATGAAAAATGATAACCTTTTTATGTCTATTATATATAGATGCTTAGGGGGCTGTCCTGGCCCTGGCGTCAAACCAAGGCCATCCAACGAATTATACTGTCATTATTGGCTTGAGTATGATTGACTCTATAAATATTCCGAATATCAAAAGGAAATTCATTCAGGAAGTACCTCAAAATCTGTCCTAAGTTCGCTATGCATTTCAAATGGAGATATAGTTAACGCCCCCTAGCATCGAACCAATGACCTTTTACGACTATCTTTCGATAGCTTTTAAATGAGAATGGTCCCCTTAATGGCTGTGTGAAATTCTAAAAATCTGCGCAGTTTGGAAGTGTCATAAAAAGCTTTAGGAAATATGGCCAATGTATTTTAAACGGGAAAAATCGAGATTTCGGGACGCTCTGGTATCGATCCCGTGATACATAGGCAAGTGCTGTTTTTTTTCTAATTACATTTTGTATGTATCTATATTTGTAGAAAGTTTGAATGATCTTTGTACGATATTAAGGGAGCAACGATTTTTCAAAATCTGAAAATATTTCACCTCCTGGCATTGAAGCCAGGACCGATTGTAGGTAAAATACTGCATTATTCCGTAGACATATATATTAGCAATAGCTACATGAAATCTTAACCGCTTTGGCCACAGAGTCGCCGATTTTTTTCCGTAATGCCCAACTAAATCTCACCTAGGAAAAATTGCGACCTTACTTATCATGGGTTCGATTCTAGGAGGCCCCAAAAATCTATTTTCCTCATTAAGAATGCATGGGGCCGTTTTTCAATGAATTTTAAAAATACTTCCCACTCAGCTAGAAAGACTAAATTTCTTGAAGCTATTGCTATTATATATATCTACGGAAAAATGCTATTGCTTACGTCCAACCGGTCATGAGTTCGATGCCAGGCGGTGAAATATTTTCAGATTTTGAAAAATCGTACCTCTATTAATATGACAAATAGATCATTCAAATTTTTTTCACGTATAGACACGTATAGAGTGTACTTTAAAAAAAATCAACACTTGCCTTGGTGTCACAGGTTCGATTCCAGATCGTCCCGTAATCTCGATTTTCCCCATTAAGAATGCATGGGTCCGTTTTTCGAATAATTTTTAAAATACTTCCTATTATGCTAGAAAGTTAAAATTTCATGTAGCTATTGCTATTATATATATCTACGCAAAAATGCTATTGTTTACGTACAACCGGCCACGGGTTCGATGCCAGGAGGTGAAAAATTTTCAAATTTTGATAAATCATAGCTCTTTTTATATAAAACACAGATCATTTAAACTTTCAACACAAAAAGATACTTATATATTGTACATAGAAAAAAATCATCACGTGCCTAGGTGGCACGGGTTCGATTCCAGAGCGTCCCGTAAACTCGATTTTTCCCGTTTAAAATACATTGGCTATAATTCCGATAGCTTTTTATGACACTTCCTAACCGCGCAGAGGTTCAAAATTTCACACAGCCATTAAGGGGACAGTTCTCATATAAAAGCTATCCTAAGATTATCGTAAAAGGTCGTTGGTTCGATGCTAGGGGGCGTTAATTAATACTCCATGTGAAATACACAGGGAATTTAGGACTCATTTTAAGGTACTTCCTGAATGAATTTCTTTTTGAAATTGGGAGTGTTAATAAAGTAAATCATTTCAAGCGGAAGATAACAGTAGTTTTCGTAGGATGGCCTTGATTCGACGCCGGGGCGGTAATAATTTTGTCGTAAGAAATGCATGGGAAATCGAAATCGATGGAAAGCTCGCTGCAATAATGTCCATTTACGTTATGTTTAGCATGGCCTTTCAGAATAATATTTCCAAAATTCTTACATTTTATTAAAAGATATATTATTACATTGCTTGCTGTAAGCAAGCGCACCTTTACTCGTATATATCTATTATATATAGACGCTTCGGAGGGATATCTATACATATAGACGCTTCGGGGGGATATATATATATATAGGATATTAATGTCAGGCCCGAACCGCTTTGGCCACGGAGCCGCCGATTTTTTTCCGTAATGGCCAACTAAATCTCACTTAGGAAAAATTGGGAAACCGACCCTACCTATCATGGGTTCGATTCTAGGAGGCCCCAAAAATCGACTTTCCCCATTTAGAATGCATTGGGCCGTTTTTCAAATGATTTTAAAAATACTTTCCATTCAGCTAGAAAAATGAGATTTCATGCTGCTATTGCTACTACATATATCTACGGAAAAATGCTATATTATACGCACAACTGGTCATGGGTTCGATGCCAGGAGGTGAAATATTTTCAGATTTTGAAAAATCGTATCTCTCCTAATATGATACAAAGATCATTCAAACTTTCTACACGTATAGATAGTTCCAAAATGTACTTGGAAAAAAATCAGCATTTGCCTATGTGTCACGGGATCGATTCCAGAGCGACCCGTAATCTCGATTTTTCCGGTAAGGAAAGCATTGACCATATTTCCGAAAGCTTTTTATGACACTTCTCAACCGCGCAGAGGTTCCAAATTTCACAAAGCCATAAAAGGGACCATTCTCATATTATAGCATACGTAAGATTGTCGTAAATGGTCGTTGGTTCGATTCTAGGGGGCGTTAATTAATTCTCCATGTGAAATACATAGGGAATTTAGGACTCATTTTAAGGTACTTCCTGAATGAATTTCCTTTTGAAATTCGGGGTGTTTTAAAAGTCAATCATACTGGAGTGAAACATTACAGTGATGTGAAAATACTTCCCATTAACCTAGAAGGATAAGATTACATTTAGCTATTGCTTATATATATGTCTACGGAAAAATGCAGTATTTTACGTAGAATCGGTCCTGGGTTCGATGCCAGGAGGTGAAATATTTTCGAATTTTAAAAAATCGTAGCTCTCTTAATATCGTACATAGACCATTCAAACGTTAAACACGTATAGATAGTTACAAAATGTACTTGGAAAAAAATCAGCGTTTGCCTATGTGTCACGGGTTCGATTCCAGAGCGACCCGTAATCTCGATTTTTCCCGTTTAAAATACATTGACCATTTTTCCGGAAGCCTTTTAGGACACTTCCCAACCGCTCTGTGCTTCAAAATTTCACAGAGACATAAAAGGGACCATTTTCACATAAAACCGACCGTAATAGTATCGTAAATGGTCGTTGGTTCGATTCTAGGGGGCGCTAACTATAAATTCATAAGAAATGCATAGGGAATCAAGGACTTATTTTCAGGTACTTCCTTAAGGTATTTCCATTTGAAACTTTGTGTGTTCTAGAGACAATCATACTAAAGCGAAAGATGACAGCGTTTTTCGCAGAAAAGCCTTAGTTCGACGCCAGGTGGTAACAATGCTGCCTTAAGGAAAGCATGGGAAGAACATGTCAAATAATACATGCGCTATGATAATTTCGTTGAATATATTAATGAAGACGAAAGTTGGCTTTCCAATAAATCTTTTTTTTCATTAAAAGATTTATTATTGCATTGCTTGCTGTGAGCAAGCAATGCAATAAATTATCTTTAGTGAATAATAAAATTTTTCGAAAGATTATTCTGCTCAAACGTTGCTAAACATTAAGTAAAGGGCATTAACGCAGCTGAAAATGCACTGAATACGATTTGCGATGCATTTCTTTCGGCAGCTAAAATCCCGCCCCGGCGTCGATCCAAGGTCATCCTGCTAAAATTACTGTAATCTTTCGCTTGAGTATGGCGGACTTTATAAACACCCCGAATTACAAAAGGAAATTCATTCAGGAAGTACCTTAAAATGAGTCCTAAATTCCCTATGTATTTCACATGGAGAATTAATTAACGCCCCCTAGCATCGAACCAACGACCTTTTACGACTATCTTAGGATAGCTTTTATATGAGAACTGTCCCCTTAATGGCTGTGTGAAATTTTGAACCTCTGCGCGGTTGGGAAGTGTTATAAAAAGCATTCGGAAATATGGCCAATGTATTTTAAACGGGAAAAATCCAGATTACGGGTCGCACTGGAATCGAACCCGTGATACATAGGCAAGTGCTGATTTTTTTCTAATTACCTTTTGTGTGTATCCATATTTGTAGAAGGTTTGAATAATCTATGTACGATGTTAAGGGAGCTACAATTTTTCAAAATCTGAAAATATTTCTCCTCCTGGCATCGAACCCATGACCAGTTGTACGTACAAAATAGCAATTATTCGTAGAAATGCATGATGAATATATCGCTATGAAATCTCATTGTTCTAGCTTAATGGGAAGTATTTTTAAAATTATTTGAAAAACGACCCCATGCATTCTTAACGGGGAAAATCGAGATTACGGGACGCTCTGGAATCGAACCCGTGACACATAGGCAACTGTAGATTTTTTCTGAGGTATATAATATACTAACCTATAAGTGTAAAAAATTTAAATGATCTATGTATCATATTAAGAGAGCTACGATTTTTCGAAATTTGAAAATATTTCACCTTCTGGCATCGAACCAATGACCGGTTGCGCGTAACAAATAGCACTTTTGCGTAGATATATATAATTGCAATAGCCATATGAAATTTCATTGCTCTATCTTAATGGAAAGTATTTTTTTAAATTGTTTGAAAAACGGCCCCAAGCATCCTTACGGGGGAAAGTCGATTTTTGGGGCCTCCTAGAATCGAACCCATGATAGGTAGGGTGGATTTCTAAATTTTTCCTGAGTGAGATTTAGTGGTCCATTACGTAAAAAAATCGGCGGCTCCGTGGCCCCAGGGGTTTGGGCCTGACATTAATATCCTATATATATATATATCCCCCCAAAGCGTCTATATATAGTAGATATCCCCCCTAAGCGTCTATATATAATAGATATATATATCCCCCCGAAGCAATTATATGTATAGATATAACATATATTTATGTTATACTATGAGCTACGATTTTTCAAAATCTGAAAATATTTCACCTCCTGGCATCGAACCCATGACCGGTTGGACGTATACAATAGCATTTTTAAATGCATGCATTCTTAATGGAGAAATTGATTTTTGGGGCCTCCTAGAATCGAACCCATGATAGGTAGAGTGGATTTCCGAATTTTTCCTGAGTGAGATTTAGTTGGCCATTACGCAAAAAAATCGGCGGCTCCGTGGCCCCAGCGTTTTGGGCCTGACATTGAATTCAAAACAATTGGAAAATATATCTTGTAATAAAACTAAATTTTTCGAAAGATTAATCGGATAAGTCATGCTAAGATTCAACAAAAGTACGTTTTGGCAGCGTACATTTCTCTTGACAGCATTTTTTCTACCCTTGCGTCGAACCAAGGCCATACTATGAAAATCACTGTCATCTTTTCCTTATTATTGGATTTGGATTGGATTCATTTGATAGATTAAGGAAAAAAATGACTATTTGTATTCACTTCAAATAGCCATATTTGTAATAATATCTCCAAAACATTCTTTGTCTTGATGAAACACTAAATAATATGAAATACAGCGTCAATGGAATCTAAAATTATTATGCCTTCCAAACTTTCAACTTCATTACCTGATTAAACTGTAATACAACAATCCAAGAAGATATATCATGTTTGTTTTACTTTATGGTACTTTTCTTTCATTGTAGAGAATACCAATATAGAATTTGAATTTAACCAATAGAGATTTCATCTAGACATTTTTAAACAAAAATAGCGATCAAATTTAATTATTGCTTAAAGTTTAAAATACACAAAAATTAGACATCAATTAACAATCAATTGCTTAAAATGCTACAAATGCTTACATTGCTAAGTTCCTGGCATGCCATTCCTTGACTTTGTCCTCAGGTTTGATTTCTTTTAAACTAAGATACTTCCCTCCAAATTCTTCTAAATAGTTTTTCACAACTTGAGAGTGATATTCTTCCTATAATTATACAAAATTGCTTTATTATATTTTTTGAAATTCATTCTAGTTATTCAAAGATAAAATAACGTCAATTAGTGCAATTCATTTCTATTCTGTGGATCATATTATGAAAAGTAACAATCCTTACTGAATTATGGATAAATAAATGCATTCTTTTCTTTGGATATTCCAGCTTGACAAGTTTCTGGAAGAATTCTTCCAAAAATGGAGTTGCTTGCTCGATAAATATTGCAAGCAACACTATGGGATGTTCTTTCACCTGTAAAATTCAAAGCAAATTTTCAGAAAACAATTCAAGAAATGGTAAAATGTCAGAAACTTTCCAGGCCACCCATGTATTTTGGAATAAATTAGTGAGAACAACAATAAAGAGAGGAAAATAAGCTAGTTGATTGAGCTATGAATGAGAACATTTGTTCGGGAATAAAATTTTTTTTATATATTTAAGGTTTATGAAACAGCATATTCTGAATTACATTCTTTTGAAAATTGGCTCCAGAAAGATCAAATAGCTTTGCTTACATTCAGACCATACTAGAGAGTATAAGAAACTAATTCAATGATCATTTAATACCAACTAAATCATAATATAATATTAATAACTAAATGAGTCTAAAAAATTATAAGTAACTGACAAATAGTGTTTATGAAGAATCACTAACTTATCAATTGCTTGTGTGCTAGAGAGATTGGCTGTTTTCTCAGATATAGTATTTCGCTAGCCTATTCCAATGATTCGAGGCTTAAGATCCACTCTGCTCATAAATAGATTTAGGAATTAATAACCAGAGTAGTTTTGTAGTACAGGTAGCTTGATTAATAAAGACGATGAAATGTAATCTAAATGTGAATAGGCAATTTATAAAAATGCATGATATAATGAAAATACACCTTCATTTCAGTAAGTGGAGGTAGAATATGTTCCAAACAGGCAACGCAACCATCTTGTGGGTTCCAGGCATTTGCAAGATAATTTCCAAGAGTGTTGAATACTGGCTTGCTTGGCCCATTCCCATGTATCACTAATGGTACAGTGCCATATGCTGTATTCTGCAAATAAGCCTCCTTACCTTTGAACCTCAATTCCACTTCACCTGATAATAAAATGAGTTAAAAATATAATAGTAAACTAATAACTAAAGTAAATAAAAATATACAATGATAATTCAAAAAATTAAAATAAAAGAATTATTTTTCTACACTTGAAATTGTACAATATAATCAAACAATTGAAACTAAACCTTTTTGACAAAAAGAAACAAACTTGACTAAGAGAAAGCCATATTAACTGATAAACTGATAAATATACCATTCAGTAATAAATCTAATATGCTGCAGCTCTAATTTGTAGAAGGACCCATGCTAAATAAACAAAGTCAATGAAATTAGTAGCAAAAATAATTTATAAGAAAGCTGAAAATGTCCTTTATTTAATTACAATTAATAACAATGTAAGTAGCAAAAAATACGATTTAATTTCAAATAATCAGACTATTAAATACATTATTCAATTTCTTTATATTTCATTGCGTTACTTACCAACAGCACCATTCAGATTTTGGAATATCTCTGATTTATGGTCCAACTGAATCTTATGATTCTCTCTCAATTTTGCATCTAAATATATTTTGGTGTAGAAGAGCTGATCATCCTCTGGGTCTTTGATAGGTGAAGATGACACTAAAGCATAAAGATCATCAGCATACCCCATGAATCCTGAAAAATTATTTTTATAGGCTAATTATTATTATCATTTCCGAAAAAAAATGTATGGGATCAATTTCATAGATTTCTAAAATTACTTCCCAACCACATAGATACTGTAAATAATTATGTGAAAATACTACCATTTATCTACCAATGGTCAGGAGTTCAATGCCAGATGGTGTATTGTTTTTGAGTTTCAAAAAATGTTTTCTAGCTCTATATGAAAGAAGGCCAATAAACCTTCTTAGTACTTTTAATTGTCATTAGTTCGATTCCAGAGAGCCCTGATGAACAATATTGAATATGGGGAGTCTTACATAGGAGTCAGAAATCCTACCTGTCATGGGTTCGATTCTAGGAAGCCCCAAAATCTGACTTTCCCCCAATATAATGCATTGGCCCGAATTTTCAGAGATTTTTTACACATACTTCCCGAGTAGATAGAATGATAAAATTCCTATAGGCTATAGGTACTACATATTTTTATATATAAATACTATTGTTAATCTACAAATGGTCAAGGGTTCAATGCCAGGTGGTATAATGTTCTCAAAATTTCAAAAAATGTTTTCTTGTTCTGAATGGAAGACGATAATTAAGTAAAACTTCATACCATGAATTACCCCGTTATAATCTATTCTGAATAAAATCTATGGTTCGCTACGTGCCAATTCATAAGAGAGATTCTATTTATTTTTAAATATGCAAGTATCTATTATATACAAATGCATCAGGGGGATATCTATATACATATTAATATTATAAATAGACGCTTCAGGGGGATATATCACACATATAAATAGATACGAGTAAAGGTGTGCTTGCTGATAGCAAGCAATCGGAAAATATATCTTTTAATAAAACTAACGATAAACTTCGAAAGATTAATCGGATAAGTCATGCTAAGCTCTAACTAAAGTACGTTTTTGCAAGGTACATTGCATTGAGTTCGATTTCGTATGCTTTTCTAATGACTGCATTATTGCCGCCCCCGCATCTAACCATGGCATCCCTAGAAAACACTGTCATCTTTAACTTCTGTATGACTATCTTTATAAACACTACAAAATTTCAAATAAAAATCCCTTAAGGGAGAACCTCAAAATGACCCTTAATTCAGTATGTATTTCTAAAAAGTTATAGTTAACACCCCCTGGAATCGAACCAAAGGCCATTTACGACAATCTTAGGGATGCCTTTATGTGAGAATGGTCTCTTTTATAATTGTGTGAAATTTTGAACCATAGCGTGGTTGAGAAGTGTCATACAAGCTTTCGGAAATATGGTCAATGTAATTTAAAAGGGAAAAGTCGAGTTTACGGGACGCTCTGGAATCGAACCCATAGCATGTAGGAAAGTGCTGATATTTACCAAAGTACATTATATACGTATCTAGTTTTGTTGAAAGTTTGAATGATCCATGTATCGTATTAAGAGAGCTACGATTTTTCAAAACTTGAGAATATTTCACCTCCTGGCATGGAACCAATGACCAGTTGTAGTAATCAATAGCATTTTTCCGTAGATATGTATAATATCAATAACTGTATGAAATCTCATTCTTCTCGCTTAATGGGAAGTATTTTTAAAATTATTTGAAAAACCCATGCATTCTTAATGGAGAAAATCGATTTTTTGGGCCTCCTAGAATCGAACCCATGATAGGTAGAGTGGATTTCCGAATTTTTCCTAAGTGAGATTTAGCGGGCCATTACGAAAAAAAATCGGCGGCTCCGTGGCCCGAGCGGTTTGGGCCTGACATTAATATCTTATATGGTCGTTGGTTCGATTCTAGGGGGCGTTAACAAAAATTTCAAATGAAATGCATAGGGAAATATGGACTCATTTTGAGGTACTTCCTTACGGTATTTCGATTTGAAATTTCTGGTGTTTGTACGGGTTATCATACATAAGCGAAGGATGACAGTGATTTTCGTAGGATGGCCTTGGTTCGACGCCAGGGCGGGCATAATGCTGCCGTAAGAAATGCATGGGAAATCGAATTCAGTGCATTGTCAGCTGCGAAAATGTCCTTCAGTTAGCTTGACTTATCTGAATAAAGTCTTTCGGAAGATCATACATTCTTTTTAAATATATATCTTTCAATTGCTTGCTGTAAGCAAGCACACCTTTACTCGTATATATATATATCCCCCCGAAGCGTCTATATGTATAGATAATAGATGTATATATATCCCCCCGAAGCGCCGATATATAATAGATATGTTACATCCCCCCGAAGCGTCTATATATAATAGATGTATCCCCCCGATGCGTCTATATGTATAGATATATTTCCCCGAGTCGTCTATATATAATAGATGTTTTATATACTCCCAGGAAGCATCTATATATAATAGATATATCCCCCGAAGCATCTATATGTAAGTGATATGGAATGCAAAACCCATACTTCATCATTTACTATCCATGGCAGAGCAGAAGCAATTTGCAAATTGTATTCATCTTTCTGCCATCTTATTATTATAATAATAATAAATAGAAAATTGAAATAAAAATAGTCTTACCATCATAATTTAATTTAGCAGCAGGCCTATGAATTATTAATATTAATATTCCTTTACTAATTCAGGGCATGATTTAGTCTGTAAAGACCACTATTCTATTAACTCCCACAAACATAGACATAGATAAATCTAATCCCAGATCAGAAATTTTTCTGTTCCGCCAGGACTCAAACCTGAAACCTCAAGACTTTGAGCTCTAGAACAATGCGCAACAGACTGAGGCTGGCAAATTTTTCACCCTTGCTTTACAAATCCTCTAAGGCATGAGAATAATTGAAAATACACTTAATTTAATGTAAATATAATCTACCATCTATGAATATATAAAAAGTATGGCTATAACTCAGTTTATTCAGATGATTAATAAACAAACTTTTTATCACAAATTAATCATATAAACCAGTGATTCCCAAAGTGGTCTATATTGACAACCAGCAAGGGGTCTACAACAGCGAGAAAAATATTTTGTGGTCCATGGAATGAAAATGGGGGTCCAGAACAGTGGATCTCAAAACACACTGATAGTACCTTATTACTTACATAATATATTATCATATGAGTTGAACGTTCATGAAATTTTGGCAACGTGAAATGTCATCCCTTACAGGATTTTTGTGAAATGCGATATTTTTGTTTACATAACAATCTGAAGTTTCAGTTTGCTGCTTCAAGGTTACAGTCACCCATGTAAAATGTTTGAAATTAGAAACGATGTCTTTATTGTAACCTGTAGTGGACGATTAAAAACATATTGACCTCCGCTCCACTGGCAGCCCTTATCGTTGAAAGACGGATTGAGTCCTTTATAAAATAATAGCGCATTCCAATGCTTTCTAATAGTTCCATGTTTGAACATATTTGCATACATTTAATAAACAATATATGTATAAAAATTAATGAGTTTTTCCTTTAAGTTTTAACTCGAACCTCCGCTACAGTTAGAAATTTACAAAAAATTAATTTCAGTTATGTGGGGGGTCTACCCTAAACCAAAAAACATGGCAGGGGTCTACGACACAAAAAAGTTTGGGAACCTCTGATATAAACAATTGAACACAATAGGATTAAGGTTGTCAAGATACAGTTCTTACCTGAATATTGACACAGAGATTGAATAATACATTATGTCAAAAGTTATGTTGTTCTTCCCATTCTAACTCAAAAAAGTAGTAATTTCAAGAGGAATTAAAGCCTCATTCTCAAAAATTTATCTTGAAATAAAAAATAGAAGCAAAATCTATAAAAAACTAATTATAAGTCTTAAAATTTTTTTTTGAAAATAAATAAATTACACTTGTATTTTCTAAGACCTACCCCCAGAACAGAGAAATCGCTTTCCTCTGGAAACTATTGGATACTGGTTAGCCAAAGTCTCGTCAGGCCAACAACTCCCCTCAGCTGAGAACAACACACGTGCACCAAAATTCTCAAACTGTTCTATGATCTTGTCTGGTCCAGATGTAAGAATTACATCATAGCTAAAAAGTAAAATATTTTTATGTTTTTGTTTACTATAAATGATTTCTATTGATTATGAGTGTTGAAAATATAATTTCAAAATGGAAATTTCTCTCAGTAGGTACTTAAGTAAGGGTTTTTAATAAAAGCTATTTATCAAAATAAACTCATAAGTACTAATTCCCACCTATCTCGAATTACTCATTTTCCAACCCACCTAATTAATAACACAGCACAAATTAGTCTGATGGACACATCATCTTTTTCTATTATTTTATTTAACTAAAGGCAAACAAATATTTTGTATTTTCTAGATTTGATTTCACTTAATTTGCCAATTTTATTTTTATTAAATGCTAAAGATTCATCAAATTTTTGGATACGCTACATTTTAAACATCTTAACAGGAAATTAGGCAAATTGCAGACTAATTGGACTATGGCTAGATATTTGCCTTGCCTTCATTACATATATAGAAAACATTTCAAAAGATATTTGATGAAGATATGACTAAAGATGAAGGTAGATGAAACAGAAAATATTGGTCATGAGGAAAATAAAATTAATTTAACCTCTTCATTTTACAGAAGCAATGAAAAATTTTCTTTAATCCAGAAATTTATTCATCAAATTATTAGACAACCATATGCAATAAAATATTAAATAACTAAGAAGGGAAAGCATCAATTTAATAAAATACAAACAAAAATTTTAAATACAAGGTTTGCAGAATTAAGAGGAAAATATACATAAATTACCTGTCTGTAAACATGATTATCTTTTCCTTCTGATCCTTGTATTTGTTTAATTCTTTGCGAAGGAGATTAATTTTGTAGCCTCCTCCAACTGATTTCATATTACCCCCGAGCCATTTATGTCCCATTCCTAAAACCTGTAAATCATCCATCATTGTGATATGATTAAAATCACAGAAATAAAAAATGATTAAAATAATAGAAATTTTAAATTGTTATTTTCAGTTTCATGAAATATTGAAACAAAATTTCTCATTTACCTCATAAATTAAATATATTAGGTCCAGTAAAAAGAAAGCCAATATTTTTTGCATGAAATTGAAGAATTTATTTGGTATAGTTAGAATAATCTGATTTATGTAAAATATGCAGTGTTTTGTTCTATAACTTGTTGTCATTTGAAGGTAATTTCAATATCCTTCTCTTATAGAAACCTCCGTCTTTATTGGTAAAAACTGGGACAGTCGATTTTCTCAAGCTTCTCTTGAGGCCAATTGTTCAACAGCCAAATCATTCGCCAGAATCAGGTGGTAATCACTTGGTGTGAGGTATGGAGTATAAGGTGGATGCATAAGAACTTCCCAACCTAGCTCTCGGAGCTTGTTTTCACTATCGATGTGTGTGGTTGTACTGATGAAACGCGATTCCACACTCCTGTTGGCAAAAGATGCTTCTGGGCTATTGTTTTGTTCAGACGGTCCAATTGCTGACAGTATTGGTCCCAATTCAGAGTTTGAGGGGAGCAGATCATAGAAGATGATTCTTTGCCAATACCACCAAATACATGACAAAACCCTATCTTACTGTCAATCCTGACTTGGCCACCATTCATACGGGCTCACTGCCCTTCGACCGTTTTCACTTGACGTAGCTTGTAAGTGATACACTTTTCATCGCCATCCGCTACAAAAATGGGTCAATTTTGTTACGATTAAGCAGCGATTCACAGTTAGCAATTCGGTCCAAGAGGTTTTCATTCGTTAATTCGTGTGGAAGCATACATTGAGCTTCTTTTTGTATACAACCTTTTTCAAGTGGTTCCAAACTATTTTTCATGCAATGTTGACATTGATGACGAAACCAAAATTGTGCATGATTAGCTATTAATGTATCAGGGACATAAACACTATTCTCGTTTTCAGCTGCCTGACTTGTGTTTTTGCCTTTATCGAGAGAGAAGTGGTAGAATTTGGCTTACTTTCTCTTTGTCCATCTTGGACATGCAGTCAAACTTTCCAGAGTCAAGCAATCAAAACCTCTTTTGGAAGGCTTTATAGTACAAAATCTTATTTTTCTTATGCCATCTAGCATAATCCAATTCCACTTGCACAACGCGAGACACAGATTACTACAGCCATCTGTTGCAAAAAATAATAGCTTACATTTTACTAGACCTATAAAGTATAATTTACATTAAAAAATATTTAATGTTATAATTAATCAACATACTTTAAGGAAAAAGTAGAATATAGAACACTCACCTTAACTGGAACATTGTAGAATTTAGCAGATCTAATAAATCTGCGAAATCCATCAGTTTCATTGGATGCCACAGTCACTAGTAGGAAATCTTATAATAAAATTGAAGTAAAAATGATTAGTTTCTGATAACAAGAGCTAAATTATGTTACATTAAGTTAAAAACTTTGCTTTCCTATTAAAGTTAAAAGTAAATTTATAAATTATAAAATAATTTCAAACTAAAAATTAATTTTTCTAATGTCCCATATCCTTGCATGTTATTTATAAAGTCTATGTAATTATAATTTTCTCTTTCTTAAAGTAGTTTTTTCTAAAATTTTGGGGTGTGATATATAGATAAGCTCATAGAAATACATTTATTCATAATTAAAATTTTCATATTAATTTACAAACCTAAGCCTTTCAAAAATAAAACCATCTAACTATAACAAAACCGGTTTATATTTGATCATTATTTCCTAAAAATCCTTCAACTCTTTTAATAGCATTAAATAAATTATGGGATGAATTAAAGTTAAGGAAAGAAAAGAGGTTGTGGCTAACTGTCATACAGAATGGAACACACAATACCTGAAATAGCCTTCAATTGCTTGAGGAAGGATATCAAAGAAATAAGATAAAATGCATGAGAAATGTTTTATAAAGCTGTATTCTTAAAATGTAGGAGTTTGATCTATGATACAGTATAGAGTATAAAAGCAATTGGTTACTATATTAAACAATGAATAAATAAAATTGTTCAAGTTCAAATGAATAAATAAAATTGCTCAAGACAAATAAAGAGTCATAAAATCAGTGAATTTAAAATATATGAGTAAAAGTTTAAGAGTTGAAATAGTAAAAGCTAGTAGCTTCCCAAGCTCTATATTAGAAAGTTGAATTCATGATCCCATTAAGTCTTATCAATGATATTGGCATAGTATAACCTGTAAATGAAAATAACAGTATTCATCTAAATTCCTCTCCCGACTTATAGTTCTACGCTACGTAAGAAACTAAACAGTTTCAGCGAAGAATAAATTGATACTGCACGATCAAACTTTTTAGAAGCTACGAACAACTTACATTATCTTTTACTAAGAAAGGGTTACTCAAATGGTAGTCTAATTTTGCTTTAATGAATTAAGAAGATACAAAGGAGAATATAAAAGGAAACTCCATTTATGCAGCATCGGATGAAAGCAATGTCAAGCAACTTTCTTGGGCCGCAGCTGTTCGTTTAATTTTTGCTAACACTAGAGCAGTAGAGGGTGTCCTCAGGACACCTCGCCCATTTCGTAATTTCTATCATAAAAAAATCGTTTCGTGACATTTATTTATTTAACATTCTGCATATTTTCACCAAGTTTTATATTTATTGGAGCATTTTCATGGGAGACACCCCCTAGAACGGCGGAGGTGTCCTCAGGACACCTACTTAATATTTATACTTATTTCTTATGATAAAACCTTCATTATTTTAGATTAGAAGCAATTAGAATTTTAGATTAGAAGCTCTTATTACCAAAAACCACACAAACTATCCTCTTTCGGGACAATTACATTGTGGTCGTAAACTTAACAATGGACGTCACAAACATCCAGACCCTAACAGGAAAATTTCCTCCTCAGGATTTGAACCCAGGACCTCAGCGTTAGAAGATTAGCGTGCTAACCATTCCGCAAATGAGGCCTGTACATAATGATATGAAAGTACTTCGAGATAATATAGCTTTTTGCTATAATTATATCCCTCCTCTCTAAAATAATTGGAATTATATTGTTTTTCATACAAATTTGAGGTTGCAATTCTAATGATGATTTGAACTGGTAACCTCTTGCCTTCTATTTTCTAATATTTCCATCTAAAATCAATCTTCGCCAGAATTTAAGGAAAAATCGACTAAAGTAAACGACAAAACTCTAAATTATCCGCTAAAATCTGAATTTTTGCATAATTTGGGGGATTGGGAAAGACTAGATTGGTCCCTTATGGCAGTTCATGAGTATTTATTTCCCCATAAGCTTTCCATACTGCCAGGTCGGAATATAGTTGAAATCCGCATAGTGAGAAAAGCGGGTTTATTTAGGCCGTCTGACCGACGTTCGGTTCCCTGACGCTCGACTGACCGACACCCGAAGTAATGGGCGAAAAATAGAGATTTCTAAATTGTACGTTATTTTTCGTAAAGATAAATTCATAAAAATCAACATTACGTGAATAATAACTTTTAATATTATTTTGTTAATAACAAAAAAATGTCAACTACTGACTAATAATTTCACGGGAAGCCTGCCAACTGATACTTTAACGATTTTAAAAATTTTTGTGACGCATTTTTTCATTCGGCAGATAAATAATTTTAATTCAAATCAGTTGTCGATCAGTAAAGCGTCACGCGATTGTCATTCGATCAAGACCCAAGAAAAGCTGGTGATTATCACTAATAGTGTCTCCTATTACATAAAAATGTTCCGCTGATAGGCACAGGAAGCGTGTAAGATGTGAGAAAAACGGGATTAGCCTGAGGTCCAGTATGAATAATAATAATAATTGTCTTTATTTGTATGTATGTATCTGTATGAACGGCTTGTTCTGGCGCGGTTAAAGCTGCTGTAGCGCCGAAAACGGCCGTTTCTAGCCTGTTTCATTTGCCAAATTACAATAATGATATTCATTGTGGATTTCGGGTTTTTAGCATTTGTAAGAGAAAAGATTGAAATTGTGCTTTTAATTAAGTTAGAATTTAAATTTAAGTCATAAACACCCTTCTATAGACGTTTGAATTCATTGATAATAGCTACTTTTTCAGCATATTAAAACACAAGAACGCTCAGAATTTTTATTCAAAGAGTTCACATCTACATGCAATAAGGAATTCCTAAATGAACACTTATTCATCAAGTTCAGGGGTGAGCAACCTGCGGCCGTACAGCCCTATGCGGCCGTGGGCAGGGACTTAGGCGGCCGTGTTTGTGTGGACAATTGCTGTTAAACTTTTGTTTTATACCATATTAAGTAACGCAGAAATTTTTTTACGTATGTAGACCAGGAAATTGAATATGTCACATATATCATGCTCCGTTTTTATGTGGAATTTGTATATTTTTACATAAATCATTATTAAGTATACTTGGACTTACTGGCGGCCGTTCCTACAGTTAAAAGTCTGTAGTGCGGCCGTCAATAGCGGAAAGGTTGCGCATCCCTGATAAAGTTAATGCATATGATCAAACGTTACTTTGTGGAAAGACATTATAGAAGAATAACTCGAAACTTGATAAATTCCACAACCCTGTGGAACTTAGCAAAGTTCGATTTTTTCTTTCGTCAAATTGGAAAATGTGGAGTTATACAACGCGATGTCTGTTTTTCTATCAACGAAAAAATGAATAGAATTACGAAGCGTACCTTAATAAGGAATATCACTGCAAAAATATTCTTGATATCCCTCAGTGACCTATACAGAAAAACTTAACAAGCATTGAAATATTCTCGTATACCGCCTCATATCCAACCTTTATCTTCTTTCACTGCTGCTACGATTGAAATTCTGCCCAGTTTGCTTCATCTTTGCAGTTGCACCAAACGGTCTAAATCCGCTTTTTAGACCATGGGTGCGCAGCGGCAGTGGGCAAGAACTTTGGCGGCCGTGAATGTGTGGACAATTACTGCAAAACTTTTATTTTATACCATATTAAGTAGCGCAGTTTTAAGGTTGAGCATCCCTGTTCGCTTCTTCTCGTACCGCGGAGAGATGCTTGATATACTTCCCGAGTACTGAAACTCCTAGGTTTCAGCCGCAAATAAACTACTGAAGAATATGTAATACAATGGTAATGCATTGCATACGACTACTTGCATGTTATTTTAATCATTAAATATAATTAATAAAGTAGACACGATAAGATTCATTTTCTTATTCAATCAAAAAAGAATCTATAAATAGTGGTGTACTTAGTAAAAACTCACAAATTAATTTAAAAGCTCTTCTGCTGCTCTCTTACTCTTCATTAATTTATAATTAGACAAGGCTTTATTTAAAATTGCATTTAAAGTAACGATCTCTAACATGTCCCAATTATACTTTAAAAAAACGGCATTTTTAGGTAAGCGATTTGATACAATGACTAAAATACGCAACGAATTAATCCACGAACTTTTCAAACGAAGAGCACAAACACATTCCAGAAATGAACAGATGGTAGTATTCACTGGCTACCAAAAAAAGCGTGGAAACCGGAAGCCACAGTTTCTGGAGCTTCAAATGGTGAAAGAACGTGGAGGAGGGATACATGCTCCGACACGCTCTTCTTTACTGTATTTGATTTATACTCGACCACATATAGGTATATAAATGTATAACTAAAGTTCATTTTCATTATAAATCTAATATGCGAAAATATATAAAATATACATTTACATTATATGAATATTACATACACACACACACACATATATATATATATATATATATATATATATATATATATATATATATATATATATATATATATATATATATATATAATCATCCCTATAACATATATATATATATAATCAAGCATATTCTTTTACTCATTTCCCGCAGGATGTCTTTGGTTCGACACTAGGTCAGGAATATTTCTGCCGTAAGAAACGCATAGGATATCAAATTCAATACAATGTACGCTGCGATAATGTCGTAGATATTATGTTTAGCATTTGCATTAAAAGATATATTTTACGATTGCTTGCTTTCAGGAAGCCCACCTTTACTCGTATCTATTATATATGGACGCTTCGGGAGGATATAACATATACATATATATATATAATAAGTCCCTTCTATGGCTATGTGAAATTTTTAACCTCTGCGCGGTCGGGAAGTGTCATAAAAAGCTTTCGCAAATACGGCCAATGCATTATTTATGACAAAAATCGAGATTACGGGTCGCTCTGGACTCAAACCCGTGACACATAGGCAAATGCAAAATTTTTTCCAAGTACTTTTTGTGAGTATCTATAAGTTTAGAAAGATTAAATGATCTACGCATCATATTGAGTTAGCTACGATTTTTCAAAGTTTGAGAATATTCCACCCCCTGGCATCGAACCCATGACCAGTTGTACGTATTAAATCGCATTATTCTGTAGATATATATGTTAGCAATAGCAACACGAAATCTTATCCTTCTAGGTTAATGGGAAGTATTTTGAAAATCATTTGAAAAACGGCCCAATGCATTCTTAATGGGGAAAATAGATTTTTGGGGCCTCCTAGAATCGAACCCACGATAGGTAGGGTGGATTTCCGAATTTTTCCTAAGTGAGATTTAGTGGGTCATTACGTAAAAAAATCGGCGGCTCCATAGCCAAAGCGGTTTGGGCCTGACATTAATATCCTACACATATCTATATATCTATTATAGATAGACGCTTCGGGGGGATATATATATACGAGTAAAGGTGCGCTTGCTGACAGCAAGCAATCTAATAATATATCTTTTAATAAAATGTAAGAATTTTCGAAACATTACTATGAAAGGCCAATCTAAACATAAAGTAAAGGCCATTTTCGCAGCGAGTATTGCTTTGATTTCGATTTCCAATGCATTTCTTACCGCAGCATTATTACCGCCCTGGCGTCGAACCAAAGCCATCCAACGAAAATCACTGTCATTATTGGCTTGAGTACGATTGACTTTATAAACATTCCAAATTTGAAAAGAAAATTCATTAAGAAAGTACCTTAAAATGAGTTCTTAATTCCCAATGTACACCTTACGAAGGTATAGTTAACGCCCCCTAGAATCGAACCAACGACCATTTACGACATAATTTCGGTCGCTTTTAAGTGAGAATGGTCCCTTTTATGGCTGTGTAAAATTTTGAACCTCTGCGCGGTTGCGAAGTGTCATAAAAAGCTTTCGGAAAAATGGTCAATGTATTTTAAACGGGAAAATCGAGTTTATGGGACGCTCTGGAATCGAACTCGTGACTCATATGTAACTGTTGATTTTTTCCGAAGTACATTATGTAAGTATCTATACGTGTAGAAAGTTTGAATGACCTAAGTATCATATTAGGAGAGATACGATTTTTCAAAATTTGAAAATATTTTACCTCCTGGCATCGAACCCATGATCTTTTGTGAATAACTGATATAATTTTTTTATAGAAACATATATTATCTATAGCCAGATGAAATTTCGTTGTACTACGTTCCCGGGAAGTATTTTTTAAAAATTGTCAAAAATCGACTCCATGCATTCTTATGGAGAAAAATCCGACTTTGCGGCCTCCCAGAATCGAACCCATGATAGGTAGAGTGGGTCTTAGATTTTTTCCTGGGTTAATTTTAGATGGCCATTACGCAAAAAAATCGGCGAGCCCGTGGCCTCAGCAGTTTGGGCCAGACATTTGTATCCTCAAATTTGTTTGACCCCCTAGTTATCTATATATAGATGATATACGAGTAAAGGTGTGCTTGCTTACAGCAAGCAATGTAATATCTTATAATGAAAAAAAAAGATTTAATGGAAAGCCAACTTTCGTCTTCATTAATATATTCTACGAAATTATCATAGAGCATGTATTCTTTGACATGTTCTTCCCATGCTTTTCTTAAGGCAGCATTGTTACCGCCAGGCGTCGAACCAAGGATTTTCTGCGAAAAACGCTGTCATCTTTCGCCTTAATATGGTTATCTCTAAAAACACTCCAAATTTCAAATGGAAATACATTAAAAAAATACCTGAAAATAAGTCCTGAATTCCCTATGCATTTCTTATGAATTAATAGTTAGCGCCCCCTAGAATCGAACCAACGACCATTTACGATACTATTACGGTCGGTTTTATGTGAGAATGGTCCCATTTATGTCTCTGTGAAATTTTGAAGCTCAGAGCGGATGGGAAGTGTCATAAAAACTTTCGGAAATATGGCCAATGCATTCCTTGTGACAAAAATCGAGATTACGGGTCGCTCTGGAATCGAACCCATAGCACGTACGCAAATGCTGATTTTTTTCAGAGTACAATTTGTTCGTATCTAATTGTTTTGAAAGTTTTAATGATCTATGTAACATATGAAGAGAGCTACGGTTTTTCAAAATTTGAGAATATTTCACCTTCTGGCATCGAACCCATGACCGATTGTATGTAAAATACTGCATTTTTCCGTAGACATATATATTAGAGATAGCTGCATGAAATCTCATTGTTCTAGCTTAATGGGAAGTATTTTAAAAATTATTTGAAAAACGGCCCCATGCATTCTTAACGGGGAAAATCGAGAATACGGGACGCTCTGGAATCGAACCCGTGACACGTAGGCAACTGTTGATTTTTTTGCAAAGTGCACTTTATACGTATCTATACGTGTAAAAAGTTTGAATGATCTATATATCATATTTATAGCGCTATGATTTTTCAAAATCTGAAAATATTTCACCTCCTGGCATCGAACCCATGACCGGTTGGACGTAAGCAATAACATTTTTCCGTAGATATATATAGTAGCAATAGCTACATGAAATCTTATTCTTTTAGCTTAATGGGAAGTATTTTTTAAATTATTTGAAAAACGGCCCAATGCATTCTTAACGGGGAAAATCGAGATTACGGGACACTCTGGAATCGAACCCGTGACACATAGGCAACTGTTGATTTTCTTCAAAGTACACTTTATATCTATCTATTTGTTAAAAAAGTGTGAATGATCTAAGTGTCATATTAAGGAAGCTAGGATTTTTTAAAATTCGAATATATTTCACCTCCTGGCATCGAACCCATGACCAGTTGCACGTAAGCGATAGCATTTTTCCGTAGATATATATAGTAGCAATAGCTACATGAAATCTTATCCTTCTAGGTTAATGGGAAGTATTTTTAAAATCATTTGAAAAACGGCCCAATGCATTCTAAATGGGGAAAGTCGATTTTTGGGGCCTCCTAGAATCGAACCCATGATAGGTAGGGTCGGTTTCCCAATTTTTCCTAGGTGAGATTTAGTTGGCCATTACGTAAAAAAATCGGCGGCTCCGTGGCCCCAGCGGTTTGGGCCTGACTTTAATATCCTATATATATATATATATACGAGTAAAGGTGCGCTTGCTTACAGCAAGCAATGCAATAATTTATCGTTAGTGAATAATAAAATTTTTCGAAAGATTACTTTGCTCAATCGTTGCTAGACATAAAGTAAAGGGCATTAACGCAGCTGAAAATGCACTGAATACGAATTCTTTCGGCAGCTAAAATCCCGCCCCGGCGTCGAGCCAAGGTCATCCTGCTAAAATTACTGTAATCTTTCGCTTGAGTATGGTGGACTTTATAAACACCCCGAATTGCAAAAGGAAATTCATTCAGGAAGTACATTAAAATGAGTCCTAAATTCCCTATGTATTTCACATGGAGAATTAATTAACGCCCCCTAGCATCGAACCAACGACCTTTTACGACTATCTTAGGATAGCTTTTATATGAGAACTCTCCCTTTAATGGCTTTGTGAAATTTTGAACCTCTGCGCGGTTGGGAAGTGTTGTAAAAAGCATTCGGAAATATGGCCAATGTATTTTAAACGGGAAAAATCGAGATTACGGGTCGCTCTGGAATCCAACCCGTGATACATCGGCAAGTGCTGATATTTTTCTAATTACATTTTGTATGTATCTATATTTGCAGAAGGTTTTAATGATCTTTGTTTGATATTAAGGGAGCTACGATTTTTCAAAATCTGAAAATATTTCACCTCCTGGCGTCGAACCCAGGACCGATTGTACGTAAAAAACTACATTTTTCCGTAGACATATATATAAGCAATAGCTACATGAAATCTTATTCTTTTAACTTAATGGGAAGTATTTTTAAAATTATTTGAAAAACCGCCCCATGCATTCCTAACGGGGAAAATCGAGATTACGGGACGCTCTGGAATCGAACCCGTGACACATAGGCCAGTGTTGATTTTTTTCGATGTACACTATATACGTATCTATAAGTGTAGAAAGTTTGAATGATCTATATTTTATATTTAGAGAGCTACGATTTTTCAAAATCCGAAAGTATTTCACCTCCTGGCATCGAACCCATGACAGATTGGACATAAGCAATAGCATTTTTGTGTAGATATATACAGTAGCAATAGATACATGAAATCTCATCCTTCTAGGTTAATGGGAAGTATTTTTAAAATCATTTGAAAAACGGCCCAATGCATTCTGAATGGGGAAAATCGATTTTTGGGGCCTTCTAGAATCGAACCCATTATAGGTAGGGTAGGTTTCCCAATTTTTCCTGAGTGAGATTTAGTTGGCCATTACGTAAAAAAATCGGCGGCTCCGTGGCCAAAGCGGTTTGGGCCTGACATTCATATCCTATATATATATATATATGTTATATATATCCCCCCGAAGCGTCTATATATAATAGATACGAGTAAAGGTGTGCTTGCTGACAGCAAGCAGTCGGAAAATGTATCTATTAATAAAACGTAACAATTTACCAAAGATTATTCGGATAAATCATGCTAAGTAAAGGACATTTTCGCAGCGGACAATGCACTGAATTCGATTTCCCATGCATTTCTGACGGCAGCTTTATTCCCGCCCCGGCGTCGAACCAAGGCCCTCCTACGAAAATTACATTTGTCTTCCGCTTGAATATCAGTGAATTTATAACCACTCCTAATTTCAAAAGGAAATTCACTCAGGAAGTACCTCAAAATGTGTCCTAAATTCCCTATGCATTTCAAATGGAGATATAGTTAAAGCACCCTAGCATCGAACCAACGACCATTTACGATCTTATTACGGTTTCATTAATGTGAGAATGGTCCCTTATATGGCTGTGTGAAATTTTGAACCTCTGCGCGGTCGGGAAGTGTCATAAAAAGCTTTCGGTAATATGGTCAATGTAATTGAAACGGGAAAAATCGAGATTACGGGGCCCTCTGGAATCGAACCCGTGATACATAGGCAAGTGCTGATTTTTTTCTAATTACATTTTGTATGTATCTATATTTGTAGAAGGTAAGAATGATCTTTGTATTATATTAAGGGAGCTACGATTTTTCAAAATCAGAAAATATTTCACGTCCTGGCGTCGAACCCAGGACCGATTGTCCGTAAAATACTGCATTTTTCCGTAGACATATATATTAGCAATAGCTACATAAAATCTAAGACCTTTAGCTTAATGAGAAGTATTTTTAAAATTATTTGAAAAACGGCCCCATGCATTCTTAACGGGGAAAATCGAGATTACGGGACGCTCTGGAATCGAACCCGTGACACGTAGCCTACTGTTGATTTTTTCTGAGGTATATAATATACTTACCTATAAGTGTAAAAAATTTAAATGATCTAAGTATCATAGTAAGAGAGCTACGATTTTTCGAAATTTGAAAATATTTCACCTCCTGGCATCGAACCCATGACCGGTTGCGAGTAAAAAATAGCATTTTTGCGTAGATATATATAATTGCAATAGCCATTTAAAATTTCATTGTTCTATCTCAATGGAAAGTATTTTTTTAAATTGTTTGAAAAACGGCCCCATGCATTCTTACGGGGGAAAGTCGATTTTTGGGGCCTCCTAGAATCGAACCCATGATAGGTAGGGTGGATTTCCCAATTTTTCCTGAGTGAGATTTAGTGGGCCATTACGTAAAAAAAATCGGCGGCTCCGTGGGCGAAGCGGTTTGGGCCTGACATTAATATCCTATATATATATATATATGTTACGAGTAAAGGTGCGCTTGCTTACAGCAAGCAATGCAATAATTTATCTTTATTGAATAATAAAATTTTTCGAAAGATTACTCTGCTCAAACGTTGCTAAACATTAAGTAAAGGGCATTAACGCAGCTGAAAATGCACTGAATACGATTTGCGATGCATTTCTTTCGGCAGCTAAAATCCCGCACCGGCGTCGAACCAAGGTCATCCTGCTAAAATTACTGTAATCTTTCGCTTGAGTATGGTCGACTTTATGAACACCCCGAATTGCAAAAGGAAATTCATTCAGGAAGTATTTTGAAATGAGTCCTAAATTCCCTATGTATTTCACATGGAGAGTTAATTAACGCCACCTAGCATCGAACCAACGACCTTTTACGATAATCTTAGGATAGCTTTTATATGAGAATTGTCCCCTTAATGGCTGTGTGAAATTTTGAACCTCTGCGCAGTTGGGAAGTGTTGTAAAAAGCATTCGGAAATATGGCCAATGTATTTTAAACGGGAAAAATGGAGATTATGGGTTCTCTCTGGTATCGAACCCGTGACAGATAGGCAAATGCTGATTTTTTTCCAATTACATTTTGTATGTATCTATACGTTTTAAATGTTTGAATGGTCTATGTACGATATTAAGAGAGCTACGATTTGTTAAAATTCAAAAATATTTCACCTCCTGGCATCGAACCCAGGACCTATTGTGCATTAAATACTACATTTTTCCGTAGACATATATATTAGCAATAGGTACATGAAATCTTATTCTTTTAACTTAATGGGAAGTATTTTTAAAATTATTTGAAAAACGGCCCCATGCATTCTTAACGGGGAAAATCGAGATTACGGGACGCTCTGGAACCGAACCCGTGACACATAGGCAAGTGTTGATTTTTTTCAAAGTACATTAGGTACGTATCTATACGTGTAAAAAGTTTTAATGATCTATGTTTCATATTAAGAGAGCTACGATTTTTCGAATTTTGAAACTTTTTCACCTCCTGGCATCGAACCCATGACCAGTTTCACGTAAGCGATAGCTTTTTTCCGTAGATATATATCGTAGCAATAGCTACATGAAATTTTATCTTTCTAGGTTAATGGGAAGTATTTTTAAAATCATTTGAAAATTGGCCCAATGCATTCTAAATGGGGAAAGTCGATTTTGGGGGCCTCCTAGAATCGAACCCATGATAGGTAGGGTCGGTTTCCCAATTTTTCCTAAGTGAGATTTAGTTGGCCATTACGGAAAAAAATCGGCGGCTCCGTGGCCAAAGCGGTTTGGGCCTGACATTAATATCCTATATATATATATCCCCTATATATATATATATCCCCCCGAAGCGTCTATATATAATAGATATACGAGTAAAGGTGCGCTTGCTTACAGCAAGCAATGTAATAATACATCTTATAATAAAGTGTAAAATTTTTCGGTATATTATTCTGAAAAGCCAGGCTAAACATAACGTAAATGGACATTTCGTAGCGAGCTTTGCATAAATTTCGATTTCCCATGCATTTCTTACAATATTCCCGCCCCGGCGTCGAACCAAAGCCATCCTACGAAAATTACTGTTATCTTCCGCTTGAATATGATTGACTTTATAAACACTCCAAATATCAAAAAGAAATTCATTCACGAAGTACCTCAAAATGTGTCCTAAGTTCCCTATGCACTTCAAATGGAGATATCGTTAACGCCCCCTAGCATCGAACCAACGACCTTTTACGACTATCTTTGGATAGTTTTTAAATGAGAATGGTCCCCTTAATGGCTGTGTGAAATTCTAAAAATCTGCGCTGTTTGGAAGTGTCATAAAAAGCTTTAGGAAATATGGCCAATGTATTTTAAACGGGAAAAATCGAGATTACGGGTCGCTCTGGAATCGAACCCGTGATACATAGGCAAGTGCTGATTTTTTTCTAATTACATTTTGTATGTATCTATATTTGTAGAAGGTTTGAATTATCTATGTACGATATTAAGGGAGCTACGATTTTTCAAAATCTGAAAATATTTCACCTCCTGGCATCGAACCCAGGACTGATTGTACGCAAAATACTACATTTTTCCGTAGACATATATAATAGCAATAACTACATGAAATCTTATTGCTCTTACTCAATTGGAAGAATTATTAAAATTATTTGAAAAACGGCCGCATGCATTCTTAAATGGGGAAAATCAAGATTACGGGACACTCTGGAATCGAACCCGTGACACATAGGCAACTGTTGATTTTTTTAAAAGTACATTTTATATGTATCTATTTGTTTAAAAAGTGTGAATGATCTAAGTGTCATATTAAGGAAGCTAGGATTTTTTAAAATTCGAAAATATTTCACCTCCTGGCATCGAACCCATGACCAGTTGCAAGTAAGCAATAGCATATTTCCGTAGATATATATAGTAGCAATAGCTACATGAAATCTTATCCTTCTAGGTTAATGGGAAGTATTTTTAAAATCATTTGAAAAACGGCCCAATGCATTCTTAATGGGGAAAATCGATTTTTGGGGCCTCCTAGAATCGAACCCATGATAGGTAGGGTCGGTTTCCCAATTTTTCCTAGGTGAGATTTAGTTGGCCATTACGGAAAAAAATCGGCGGCTCCGTGGCCAAAGCGGTTTGGGCCTGACATTAATATCATATATATATATGTTATATATATATATATATATATATCCCCCCGAAGCGTCTATATATAATAGATATATATATACGAGTAAAGGTGCGCTTGCTTACAGCAAGCAATGTAATAATTTATCTTTAGTAAAAAAAAAATTTTAAACATAAAGTAAAGGACCTTAACGCAGCTGAAAATGCACCGAATTCGATTTCCCATGCATTTTTTTCGGCCGCATTATTCCCGCCCCGGCGTCGAACCAAGGTCATCCTGCAAAAATCACTGTTATGTTTTTCTTAAGTAAATAAACACCCCGAATTTCAAATGGAAAATCATTCAGGAAGTACCATTAAATGAGTCCTTAATTCCCTATGCATTCATACGAAGTTATTGTTAACGCCCCCTAGAATCGAACCAACGACCATTTGCGACATAAATACGGTCGCTTTTAAGTGAGAACGGTCCCTTTTATGGCTGTGTGAAATTCTGAACCTCTGCGCGGTTGGGAAGTGTCATAAAATGTTTTCGGAAATATGGTCAATGTATTTAAACGGGAAAAATCGAGTTTATGGGACGCTCTGGAATCGAACCCGTGACACATAGGCTAATGCTGATTTTTTTCCAATTGCATTTTGTAAGTATCTATACGTGTTGTAAGTTTGAATTTTCTACGTACGTCATTAAGGGCGCTACGATTTTTTAAAATTCGAAAATACTTCACCTGCTGGCATCGAACCCAGGACCGATTGTACGTAAAATACAACATTTTTCCGTAGACATATATATTAGCAATAGCTACACAAAATCTTATTCTTTTAACTTAATGGGAAGTATTTTTAAAATTATTTGAAAAACGGCCCCATGCATTCTTAACGGGGAAAATCGAGATTACGGGACGCTCTGGAATCGAACCCGTGACACATAGGCAACTGTTGATTTTTTTCAAAGTACACTTCATGCGTATCTATTTGTTTAAAAAGTTTGAATGATCTAAGTATCATATTAAGGATGCTAGGATTTTTCGAAATTAGAAAATATTTCACCTCCTGGCATCGAACCCATGACCAGTTATACGTAAGCGATAGCATTTTTCCGTAGATATGTATAGTAGCAATAGCTACATGAAATTTTATCCTTCTAGGTTAATGGGAAGTATTTTTAAAATCATTTGAAAAACGGCCCAATGCATTCTAAATGAGGAAAGTCGATTTTTGGGGCCTCCTAGAATCGAACCCATGATAGGTAGGGTCGGTTTCCCAATTTTTCCTAAGTGAGATTTAGTTGGCCATTACGGAAAAAAATCGGCGGCTCCGTGGCCAAAGCGGTTTGGGCCTGACATTAATATCCTATATATATGTTATATATACGAGTAAAGGTGTGCTTGCTGACAGCAAGCAGTCGGAAAATATATCTTTTAATAAAACGTAACAATTTACCAAAGATTATTCGGATAAATCATGCTAAGTAAAGGACATTTTCGCAGCGGACAATGCACTGAATTCGTTTTCCCATGCATTTCTGACGGCAGCTTTATTCCCGCCCCGGCGTCGAACCAAGGCCATCTTACGAAAATTACTATAATGTTTCGCTTGAATATGATTGACTTTACAAACATCTCGAATTTCAAAAGGAAAATCATTTAGGAAGTACCTTAAAATGAGTCCTTAATTCCCTATGCATTTCTTACGAAGGTTTGCCCCCTAGAATCGAACCAACGACCATTTACGACAATCTTTGGGATGCCTTAATGCGGGAATGGTCCCTTTTTTGCCTGAGTGAAATATTGAACCTCTGCGCGGTTGGGAAGTGTCAGAAAACACTTTCGGAAATATGATCAATGTATTTTAACGGGAAAAATGGAGTTTACGGGACGTTCTGGAATCGAACCCGTGACAAATAGGCTTATGCTGATTTTTTTCAAAGTACAATATAAACTTATCTATTCGTGTTGTAAGTTTGAATTTTCTACGTACGACATTAAAGGCGCTACGATTTTTTAAAATTCGAAAATACTTCACCTCCTGGCATCGAACCCAGGACCGATTGTACGTAAAATACTAACTTTTTCCGTAGACATACATATTAGCAGTAGGTACATGAAATCTTATCGCTCTAACTCAATTGCAAGTATTTTTAAAATTATTTGAAAAACGGCCCCATGCATACTTAACGGGGAAAATCGAGATTACGGGACGCTCTGGAATCGAACCCTTGACACATAGGCAACTGTTGATTTTTTTTAAAGTACATTTTATATGTATCTATTTGTTTAAAAAGTGTGAATGATCTTAGTGTCATATTAAGGAAGCTAGGATTTTTTAAAATTCGAAAATATTTCACCTCCTGGCATCGAACTCCTGACCAGTTACACGTAAACGATAGCATTTTTCCATAGATATATATAGTAGCAATAGCTACATGAAATCTTATTCTTCTAGGTTAATGGAAAGTATTTTTAAAATCATTTGAAAAACGGCCCAATGCATTCTAAATGGGGAAATTCGGTTTTTGGGGCCTCCTAGAATCGAACCCATGATAGGTAGGGTCGGTTTCCCAATTTTTTCTAGGTGAGATTTAGTTGGCCCTTACGGAAAAAAATCGGCGGCTCCGTGGCCGAAGCGGTTTGGGCCTGACATTAATATCCTATAGATATATATATATGTTACGAGTAAAGGTGTGCTTGCTGACAGCAAGCAATCGGAAAATATATTATTTAATAAAACTAACAATTTTTGGAAAGATTAATCGGATAAGTCATGCTAAGCTTTCACTAAAGTTCGTTTTCGCAGCGTACGTTGCATTGAGTTCGATATCGTATGCTATTCTCTTGACGGAATTATTACCACCCCGGCGTCGAACCAAGGTCATCCTGCTAAAATCACTGTAATCTTTCGTTTAAGTATGATTATCTTCATAATCACACCAAATTTCAAATGGAAATACCTTAAGGAAGTACCCAAAAATGAATCCTAAATTCCCAATGCATTTCTAATGGATATGTAATAAACGCCCCCTAGAATCGAACCAAGGCCCTTTTACGACTATCTTAGGGTAGCTTTTAAATGAGAATGGTCCCCTTAATGGCTGTGTGAAATTTTGAACCTCGGCGCAGCTAGAAAGTGCCCTAAAAAGGTTTCGGAAATATGGCCAATGTATTTTAAACGGGAAAAATCGAATTTACGGGACGCTCTGGAATCGAACCCATGATACATAGGGAAGTGCTGTTTTTTTTTCGAAGTAAAAAATATACTTATCTATTTGTGTTGAAAATTTGAATGATCTAGGTATCAGATAAATAGAGCTACGATTTTTCAAATTTTGAAAGTTTTTCACCACCTGGCATCGAACCCATGAACGGTTGTACGTAATCAATGGCATTTTTCCGTACATATATATAATAGCAATAGCCACATGAAATTTTAACTTTCTAGCCTAATGGGAAGTATTTAAAAAATTATTTGAAAAACGGCCCCATGCATTCTTAATGGGGAAGATCAAGATTACGGGTCGCTCTGGAATCGAACCCATGGCACATAGGCAGATGCTGATTTTTTTTGTTATAGAATATATACGTATCTACACGTGTAAAAAGTTTGAATGATCTATATTTCATATTTATAGAGCTACGATTTTTCAAAATCCGAAAGTATTTCACCTCCTGGCATCGAACCCATGACCGGTTGGACGTAAGCAATAGCATTTTTCCATAGATATATATAGTAGCAATAGCTACATGAAATCTTATCCTTCTAGTATAATGGGAAGTATTTTTAAAATCATTTGAAAAACGGCCCAATGCATTCTTAATGGGGAAAATCGATTTTTTAAGGCCTTCTAGAATCGAACCCATGATAGGTAGGGTCGGTTTCCCAATTTTTCCTAGGTGAGATTTAGCTGGCCATTACGCAGAAAAATCGGCGGCTCCGTGGCCCCAGCGGTTTGAGCCTGACATTAATATCCTATATATATATATGTTATATATATCCCCCCGAAGCGTCTATATATAATAGATATATATATATATCCCCCCGAAGCGTCTATATATAATAGATACGAGTAAAGGTGTGCTTGCTGACAGCAAGCAACGGTATAATATATCTTTAATGGAAAATAAATTTTTCCGGAACACTGGTCGAGCATTGCTAAACGTAAACTAAAAGACATTATCAAAGCCGAAAATGGGCTGAATTCGATTTCCCATGCATTTTTACGGCAATATTATTCCCGCCCCGGCGTCAAACCAAGGCCATCCTACGAAAATTACTGTTATCTTCCGCTTGAATATGATTGACTTTATAAACACTCCAACTTTCAAAAGTAAATTCGTTCAGGAAGTACCTCAAAATGAGTCCAACATTCCCTATGCATTTCAAATGGAGATATTGTTAACGCCACCTAGCATCGAACCAACGACCTTTTACGACAATCTTAGGCATGCTCTTATATGAGAATTGTCCCTTTTATGGCTGTGCGAAATTTTAAACATCTGCGCGGTCGGGAAATGTCATAAAAAGCTTTCGCAAATATGGCCAATGCATTCCTTATGAAAAAGATCGATATTACGGGACGCTCTGGAATCGAACCAATGGCACATAGGAAAATGCTGATTTTTTCCAAATTTTATTATGTATGTACCTATATTTGTAGAAGGTTTAAATAACCTATGAACGATATAAAGGGAGCTACGATTTTTCAAAATTTGACAATATTTCACCTCCCGGCATCGAACCCATGACCAATGGTGCGTAAACTAAAGCATTTTTCCGTAGAAATATATCATAGCAATAGCCTCACGAAATCTTATCGTCTAAATTCCCTATGTATTTCACATGGAGAATTAATTAACGCCCCCTAGCATCGAACCAACGACCTTTTACGATAGTCTCAGGATAGCTTTGGTATGAGAATGGTCCCCTTAATGGCTGTGTGAAATTTTGAACCTCTGCGCGGTTGGGAAGTGTTATAAAAAAAATTCGGAAATATGGCCAATGTATTTTAAACGGGAAGAATCGAGATTACGGGTCGCTCTGGAATCGAACCCGTGACACATAGGCTAATGCTGATTTTTTTCCAATTACATTTTGTAAGTATCTATACGTGTTGAACGTTTGAATGGTACATGTTCGATATTTAGAGAGCTACGATTTTTTAAAATTCGAAAATATTTCACCTCCTGGCATCGAACCCAGGACCGATTGTACGTAAAATACTACATTTCTCCGTAGACATATATATTAGCAATAGCTACACGAAATCTTATTCTTTAAACTTAATGGGAAGTATTTTTAAAATAATTTGAAAAACGGCCCCATGCATTCCTAACGGGGAAAATCGAGATTACGGGACGTTCTGGAGTCGAACCCGTGACACGTAGGCAACTGTTGATTTTTTTCAAGGTATATAATATACTTACCTATAAGTGTAAAAAATTTGAATGATCTATGTATCATATTAAGAGAGCTACGATTTTTCAAAATCTGAAAATATTTCACCTCCTGGCATCGAACCCATGACCGGTTGCGCGTAATAAATAGCATTTTTGCGTAGATATATATAATTGCAATAGCCATATGAAATTTCATTGTTCTATCTCAATGGAAAATATTTTTTTTAACTGTTTGAAAAACGGCCCCATGCATTGTTACGGGGGAAAGTCGATTTTTGGGGCCTCCTAGAATCGAACCCATGATAGGTAGGGTCGGTTTTCGAATTTTTCCTGAGTGAGATTTAGTGGGCCATTACGTAAAAAAATCGGCGGCTCCGTGGCCGAAGCGGTTTGGGCCTGACATTAATATCCTATATATATGTTATATATCTATACATATAGACGCTTCGGGGGGATATATATAACATATATATATATAGGATATTAATGTCAGGCCCAAACCGCTTCGGCCACGGAGCCGCCGATTTTTTTCCGTAATGGCCCACTAAATCTCACTCAGGAAAAATTCGAAAACCGAACCTACCTATCATGGGTTCGATTCTAGGAGGCCCCAAAAATCGACTTTCCCCCGTAAGAATGCATGGGGCCGTTTTTCAAATAATTTTTTAAAATACTTTCCATTACGCTAGAACAATGAAATTTCATACAGCTATTGCTATTATATATATCTACGGAAAAATGCCATTGATTACGTACAATCGGTCATGGGTTCGATGCCAGGAGGTGAAAAAGTTTCTGATTACGAAAAATCGTAGCTCTCTTAATATGATACATAGATCAATCAAATTTTTTACACTTATAGGTAACTATATTATATACCTCAAAAAAAATCAACAGTTGCCTACGTGTCACGGGTTCGATTCCAGAGCGTCCCGTAATCTCGATTTTCCCCGTTAAGAATGCGTGGGGCCGTTTTTCAAATAATTTTAAATATACTTTCCATTAAGCTAAAAGAATAAGATTTCATGTAGCTATTGCTAATATATATGTCTACGGAAAAATGCAGTATTTTACGTACAATCGGTCCTGGGTTCGATGCCAGGAGGTGAAATATTTTCAGATTTTGAAAAATCGTAGCTCTCTTAATATCGTACATAGACCATTCAAACATTTAACACGTATAGATACTTACAATATGTAATTGGAAAAAAATCAGCACTTGCCTATGTATCATGGGTTCGATTCCAGAGCGACATGTAATCTCGATTTTTCCCGTTTAAAATACATTGTCCATATTTCCGAATGCTTTTTATTACACTTCCCAACCGCGCAGGCGTTCAAAATTTCACACAGCCATTAAGGGGACCATTCTAATATAAAAGCTATCCTAAAATTATCGTAAAAGGTCGTTGGTTCGATGCTAGGGGGCGTTAACTGTAACTTCATAAGAAATGCATAGGGAATTAAGGACTCATCTTAAGGTACTTCCTGAATGAATTTCCTTTTGCAATTCGGGGTGTTTATAAAGTCCACCATACTCAAGCGAAAGATTACAGTAATTTTAGCAGGATGACCTTGGTTCGACGCCGGCGCGGGATTTTAGCTGCCGAAAGAAATGCATCGGAAATCGTATTCAGTGCATTTTCAGCTGCGTTAATGCCCTTTACTTAATGTTTAGCAACGTTTGAGCAGAGTAATCTTTCGAAAAATTTTATTATTCACTAAAGATAAATTATTGCATTGCTTGCTGTAAGCAAGCGCACCTTTACTCGTATATATATATATATCCCCCCGAAGCGTCTATATATATAATAGATATATCCCCCCGAAGCGTCTATATATAATAGATATAACATACATATATATATATATATATATATAGGATATTAATGTCAGGCCCATACCGCTTCGGCCACGGAGGCGCCGATTTTTTTACGTAATGGCCCACTAAATCTCACTCAGAAAAAATTGGGAAATCCACCCTACCTATCATGGGTTCGATTCTAGGAGGCCCCAGAAATCGACTTTCCCCCGTAAGAATGCATGGGGCCGTTTTTCAAACAATTTAAAAAAATACTTTCCATTGAGATAGAACAATGAAATTTCATACGGCTATTGCAATTATATATATCTACGGAAAAATGCCATTGATTACGTACAACCGGTCATGGGTTCGATGCCAGGTGGTGAAAAACTTTCAAATTATGAAAAATCGTAGCTCTTTTCATCTGATACCTCGATCATTCTAATTTTCAACACAAATAGATAAGTATGTTTTGTACTTCAAAAAAAATCAGCAAATTCCTATGTATCACTGGTTCGATTCCAGAGCGTCCCGTAATCTCGATTTTTCCCGTTTAAAATACATTGGCCATATTTCCGAAAGTTTTTTTTGACACCTCCCATCCACGCAGAGTTTGAAAATTTCACACAGGCATTAAGGGGAACATTCTCATTTAAAGGATACCCTAAGATAGTCGTAAAAGGTCGTTGGTTCGATGCTAGGGGGCGTTAACTATATCTCCATTTGAAATGCATAGGGAATTTAGGACAAATTTTGAGGTACTTCTTGAGTGAATTTCCTTTTGAAATTTGGAGTGTTTATAAAGTCAATCATATACAAGCGGAAGATAACAGTAACTTTCGTAGGTTGACCTTGGTTCGACGCCTGGGCGGGAATAATGTTGCCGTAAGAAATGTATGGGAAATCGTAATCAATGTAAAGCTCGCTGCGAAAATGTCCATTTACGTTATGTTTAGCGTGGCCTATCAGAATAATATTTCGAAAAATCTTACATTTTATTAAAAGATATATTATCATATTGCTTGCTGTAAGCAAGCACACCTTTACTCGTATATATATATATATATTTATCCCCGAAGCGTCTATATATAATAGATAGATACGAGTAGGGTATAGGGGTCTATATAGGGTCTCAGCCACTTTCAGATTTCCCAAGCATTTTCCACTATTCTCTACTCAAATATTCTTACCCCTAAACTCTTTTTCATGCTACAAACTGAGTTGCTACTCGACACCTTTCTTGTCTACATCCATTTTAGGGACCCTTGGGAGAGGTTCTGTTATTGCTGCATCTGCAACCCATGATTCTCTTCCATATGTTAATGCAGATTAATAGAATTCTTTGATTGAAGACTTTCCCAGTTCTGATGGCATTTTTGGCTAACGGTATAGGAGTTTCTCTGAAAGTCACTTCCAAGTCCCAGCCAAGTTTGATACTTTACATTAATTCCATTTTTCCCCTGTTGTCACAAGTGGTCCGATTAAGTTTATTATCGCATCATTGGAATTTCTTCAAGATTCACTGGAAGTTGTACTGCTGTAGTTGTAGAATTATGTATTACCATGGTTTTGCTGAAGTCTCTTAATCTGACCTTCTGTCCTGCAATATTTTATTCTAGCAGCCTTAATGCGAATTCCTCACCATAAATTGCAAAAAGTATCATAACATCTGAAACATAGAGATTACTTATAATACTCTCCATTAACCCACGTGCTTTTTCCCTCCAATTCTTAAGTTTTGAAACCTTATTCCAGAACAGTTATGAAAATACTGGGCGAAAGGCCTCGTCTCACTCCTTTTATAATCTTCAATACCTAAGTTTCTTCACGTAGCATTACTGAAGCAGCAAAAATTTTGTAAATGTTACGAAGAACTCTTTCCCTTGGCTTTCTAGAGCTTATAGTATAGAACAGGGGTCTCCAAACTACGGCCCGAGGGCCACATCCGGCCCGCGGACATATTTTGTCCGGCCCGCGGAGTGCTAGCGTACTTGAAAACTCCTTTTAGAGAACATATTTTTTACAAAAATGATAATATGATTTTGGCTCTCGGAACTAACTGGAGTAATCAGTATGGCCCTAAGGCTGGAAAGTTTGGAGACCCCTGGTATAGAAGAAGTCCTTACTTAATCATAAACCTTCGCACAGTCTACATATCGCTGTACCAGTGGATTCTTATATTCATTATTCTGGTGATAATTTTCCGTATGGATGAGGAAAAAAAATTCCACCCCTCCATGAAAGATTGATTGAAATGAAATTTTGTAGTATTAGTAGTAAGTAAACTTAGTAGTATATAAGTAAGAGTAATGCAGGTTCAGAAAAAAATACGTGTCTATACTTACCCTTGATTCATTTTCAGAGAGATATTTTCCTGTAGGAATTCATGGCCCTGATTTCCAAAAATGTTTTAAAGCACTTTCAGAGTATGCACAAGATTCAAATCTCACTCATCAATAAGAATGTTGTATCTCTATTCATAACTTATATTAGTTTGTTATAAATGGTCAAGGGTTAGATTATTGGAGACGTTTACTTCATCTCCATTAGAAATACAAGGGAGAATCATAACATCTTCTGTAGTGAAATACTGTAAGGAAAAGTGTATTACATTTCCGGAAATTTAAAGACAGAAACCAACTTTCGGGAAAATTAAAGACAGAAACCAACAATTTGAAACAAGTTTGAAACAACTCATCTCACAAAGCTGATGTTAGGACCTGCATTAGAAGATAAATTCCTACTATAATTTTATTTTAATATTTTCTTCGAGAACAATTTTCAATGACACTGATACCGTAGTTCTCTTGAAAAAAAAAAACGATTTTCAGCAACAAGCCAATCAGTGCACTTGTTCCATAAATTTTGAAATGCCCCGGATGGGATTCTTTTCGGTTAAAAGGTTATCATCTTTCGTCAGGAAGATAGAGGCGGGTCACGTGACACACTGGCTTCAAAACTCCCACCAAGAGTCAAAAATCATCTTGTGAAAAGTTCGAGAATACATTTGCCGCGATCTCGGCGGTCAATGACATAAAACTGGCAATTCGCCATTTATTTTATCATGAAACCGCTGCTTGCTTTCATTTATCCTTTAAAACTGATATTCGAAATGAGAATTATTAATTATTATCAATAATACTTTCTCATCGCAGTTGGTACAGACTGTTCCGTCCGTACCAACCGTCCGTTCGGAACGCTTAAATACTTTAACTCAATGGTTTGATATTTATTTACATACACTTTGAGGCAGAATCACCAGCGAAACCTAAACCTATAAGCCAAATGCTTTACTATTCATGAACCCGGATTAACACCCCAACTTCACTTCTGGAATGGCAAAGGAGTAAACGCTTAAAGGCTACCTCTCACGTTCCTGACATCATCGGAGAGGAGTTAAAAATTATCTCTCCGTCTCTTCGGAACTATAAACGGTTTTTTTCTACTGTAATGCTAAATGTGAAAAATGACAACATCGAGGACGGCATTAACGGAGGTAATGAATCAAACATCTCGAATAAATCCAACAGTCACCCCAATTAAATGTAATGAACTCGGGTAAATGTTTCAAAACAAACAGAAGTTAAAAATAAAAACATAAATCCTTCATATAACAAATATTCTACGCCGGACAATCGATAGAAAATTCCACGGGTATGAGGAAACTCCATCGCTTCCGCATTGAATAACATCTGTTTACACTAAGGATAGAATATTTCAAGGTAGACAAACTTTGCCTAAAATGTAAATTATTCAAAAAAAGGTTGATGCATAAATGTTGTGAGCGGAATATGTGTATCGGTGAACGTCTGTCTAAATGCTACTCTACAAAGCGAGGTTTTCCTACCTTTCTTGGATTTGCGGTCTTTCAGCGAAGCTCCATTAAACAGCGTGGCGAAGTAGAGCAGAAATAACATTAACGCAACTCGTAACCACATCATTTCATACAACACGAAAACCCTAGGGATACAAACATCCACATCAAGCTTCCTTAAACGAATGATGTACGTGATTTTCGTGCTCACCAAACATTAGCGGAGGTTGGAGAAACTACATGGACCAAATACGCAACTTAGCGCCATCTTCGCAACATCGCGCGCGAAACATGAAATGAAATGAAAGTGTCCAGGAAACTCGGTTATTCCGGTTTACCGATCAAATTTTTGGGCCTCTTCATCTTAAACAATAATAATTGACACAGAGAGAAGGCAAAATTTAAGATATTAATGATTTTTAATCTCAATGTATCAATTAACTAACTTATTTGTCGCAATGTTCTCCTTTATTTACATGGGCATCCCTTATACATGCTTTAATGAGATTATTAAACCTTTTCAATTCGATTCTCGAATAGCATAATACATGTAGGATGCTATATATAGTATGCAAGTCATCAATTTTATATCAGTAAAGGGATAAAAATAGCGAAAACAACCAATGACCAGTAAATTAAAAGAGTTCACTTCGCACGAAATATCTATCACGCATGTCCGAATACCGATCAATAAGATTGGATACTGCCAATATTCGATAGAGAATTATTATTTATAACTTTCTGAAATTATTGACGGTTGAATTACGCCTACCTCTAGATTTTGGTCAGTTTAAATATATACAAGTACATGAATCAATAACGTAATTATTGAGTTGAATTATAACTAGAAACCTGAAAAAAATAAGTGAAGCGTACATTAATTGGTCCAATATTAGTGGAATAGTTGAAAGAAAGATGAGTAGAGGAAGAGAGGAAATAAAATTTTGCTTTTTTTAACACTAATAAAGAAATTTAACAAGTGAAACATGAGATATGAAAAGTTGGAGTACTAACCAACTGTACTAATCGTTTCTTGTGATCTGTCTTCGCCAGATTTGTTCTGAATAGCACCTCTGGAGCCCTCGGCAACGGTGCAAAGTCCGGTTTTTATTTCCACATTAAGTGTTTTCGAGCTGCAAGTAGATGAAGGCTGAAGCGCACTGAAATCAGCTGAAAATGATTTAAATATATATGTATATATACTTTCCCAATATTTCACAACATTATAAAAACTGTTGAGTGCTTCTGTATCTCGACGTGATATTTTATAATAACCTTTTTATTTGCATTACTAGTGTAACATCAAGTATATTAAAGTAAACAGCGAGTTTTAATAACCCACAACCTACGAAAATGTTTAAATTTAGATGTAAATAATAGATTTCTAAAACGTTGTTTGCGAGTATATTTTCTCCTTTAATGTCCATCATAATTATTGGCTCTAACGGAACATTTTCCTTCGAGCGCAGTGAAATTGTTTCGGACGAAAAAGTAAAAGAAATACTCGAATTGTAAGAAACCGTATTCCTCTCGAAGGGTATAGAAGAAACGGTGAGCCAAGAAAAATGTGTATCAAACTTCTTCCTTAAGTACACATGGTGGCTATTTACGATTATTGTGATAGGTGATAATCAGGTGTGACACGACGAGGCAATATAAAAATGAAAAATGCAAATGTTCTTACTAAATAAACTTTGCATTGAAGATATTATAGGGAAGTGCCAATGCGCTTGCCTATAATATCTTGTCTTTGCCTGTTTCAAATTTCTTAACAATCCGCTAAAACTTTCGTATTCAGCCAAATCTTACCGGTGACTAATTCAGAGAACTTCATTATAACTCAATCCAAGAAGCTGTGCGGGTGTCTCAACAACTACCAAACTATCATCTTATTTATTCGATGATAATTGCACCAAATTTTATGATTTTCCGTTAATTCCATCCATAGGTAGATTAGAGCCATAAACTTACTCGCTGCTGCTGAGCCCAGAAACACCACCACTGCGACAGCTATCAGTGTTGCACCCATTGGATCTGATGCACTCAAAGAAGGCGATTAACGAAATGAACCTTCTGGTTCAGGAAGAAGGAGGTGCTTGGGAGTCCGCCTATGATCCGTGACGGTGTCCATCGCTCCCTAGAACCACTGTGCTTGGCGGCGCCTGCGAAAAAAAGACTATCCCTTGGAGGAATACTTTTTCATCTCCGAAACACTTTCTCTCAAAGGCGGAACTCAAATCTTGGAAGAGCAAATTTTAGCACTCACTAAAAAATATTACCTATCGAAAAAGACCTTAACAGAGCAGTCACGCATTCAATATGATTAAGAAAATGTTTTATCAATGCATTCACAACAAATTTCAAGAAATACCAAACGCCTTTTTAAGTTTCATAAAGTCACGTATCATTGGGAATATTATTTTAGCTTATAGCTAAATTTAATGCATATTATTTGCTTAAGGTTCATGTTCTTTCAACACTCCTCAAGTTTCAAGATTAAATGCTACCTGGAAGTGCGTCAAAAATGTGTTCTAATTTACATTCCTCATGGAGAAAATTTAAACGCCACCTAGAATCGAACTCATGACGGTACGATCTTTTTTCGTAAAATAGATACTTACAATTGCTATAACCATGCAAACTTACAGATGTCCATCTACGTAATAAATCACTAAAAATAATTATTCAAATATGGCTCCCAAGTATTTAAAATGGGGAATATTCAATCGAGCCTCACATCGAACCAATGACAATCAACACTAAATAGATAGCAAAAATATGTACTAGATAGCTTAGTTTAGTCGACTTTTTCTTCAACTCTGTTGAAATTTGTATAAGAAAGAACGATTCTACACATTTATGAAGAGTTTTCATCTTTATAACAAATGAAATAAATATTATAGCGGAATAAAGAAATTTTGCAACATAGGCCCGAAAAAATTATTGAAACTGCCATTTCTTTCATCCTATCGAAAATAAAATGACAGTTTTTCTTAGATTACTCCTTATATCTTATGAATACATAGAAGTCAAATTACACTAATTTTTGATCAACCATATCTTATTAAAAATAACTTAATTGAATGTATACTTTCATTTTTCCTTACGTTACCAATTACCAGTTGCGAGAGAAATGGAGATAAATGTAGTTTTTTTTCATTTACAGGTTATTCTGAGTCGATATTTTAGTGGAACTTTAGTTTCTGAACCCAAGAACGAGTTTCGGATAAATCTGAATTATGCTCTCGGGTCCATGAGTCTCTAGTATAAAAGTATTAATGGTATTAATGATTGATAGTCGAAGCGCTAAGTCAATTACTCTCTTAGGTAAAACAAAAATGTATTAGACGAAGCGCTTAGTATAGGTTTCTCTGTATATTTCTGCCAAACCGATTAAATGAGTCCCGGGAAGAGAGTAGATCGGTTTCTCGTCAGGTAACATCTTTATACACCCACTGGTAGCTACATCACAGAAGTTGGTAATACTGATTGAACAATTGACGGAGATAACTCGTGCGTTACTTCTCAAATCTGAAGTTCAATTAGGCTAAGTTGATTACTTGCGGTTGTTTATATACCCATCAATTATTCACATATCCTGGTAATTACTTATTAATGTGGCTTAGTTGCTATTGCGACATAATGGATGGCTTGCTCATGGAGTGAAAATACTTTCTTTGTTTCACAAAGAACGAACTAATAAACGATACTCTCAGTTGGGTATTGTTATTAATTAGAATGTGATATCTGACCAATGTAAAATGAAGCTTCTGTAGCGGTATTTATGTAACTTTCCCGTAATATTATTCTTTTGTTCGTTTAAAGAACATGTACTTTTCCTGTCTGAGCATCTGATGTTCAAAAACAAAAGTGAACGATGAATCTTGGTGGAGCTGTAAGGTTAAATCCTCTGGGGGTTTGTGTGTTAATAGGTAGCTTCATTTTGATATTCCTATACATGAACTTTTGGACGAAAGAGGATATTAAAAGGGAAGTGTCTCAACCAAATGAAATTAGCTTAAAGAAGTTACTTGGAGCTGCAATTAATGCGGCAATATTAGGAGGTAAGGAGGTCAGGAGGGTAAACAGCCGAGAAAACTTAAACGAAAGGAGTAAAGGGATGACGGATGAAGGTGCAAACGATCCTGTAACAGACGCAGACTTTTCATCACATTGCGTTATGCTTCAGACTCTAACCCGAGCATTCCCGAATGTCCAGGTGAGAACGTAAGAATACGAAATGAAATTGAAAATTATGAACTTTACCAATCGCAATTACAGATTATTTCCGAAGAAAAACCTCGTAAAAAATGTGAAGAACCTCCATCGACAGGATATGATGAGAATCAATTGGTTGAGAAGTACAACGAAATAGAGGACATGATGGTCAGATCCGAAGAAGTGACTATATGGATCGATCCTTTGGATGCCACGCAAGAATTCATTGGTTCTTCTTTTTGTATTTCTTTTTCTAATGCTGTTAAATTACCATTAAAAATAGTAGTAATCGTGTGCTAATTTTTATGCTCATTAGAGAAACTCCATCAATATGTCACAACCATGGTTTGCATAGCGGTGAAGGGTTTTCCTACAATTGGAGTGATACATCAGCCTTTCAGAGATTCAAAAATTTATTGGGCGTGGGTCGGTCATTCCAAATCATCAAATTTAAAATCCCAGGTGAAACCACAAGGCATATGAATTAAAGCATGAAGGAATAAAAATAGGTTGCATTTATTCTCTTACTTAAAATTCTTGGTTATTGTAGGTTTCTCGCCATAAGAATATAATAGTATCCAGATCACATGCTGGTGAGGTGAAAAACATATCGCAAATTGCTTTTGGAAGTGATACTGAAGTCACATCTGCTGGAGGTGCAGGTAACTGTTTATTTAATGTATTATTAGTTAATGAATATTTTATTATGATTTTCCTGGAAGTCATGCTGGCCAACATAAATTTTATAATTTTCTATAGTTAGTTATAGGTTAAATATTCGTTAGACATATAGCCAATTGAAATTTTCTGATTTCAATTGAATTGTGATTATGAAATCTAATGAATATCTCCATCGCATTTTGTTTTACGGCAATTTCATTATTTTAGGTTACAAAGTTTTAGAAGTCATAAATGGCAATGCCTCTGCATACATCCATGTGACAACTATAAAGAAGTGGGACATTTGTGCTGGAGATGCATTATTGAAGAGTGTTGGAGGGAACATGACTAGAATAAATGGACATGAGCTTGATTATGGTGTGAAATCTTCACAATACAATAGAGGTGGTTTGATTGCTACTTTACAAGATCATCAATGGTTCTGTGAACGTCTCCAAAAATTTTATACAAATGACCAATTGAAGAGCTGAAAGAAGTCTAATTCTCAGATAATATAATTGCATTAAATAAGTATCTTCCTTATTTAGCTCCGAGTTCCTTTCTATCCTTATAATGACATTAATATGAACAGTCTCGTTCAAGGTTTCTTCCTTGTCAATTGTATTTATTCTGAAATTCTTCTCATTGTCTAAGGGAAATAATCATTTTGAATTTAGTGAATTAAGATTATAGAGATTCTTAAACTTCATCAGTTATTTTCTTGGGCTTTAAATCAAAGGAATTATCTAATATGGTTTGGGTAAAAAAGGAGACTTTGTAGTCTCAATCATGTCCACATGCAAGTTCAATAGCATTTTTATTACCTTAAGGATAAAAAAAGTCTTCATTGTTTGATAAATGATAACCGCAATTGGATTATAGTCAAATTATTAATTATGTGCCCCTGGACTGTGAATTTATTGCTAGCATAGTACTCAACCTACAGGAATTGTTTTTACATCAAACTAAGTATAAATATACTTTGAGATTTTTTGCGTCCGCAAAATAAATATTTAATCTATCGCAAGAAAAAATATAAGCTAAGGTACACAAAAAACTCCACTTTTTTCGAATTCCGTCATTTTTGCAAAACAAGTCAATTGCAAGGAAATGGTAGAACTTGGAACAAAGCGATTTCAGACAGAGTAGCATCTTGACCAGACTAAACGAAAAAAAATTTTATCAATGCATTCTATACCTCATTAAAATTTTTTATGATCCGAAAATTTAAAAATCATCCTTATTTTATATTTTCATTTAAATAAGTTATGCGACGTTGCCAAGCGTTCGTTCGCTGCTGGCATTTCCTCTGTCTCCCGTCCGTTTCCAGCATCTCGTTCGTTAGCTTTATAACTTTTATTAGAAATAAAATTATTTTGTTATTCACCCCTAACATTTAGATTTTGTAGGAAAGTCCCTCCTGATGATGATATCTATGCACTTTCCTCCGGATAACTGCTTGCATAAATTCGTCCAAAATCATGGGAGACCTACCTGTAGAATTTCTCTGAGACGACAATTTTGATACGGTGGTACAGCTCATTCTGTTATTTCACTCACTCCGGCACCGAAAGCGGTATTGGTGGTCAATTTTTGAAGATCAATAGTTGAAATATTTTCTAATATTTAAGATTATTTATTTGCATTGATGAAGAAGAGTCGAGTGATGTCAAAGGTAAAACTTAGGTCTCTGCTGGTGGCATATTGAACCGGACTTAAACAAATGTGGAATACAGACTCACTTTTCCGAAACACCTGAATGTCACTATATAATAAGGAAAAATGCGGAATTCTAGAAGTTCTATTAATGGTATAGGAAAATACAAAGGGTAGTAATTCCGCTAAAGCAACAGGGAGCCACATGGAAAACCATTCCACTAAATATTCAGTTACTCTCTCTATACCCTGCAAATTTATCGGAAAATAGTCCACTGAATTATATTCTAAGCAGTATGAATCAAAGGTTGTATAGGTTTTAAATTCCGAATTTCGCACATAGACACCCAAATTTTCATTCCCTTGTATTTTAAGAGATTTCATATTTCAATGACTTAGACGACATTTTACAAATTTTTCGTACAACGAAATGATGATATAAATACTAGCTACTTTTCTCATTAAAAAAACCTAAGGCATTCTTTCATACAGGTGCACAAGAAGGCTCAAGAGACCTTATGCAGTTCGCGCGCCATGATTACATGATATGGCAACGCTGTCCAGTGTCGGTTTTTAAAAGTGGCAAAAAATTATTTTGCATTAAAAAATGACTAATTTCGGATCATTCAAAATTTTTAAAGGAGGAAGGGAATGAAATGATATATTTTTTTTCGTTTAACAAAAATCCTAGGACTAGATCGATTTTAAACATTTATGTCGATTAACAACAATATAATGAATATTTTAAAAAATTCAAAATGTTTAGCTCACGGAGCTAGTCCAGATGCTTTTCCTCCTGAAATTGCATTTATATAAGTTATACCATATTCTTACAATTGACATTATGATTCGCAAGATTGGCGAAACTCTGAAAAGTGCAGTATTTTGGGTGCCTTTGTTTATATTTCTCTTGCTTTAAATTAAATAATTAATTTGCGGATGCAAAAAAACTTTAAGTAAATAAAATTCAGTTTGATGTAAAAACAATTCCTGTAGGTTGTGAATTAAGCTAGAAATAAATTCACTAAGTCCAGGGGCACATAATTAATACTTAGACAATAGTAACTGCATATCAGTTTTCCCTAAACCAATTTTCAAAAAGTATTTGATAAAGTAAACCATCTTAATATCTGTAATACATATATTGAATCTTGTATTCTGCCAAAGTACTCAAATTATCATGAAATTGAAAATTTGTAAAAATTAATGAACAATAGTTATAAAAATGTAAGGTTATGGCTTTAATTCAACCTTTCTTGAACAAAATCCTTGTTGATAAGAAGAAATTGCAAATGAGCCATGTTAGTTTTTAATCATGAAACAGAAAATTTCATCCTTTTACTTTTATTAAGGATCTATCGAATTTAGATATTTTGTTAGCACCAAGTTCAAGGGTAAAGAAGCGAAAAGGTATTTTTAGTAATATAGCTCAAATAGGGTAGTTTTAGTAGTGCATATTATCTTTTATAAATAAAAAAGTTCCGTTCCTAAGCCTAAGTACTCTGAAGACTTGTATTAAAATTTTGTAAAGATATCATACAGAGGGAGGACTAAGCATTCAAAATCATCATTAAGTATGAACCATTACTGTGCATAGCTATTAAATGCAGAGGAGAATGCAAAAGAAATAAATATAGTAATTCAAATTGGATATAATGCTGATGAAATATTAAAATATAAGATTTTGACATTGTCTTTGAATGTATGTCAAGGATACAAAAAACTTACTTGTATAATAAATGTTAAGGAATATCTCCAGTAGGTGTGTGTCCTCTTTGTTGAATACCGGCAGAGAATTATGTTGATGTTTAAAGAGATAACTTAAGAGCCATCAAAGTAAATGAGATTCTATAGGGTTTAAATATCACCGAACACTATGCATAGAGGAATTAAAACCCAAAACCAGAAGCAAAAAATTGATTGTTTACGCGTACTCATAAATTTTCTAGAATGATGAATAATTACTAACTGTAAATAATTATGAAAGATAGTCTGGAATCAAGTTCCACTCAATCAACATGGAAGCACCCAGGCAGATTTAGAGTTCCGATTATCATTACACTTTATATCAAAAATAGTATGCAGTCATAAGAGATATTAATTCCATACTTCAAAAACAACAACTCTGTCTTAAGATACATTCCTCCTGAATTAAAGAATATATATTTCTATACTAAGCAACATCATTTAAATCTGCAAACACTGAAGTCAACTCAATGATACACATGGAATGTGCATTTATATATCTTTTTTATCAACAAGTTTATTTAAAGTTAAAATATTTATCTTACAATATTAAGGCATTTGAGAATTTAAAACTTTAAATAATTGAGAATATAAAAAGTTTATTTCTGTTATCATTTTGAAAGGACAGAACAATCATTCTCGATTACCCTGATGACAAGACTGAGGTGAACAAGTCTTCCTTTCAATACATTTGTGAGCACATTATACTCTAAAAAGAAGAAACACGTTTCAATTCAACAGTTTAGATTCAATATTTAAGTGACCACAATTTTTAGTTTAAAGACCGAATAATTCATAGTACATTACGACAAATATGCTTATAGAGTAAGTTACATTTCAAACCAAAATAATTAAATCATTTTCAAATTTCAAAAAGAAGAGAACTTCCACAATCAGTATGATGAAGACAACTGACATATCGCACAAAGAAATGATCACCTAAATGTATGCATTTAGTTATCAAGGAAACTTCTGTAAGATATCTATAAAGCACAATATTACAATTATACAGTTAACTCATAGATATAAATATTGCTTTCAAATTAATATTTAATAATTAATGTACAAATTTTGACTATCACTGACAATATCCTTGAGCTAAGTAAACTTTTTTATCATGATATACTCCTTGTACACATATCAAATTATTTTATCCCGAAGAATATTGTATGAGAAAACATACTCTAATATTCCACCCATCAATGGAAAAAAAAGTTTGTGCATAATAGTCAATCATTCAGCCAACAGAAGTTTCGTGGTTACCCTTAACATATTGATACTTGATACCAATGATCCTAACAAATTATTCCACATAATATTTGCTGTATTGATACTCAATTAGGATTTTTGCACTATGAATAAGTAAAAAAAATTATCATTTAGTATAGGACTATATTGCAATTTTATAGTTTTATCAACAATCATTTTTTTAATAAATATGTAAAATATTAATTTTTAATTGATTACTGTCTAAAGATTATAAATTAGGTCAAATATGATTTTTAGCATTACAAAGACTATGTTAAAAATGCTTATCAACATAAATAAGATTAAATGCTCTTTTTTACGTTCTATAAAACCAATAGAATTACAAAATTTAGATACACTAAGACACTGGCTTCTAAACAAGGAAACAAGTAGTATTCAACAATAAAACTGAAAATGTTCAACTTGTACATTCGTCTCATGGAAAGATATTTTTCACCTAGTGCCATCAAATAGTTAATGAATAAGGAATTTTATATATATACATATAGTATAGTTGGCTGAAAATAATACAATTTTTAAAATCAAATATTCAATCAATATACGACATTAATCCTTTTGTTGTTGACCCTCTTCTTTGAAACTAGCAAGAAATTTAAGGTCAATTCTAACAAAATGAAGAAATTGGGAAAAATAACAGTACAAATCTACTTCATACATATCTAAATGAGTTTTTAATATTACATGATAGAAGTAAAAGAGTAGAAAATTGAAGCCTATACATCTGTCCTTCTCAGTTTTCCCTTGATCAAATTGGTCAAATCTATCAACCCATGTATACTAATCATTTTCAGTAAAATTATGCAAAAGATATTTATCTATGATATTTGGCTATGATCAAATCTTTACTGATGACTGTTAAATATCTGGAGATACCGTAACACACATGCAAAAAGAGTGAAAGTAACAAATGGTTAAATACATTCAAAATATTTAGATATTGATGAAATTTTTTGCTGTTAACTGAGATCTGAACGTAAATTTTACATTTGTTTTTATGATAGACTGACAATGAGTCTGAAACTAAATTAGCCAGATATGTAACAGTTAAGACAGTGTAACTCTTGTTAAATGCAATAAATTGAACTCAAATAATTAATAACATAAAGTAACTTGTGGCTAACCAACATGATGAGATGTCCACAGCTTAAGTAAATCCTTATAGTTTTTGAACTTTTGAAGAAGTGCAAGATGTGAAATCTGCATAGAGAAAATGCAAGTCGTTGATATATATCTGATTAGGACCTATGGATTTAAAAGGATAGCCTAGATAGAATTTACCTTGACCAGAATGAAGCAGTGCATCAAATTGAAACTTTACCTTTCACTTTCATTATTCAACTATAAAAACATACAATTATTACATAATAAAATCATAAAATAGAAAATCTTGAAAAAAATTTCTAATAATAAGAAAATCTCAACATCCTAAATTTGGAAAGTGGTATTGAAACCTTCCTCCAATAAATATGAGTTTCTCATTAAAGGAGATAAAAAATGAATATCAACATTTGTGGTCTAGTCAAAAAAATTAGTTGTATATACTGCAAATAGAGAAAGGTATAATATAATAATAAAGATCCACATAACATTACAAGCATTCAAAGATCAACAATTCACAGGGTGCAGAGGAATTAACATAGATAAAACATGCATTTTATTCCAGTTTTGACAATTGGAGTTATCTTAGAAACTCCTAGGATCTAGGTTGAATAACACAAAATGCCCTGGGAAAGCAAAGTTTAACCTATTCTTATACTAATCAATACACAGGGTATGATTAGTTCCAAATTAGTAACTAATTAGTATTAAGTTCCACTTATACCATAATTTGGACAGTAGATATTATATTGTAAGTCACTTACTTAAAACATTAATTCTCTCTTCATTCAAAATTTATATATATTCACTGAAAATTTTGAATGAAAAGGGAGTTAATGTTTTAAGTAAGTGACTCATTCAAGCTAGATCCTAGAGATCCTCCCAACGCAGCTATATATAATAGATATTTATTTTATATTTCCTAAAGTTGTCCCATTGATGCATACAAAGCTCCTGCTTTATCCCCTTTTTTAGATTTTACCAACTAGACTTTGTTACTCTATTACCTATTCATCATCAACTGATTTATTTAAGGTAAATCTTTACAATTAAAAGTAAAAGATATTTTCATGACTTCTTACACAGTATCAATTACAAATAATATATTTTAAGCAAGATGATAGTTTAGTTAACCATAACCTAACACTCGACAAATATCTCAAATATATCTAGTAATTTCCAGTGTTAAGAATAAAAAATACTGCTGCTAGGCAAAATCCATCACAAGGCAGCATAAATGAAATCTGAAATATTTCTTGCATATTATGTGGCAACTTTCTTGGGAATTTGCTCATGTGCCTTTCGAAGTCTTCTCCTCAGTTCCTGAGGAAATTTGTCGTAGCATTTTTTGCATACAGGTTTCAGATCCAGCTCATAGAATTTTGTCTTCTGGGTCATCTTCTGGTCACATACAGAACATGCAAAATGATGAACACACCATGCCTTGTTCAAGGCAGAGAAGACTGTAAGAGAAATGAATGACCAAGATGTAGTCTTAACTATACTAAAGAGCTAATTTTAAAATTAGACTAAACTAATTAATTAAATAATTAATTAATTAGTAATTTAATTTATTTTAGATAATTTAATAGAAACCTAGGTATTATATTTAAGTAAATAATTTTTAAAATATATCCTTTTTAATTAAAACGCAATAGAGGAATATGTTTGGGAATATTATAATGCTGAATAATAGATGAAAAATTTAAAGTCATCATTATAGACTAAAAATTATACAATATATATTTGAAAATCAAAATCAACTAATGATAAAAAATGAATATTGAGAGAAATATTAAGAAAATATCTTGAACCATCTACTTGCACTTCAAAAGCAAATTTTTCAACATTCTAAATCATTTGATGCAAAAGATTTCTCTTACAACAAATTTTATGCATACTCTTAAGAAATGCTCCCAGAAGCTTTTAGAATTCATTCCTCTTAATTCTAAAAGAAACCTTACATGGTCTGTCTAAAAAGTATCAGGAATAATTTTTTCCTGGCGAGACTGTACGTCGCACAGCAAATGCACTAAGCAATCTTACGTAGCAATCTTGTTAGTAGTGCAGGGTATGAACTTCAAAACGAGATAAGGGTCAGTTTACTGAGAGTCTTTGTTCAGGCTAGATTGAGTATTAAGTTTACCCCTGTCAGGTTACTCTGTGCAAGCTTAAATTGCAGAGAACATTTGGACAGCAGTATGCGATGAAATATTGTGCTAGATTAAGGAAATTGGGTATGGAATCATTGGATATGATTCGCAAAGTCATCAAGTATGAAAAAATGTCACCAAATGCTGTTTTTAGGAGGCACAAGCTCTTCAAAGATGGCCAGGAGTGTGTTAATGACGAGCCCCGCGCTGGACTGATGTCGGCCTCAAGAACTGACGACAATGTGCATCGTGTGCATGAAGTGAATTCAGACCACCAGTTAAGTGTATGCATGATTGCAGATCGAATGAGCATTCATTAAAAGACAGACACCATTATCACTGAAAATTTGGCGATGTGAAAGATCTGCTATAAACTCATTCAGAAGGTCTTCACGGACAACCAACAGCAAAGGTGATTGTCTTTCAGCGAAGACCTTCTGCAACACGTTGAAAGTTTCAGTTTTCTGTAGAACGTATTCAGTGGAGATTGTTTTTTACTGGAAAAAGATATCCTCCCTGAAAGAACAAAACCATGGGACCCTAAGTGCTGTCAAAGAGGCTTGCACGTGTACCCCTGAGGACCTTCCAGAATCTGCCTACCAGGGAGCCTTCGAGTGTAGGAAAACCCGCTGGAAAAAGTGTGTCGGCACCCTAGGAATGTACTTTGAAGAATATTAAAGTTTTATAACAATATCTCAATTAAATCTATTTTTCTGAAACTTTTCCCAATACTTCTTAGACAGACCATATATTCTTTCTAAAAATAAAAATGGGAATTACAGCTCAAGTGAAGAACTCACCATCTCCAGCAATGACCTGATTGCAAACAAAGCACAAATTTCCAAAGAGCTGATGATAATGAGTCTCACAGTATGCAAGTCCTTTCTTTTCATAATGGCGATGACCCAGGAAAGGCTTCTCACATTTAGCGCAGACAAAATGCTATATGTAAAAAGAAAAGCAAGTTGGATGACCAATTTATTGGCAGGCAAATATTAAAACTAAATGTATTGCAAAGTGCTTATTAAACTTTTGACAAAAACTAGTAAAGAAATGGTTTCTTATTTTAACTTCTATATATATATATATATATTCTTTAAAGTTGGAATGTTAACTGTTCCATATCCATGAGAAAAAAATATCATAGAATCCTGTTGTATATATAAGAATATATAAGAATAGAATAATCATGTTGTATATATAAATATATAAGAATACAGTTGTAAATTTAAAGTTTGTGAATAGTGACACATGATTGTCAGAATTAATAATTAAAACTCATTTTTTTTAATCTTCCTGAGTTGATGAGAGAGTATTCATTTCAGTACTCTTCTAAGAATTCTTAGTTCTCTCCATTTCTAGATCATATGTAACATAAAATTTAAACTACCTATGGTGAAAATTATGTTTTCTGCGATTATTATCCACAGATCAACTAAATTAACCTTAATGATCCTTTCTGAATGTGATATTATGATCAAGGATAATCAAGTATAGCTCCGTACAATAAATGAGTGAGGTGAGTAAACATTATTACCTCAACATGCCAATGTTTTCCTAAGGCAGTGACCACTCGTTCTTCAATTGGACGACGACATGCACCACAGATTGGAACTCCCATTTTATCATGGCAACGGAGGCAGTACAACTCATTCTACAAAACATTAGTAAGATTAGTTTCAGTTCAAAAGGATACAGCATAGAACTGTTTATACAAGATTTTCCTTGTTACATGAATTTAAAAACCATCAGTATTGCGGCAAATATAGAAAAACACATTTAGTTATAAATATACTATTAATTGGGAAAAAAATTATTGTTCTTAATACAAAATTGAGATGCTAGATCTATCAAGAAAAATATTTATACAACAATTTCACAGTTTACTCATGAAAAAGTTTAATGTAACTGAAATTTCCTCAAATAATCCATGTCAATTTGAGAGATATGAAAATTACTTAAAATATTCATACGCTGATACTGGAGGATAATAGACAAAATTTGAAATAAATGAGAGATCAAATAACTTATTAAAACTTACATTAAAACACTGCTTTTAAAAATAATTTACTGATGATGCTCTTACTAAAAGCAACTCATCCTGTAAACCCATTTACAGGTTTATATCTTTAACAAAAAAGAATTTACAAAATCAAAGAAACTACTTCCAAAATTTATAGATGATTTTAGTTTGTGGAAAGTAGATTTTGATTAAAAATGTAGAGAGAGAATCACCAAATCATTTGCAGAGTATCCTGGACGGCTCTTTACTTCTCTGGCATCAGAGTTGAGTTCTATACCGCAAGCAGTGCAGTTGAAGTGATAGGGATGATATACTTCTCCTCTGAAGCGCAATGGCTTATCATCAATCACGCCACTGTAAATTTTCAGGCAGAACTTAAAGCATTTAAACTTATGTTCTCAAATACAGCATTTAAATATCCGATAAAAGATTACTACAAACTGTAATATTAAATATTTATTTTAGGGGACCTTTTATGTTCAAGTAAGGGAATAATAATATTATAGCAACATAACCAGACTGACTATACTGCATCAAGTCAAAAATAAAAAATTGATCTTAAGTAGGAAAAAATACCCAGAGGATCCAAAAATAGATACATTGATGTAAGGTAACAGCAGTTCCATTCCATAAAACAGAATTTCACAGAGAAAATAGACTGTATAACCCTTTCCCAATGAAGTAAGTGGTTCTGATGCAGTACCAAAAAATAATAATAATCTGTAATTTATAAATTTAAACTTCAAAACTTATAAAAGCTATATTACATTCTAGCTATCATATATTCTTTTATATAATGAATAATTATTCAATGAACTTATGTGACATAAATGAACAGAGGAGAAAGTACTACTGTAAAATTTATTTATGTTTTCCAAGACAAAACCTTTCTTGTTTAATTCTTTTGCTGCAGAAAGTTTTAAATTACACAAAGTTCTACTAATGAAAAGTTACAGATACCTATGAGTACTCTAAGGAGAAGAAAAATAAGGGGCTATTAACTTACTGGCATTTATGACAGATATATTTTCCAAGACCAATAGCTTTTTCTCGTGCATTGCACTGATGACAAAGAGCTCTTCCATGATTTCTGATAAAGCCTAGATCAGCCAACTCTTTATCACATGATTCACAAGTGAAGCAGCGTGGATGCCAGCTGGCATTCATTGCCTTTATTACTCTTCCAATCACAAATTCTCCTAGAAATAGAACATAACCACAATTATGAAACTTAAATTTGCAATGTAAGATACAAAAGCAAAATTTATAAAATTCTTACGAACAACCTTTGCGTAAAATTTTAATGGATTGTTACCTTATCACACAAAAATTAAAAGTAAATTCAGTTTTCAGAGTATACCTGATATAAAATTAAACAAAATAAAAGTCTGTATGAAAATAAATTCCAATAATAATAATATTTTAATATATAAAATTTATTTATTTATTTTGAGGTTTGATTATAAATAATTAAGTTAAAAGAAAAATTCTACAAGATTCTTGAAGATAAACATTGACAGCATTGCAGAGTTCTGGAAGTCTTGTATGCAAATGCCATTTTTGTATAAAATTCAGTGTAACTTATCCTAAAACAATATTATCATAAATATTATCACAAATTATATTACATTAATATCAGTTGGAAACATTAACCTAAAGATGATCAGAAAATTTAAAAACAAAAAAATCATAAAATTTCACAAAAATTACTACTATTTATCAAATCCTACCATTATTAAAGAAACAATAATCCTAAACATTAACATCATTTTCCACAGCACACAACTATGTCAGTTACATTTAATTGTACAAATATCAAAGAAACATCCTAAAAATTGCGAAAAGAAATATAAAAATTTTAATTAACGTTTTAACAACATTACAGAAGTTTATAGTTAAAATACAAGAGTAACAGAATTAAAAATTTAGTAACCAATTTATAATTTCCCTTTTTAAAATTGTTAATTTGTCAATAAAATGTAAATGCTTTCATAATTCATTGAATATAGTAGGAACCATAACTCCCAGACAGGGCTGGCGAGAACTTTAGCAGGGCCGGGCTCAAAAATTTTGCGGGGCCTAAATTAATTCTCCTTCAAATCATGCACTCCAATTTTACTTCAAATAAATATTTATTTTAAGTACTGTAACTAATATGTACATTAAACAATAGTACAATAATAAATATTACATAATTTTTCTAGCTTTTTTCTTATTAGCTTAAATCTTGGATGATGTCTTCAAAATCAATTGAATTCGCTACTTCATTTTCTATTGATAGAATGGCTGACGCTGAAAATCTCTCTTGGCTAATTGAAGACCGCAAATAGTTTTTTATTAATTTCAATCACGAGAAACTAAGTTCGGCAGAAGCTACTGAAAAATAGATACAATGTAGATATAGTATTTTTTTCCACTTTCGAACTAATTAATATTTAAGGGGTCGTATTTTTCTCTACCTATCAGTGGGTCATTTTTGTAGGCTGTGGGGCCTGACCATGCACAGGGCCGGGTTCTGGGGAACGTGCTGAACCCGCCTTGCGCCAGCCCTGCTCCCAGATTGTTTACCATGCTTATTGAGATACTTTAGACATTGTATCTCACATTAGGCCTTATATTCACTTCGTATTCAGATATTTTCAAATATTTATATCTACTGGAATAATAATTGTCCATAATAAGTACATACTTATGTAATGATTTCAGTGGTAGGATGTCCAATTTTTTGTAATAATAATTATGATTGATGTTTTTAGATATTTTTATCATTATAAATATGTTTTTTAATTTTGTCTTGAATAGTCAGGCCATACCTAATAACAGATTCTACAGTAGCTGTTAAAAATAACCTCTTTTCTGTATTAATTCTGAGAAGAAATCATTTGGTAAAACTATAAGTGGGTTGCAAGGGAGTTCGGCTGTAAGAATAGGTGGGAAGGGTGGGAAAACAAAAGTAATTCATTGGCGAGTTGGTTATTCTCATCCTTATTTTTTTCCATAATTTCTATTTTTTCTGAAGTGTTCATTTAATACCCTTCTAAATATTATGGAGTACTTTTGGCAAAAAATTTGAAGTATGGTTTGAGATTAGATCTTATCTATCAAATGATTTCTTCTCAGAATTACCCTTTCACCTCCCCTGACCCTTTGTTCTATGCTTCTTCGTTGTCCTTGATTGCTTCCTTCCTCAGTTGAAAATGATACTTACGTGCTGAAACATGTCGTGTCTTGTAGGAAGTTTCTGTAATATTTATTAGCTAAGATATTTGGAATAAATCACCAGTTGTGTCCCAAAAAGTGTTTATTTTTAAATACCTGTTTTGGAGTAATACCAAGTGAATTGTCACTCCATTGAATTTATTTATTACTAATGATAATAAAAATTATGGTAATAATAAAGAAAATAATAATGATAATGATGATGATAAAGATAATGATAATTATCATAATTACAAACAGGAGTATTAACTCAAACATTCTCAAAATGTATACAATAAATTTATTACAAATAAACATACTAATATTCACTAATATTTTAATATTGGACAATTCAACCCAATAAAAATTGCAAATTAAAAAATGTAAAAACTGAATTTATACTGTTATTTTTTTTGAAGTTGCTACATTTCATTAGATTTGTCTATACATTTCTTGCTAGTACCTTAAGAGGAGGATTAGCAATGAAGGGTCCATCAAATACATTACACATAGAACAAGCAAGAGTTTGCAGTTTTAAATTATAATGGAGCAATTTATAACCTCTTTACTGTTATAATAGAATAAATAATGTATTTGCCTTCTATCCTATCTATATCATTAATTCATAGAATTCTATCCTAAATCCTAGAAAAGAATAATCTGAAATGTTGTAGATTAGGATTTTTCAGAATTAAGATAATAGAACCAATAGATGAACAATAAATTGTAGAATTTGAGAGTCACAGACAACAATAACTTCCTTTTTAAAAGAATTTTGTAAGAATTCAGAATTTGTGAAGGGAGACTCACCACATTTCCCACAGCAGGGAGCAAAGAGTACATGAAAGTCATGTTCACAGTACTTTCTGCCTTCAAACTCATAAAATATTCCTCCTGGAAATTGTCGAAAACACTGGGCACATCTAAGAAGGGAAAGAAGAAAAATCCATTACCGAATACTACTTTATTGAAAATGGAGTTCCACAAAATTACACTTTCCTCCATAGAAAGCCTCTTTTCTAAATTTGATACTGGTATTTTCAAATGAAACTTTACAAATTCTGTATTGATATAATCTTGCCTCTCACAAAATAGAGAATTTGATGAATTCATACATGAATAGTATTTCATCATAAATTAATTTGTTGAAAGGGAACTGATAGTGTAATATATTAACCAATCTATCTATCTAATACTATTAATCTATCTATCAAATACAAATTACGGAGAGATAAAATATTCTTACACAAAGCATTGCTTATGCCAAAGCTCTCCAGTTGAATTGACAATTTCTTCGTGAGGTTCAAATCCATCCCCACAACGGGAGCAAAACATATTCCCAAGAGACATTGTTATGCTGAAAAAGCAAGTAAATTATGAATTATTCAACTAATACTTTAAGTTCAAGTTTTATAAAACACTTAGTCCTCCATGGCCAAATTCAGCAACTCTGAGTAAGGTAGAGTAAACAAATAGGAAGCAAGTGTATAGAAGGGTAGTTTAGTAGTAATGGTCGTGGTAGTAGTGTTTCACAATCTATGCTTTAATAAATTATAAAACTTGATGTTTTATCTATCTTTGAATAAAAATATAGACTGGAAAATTAATAAAATGAGACTAGCTCTGCCAAGAAGCAAATTTAATATCAAACACTGTATATCTCTGAAAAATGAATCTAAACTTGCAATAAAAAATATAAAATCCGGCATTAATATTTTAAACCATATATGCATACATAAAATTTTTTCACCATGTTATGTTTTTTTTTGATTTTTCACGAACCAGATTGACATTAAGTCTGGCTTAATGATTTAGCGAAATGAAACCTTCCGCATTTTCCTCCAGATAATAAAATGACTAACAGCATATTAATACAGCTGAGATCAACTCCACTGACTTATTTCTTTCTAACTGGAAAACCTCACATCAGCATTCACTTTATTACAAATGCTTCTGTTAAACTCTTTACTTTATATTTCTGCTGATCCAAATAATCTTACACATGCGAATATCTATAAATAAATTTTTTTAACTCGAGTTAATTATTTTCTGATCCTTTTACATTGCATTTTAGTCATAAAATGAAAAATTATCTCAAATCTGACCTTTTCTTATCTGCCTCTCGGTACTTCTCTAAAATAATAGCCCCTTTTTGCGTAGGGTTTTCCAGTGGTGCAATGCCTTCCCATTCTAAAGAGTCCTCATAATCACATTTGTCAGTTATGTCTTCCTTACGAAGTATAGACCATGGATTTGATTCCTTTGATTCTTGCTCCAAACGCTCTGATGATTTGCTCATGCGTCTTTGGAAAAGGTTACTATTGTGCAATGACTTCAGCTTGTTTTCCATGGCTGTATTATTTCATTCGGATACAACGTTTTAAATACAATTAAGTAGCAATTTTGTAGCCCAAAATTCCTTAGAAACACACTCGTAGGAGATTAGAAGATGGTCTTATCTTATCTACCAACATATCGATGATACTAAGTCTAGGTAATACACCAGTGTGATTGAGGTTGTGAATGATAATGCAATTCGTCGACAAATTTCCTATTATGTAGAACAGTATTCAAACTGACATCTCCTGGATACTTAAATTGTTCTTAAGAAGACAATTTGATTTACCTCTTAGGATAAGAACAAACGAAGTCGAGAAAAATCCAATCATTATAGGTACTTGTAGAAAAATGTTCTACTTACCCAGGCATTTGAGGTTCAGTTATTCTGATACTGGAAATAGTAGTCTTCTTATGCACCAGAAAAGTAACTAACTTGTTTCACTAGCCCTTTCTTATTGAACAACTTTAAATCAAAAAGTAAATAAATACCTTCTACAAGAGCAGTACAGAAATTATGAAGGCAGGAAGCAGATAATGTCTGAAAGAAATTTTCCGCTATTTCTTACACGATTTTATGAGGTCACACCACACCCATTCCTTATTTGGACATATAAATTTAGTTTCTCCAAGCGCTCGCAGAACACCTACACATATTATTTTAGCAGTTGATTGTGTATTTGATATTTTTAACTTGAGTGTAGACAGATAGCACTATTAGAATGATTAATTTAAATCATATCAAGCATTACCATCAACGTAACTCTGACAGACAACCCGCAGTTGCCATTTTGATTCCACAACCCCGCTGTATTCAAATACTTTTTGGTGCACGTCCCTAGATCAAATAAATCTGGGCTCTATCATCAAATTTTATCCTAAATACAACATTGTCCTTTCATTGAGTTCTATAGATTGCCATCTTAATTTCTAATTTGCAAATCATAAGGTAAATAAATATGTTTGAGAAATTTTTATTGAAAGAAGTAAATAAAGAATAGCACAGGGACATGAAAATAGAATTCTTAACGTAACGCTGACTACGAGAAGTAATGAAAGAATATGCTTCTCTTTTGAGTTTGTGCTAAGTGCAAAATTCTGGATGATATTGAAAAATGCTATAGTAACTTAGTAGTAAGTATTAGTAGAGTAACTGTGACCTTGTTAGACTCACAATCAGAGTGCACATGAAGAACAGATTTTTGTATTTTCAATGGTATCCGATTAAAACAATGTTAAAATATAGGATCTTATGCTGATTATTCCCATTATTTTTTTTTATTTTCGTGAATCTTGCTGTTCGTCTGTGCTCCGTTCATTGTGCTAATTGTCCGATAGATTGGTGTCTTCTTTTGTGTTTTTATTTATTTTAAATATTTGGACATCCATCGTGATTACCAATCTAATGGTGTTCTCTGTGCTCCAGTGTTTCTTGCTATTGCCCTTTCTACGCTTAATCCTAACCATGCATACTCATTATCCATCAAGTCCTTCACATAAAGAGTAAAACGCTTATTACTAAAACGTCAGAAGCTTGAAAAACAAAATTTCCACAGTGTCTATCAATTCGGCTGAGTTAGCGTCCTTCGATATCATTGCCTTCACAGAGATTTGGCTTAATTCAAGCGTTAGTGATTCGGAGCTAGCTTTCGCGAACTCCCTTAACATTTTTCGCCGCGATCGTAACAGTCGTGGGGGTGGAGTTCTACTTGGATTTAACCAGAGACTCTCAACCAAGCATCGTCCTGACCTGAACACATTTTTAGGAAAGCATTCGATACTGTTCCGCACGCGAAGTTACTTCATAAACTAAAAGCCTACGGTGTACATGAACATATAATTCGTTGGATTAAATCCTTCTTGAGTGACAGAAGCCAACGGGTGGTTTTAGATCGCGCGTTTTCGGAAGTAATAGAGGTAACGTCAGGGGTTCCACAAGGTAGTGTAATCGGACCAATTTTGTTTCTTATTTACATAAACGATATAGTAGACAGTATCGAGAGTAAAGTGCGATTATTCGCGGATGATACCCTTATTTATATGAAAATTCAGAATGAAGAAGATAAATCAATATTACAGCGCGACCTGGACTACCGAATGGTGTAATGATTGGCAGCTCGAACTAAACGTAGACAAATGTGTAGCAATGAGTATGAACCGATCCCAGAATCCAACCTCTAGCCAAACTCCTTACCTCTTAAGCGGAACAAGACTAAAATTCGTTAGTCAGCATAAACACTTAGGAGTTACATTCAGTAGTAATTTATCGTTTAAAGCTCACATTCAGGATATAGTGGGGTCGGCCGATGGGACGCTCAGACTCTGTAACCGCGTTCTCAAGGGATGTCAACCCAAAGTCAAAGAGGTTGCTTATTTTTCGTTAGTTCGCCCGTTACTTGAATATTGTTGCGCAGTGTGGAATCCATACGAAAAAGGGTTTGATCGCTGAGTTAGGACGCGTACAGCGCAGAGCGGCTCGATTCGTAAAAGGGGATTATAAATTTGACAGCAGTGTATCGAAAATGATTGAATCCTTCGGATGGGATACTCTAAGTATTAGAAGAAACGTGTATAGGCTCAAGTTATTCGAAAAATTCTTAAGTAGCGACTTTAATGATGAGATAAGAGACACTGTGATCCCCACGCGTAGCGAATATAATTGTAGAATCCAGGCATCCAAAAAATTTGGTGAGATAATCGCTCGAACGGAAAATTATTATTGGTCTTTCTTTCCCGATAGTATAAGATGCGCAAACAAGAAAGAGTAGTTAGGGACTTGGTGTCTTAGCACCCCCTGCCAGACGCCACAAGGCGGTTTGCGGGGTAATAATGTAAATGTAAATGTAAAAAAAAACCGATAGTGAAATTTGGTGGATTGAAATGACCACCAGCAACCACTCTGGACGGTCAGATAAACTGTTTGTTGGCTGTTTCTATCGACCGCCGGGTACTTAGCATCTTGGAAGCTTGCTTCGAAGCTGTTCTGCGGGCTTCTATGGTCTGTTCCACTTTTCTAGGCAGTATGGGCTTATGGAGAAATCGAATAGCCTCGTACGCCGGGTCACTTGTTCGGAATATCCGCGATATCCACAAAATTTGCCTTCGCAACGGATGAAATTAAGATTTTCAACTTAGTTTGGTGGATTTTTTTCCAACTTCAGTTTTTGAATTTTATAACCGAGAGCGGGTCCGGATCAATCCGAATTACGCTTACGGGTCTATTAGTCTCGAGCAAAAAGTAACAATGATTAGCAATCGGAGCGCTAAATCAATTACTCCCTCGGTTATAAAATTCAAAAACTAAAGTTCTATTCAAGATATCGACTCAGAATAGCCTGTAAATGAAAATAACAACATTTATCTCAATTTCCCTCGCGACAAGTTTTTCGTAACGTAAGAAACAAAATTTTAGGCGATGTATAAATTTGACTGGACGATCCAATTTTTCGGAGGTTGCGTTCCACTTGAATTATTTTTTACTAAAATTATATCAGTCAAAGATTAATATAAGTTGACTTTTATGTATTCATAAGGTATAAAGAGTAATCTAAGAAAAAACTAGCACTTTACGTTAGATAGGATGAGAGAAATGGCAGTTTTAGTATTGTTCACGGCTGGTGAGGTGACCATTTTTTTTCATTCCGCTGTAAAATTTATTTCTTTTGTTTAAATGTTTAAAAAACTCCGTCAATATATAGAACCATCCTTCCTTATCCAAATTTCACCAAAAAATTGGAAAAAGAATCCACCAAACTTAGTTGAAAATATTAATTTTATCCGTACAAGTACCTCAGAAATAATAAACTGATGGCTTGGTAGAGGCTAGGTTGCTCCCTTATGGGAATTTACGTGCATTTATTCCCCCATAAGCCTCCCGTACTGCCAGCTCTTGTGGAACGGACTATAGGTTAGGCAATGTGATTCTTTTTGGGGATTTCAACTCATACATCTCCTGGAATTCTCCTTCGGACGCCATTAGTGCTAACGAAAACGATAAATTTTTCATTGACCATTAGCACGGCCTCAATCTCTTCCAGTGTAATCTGAACCCCATTAGAAACTTGGCAACATTGTACCTAATCCTATCCTCGGAGTTTCTGTATTTCCCCACCGTTGGTCGGAACATTTTCGAGTCATATCGAGTCTTTGGAACTCCCAATTCCTATCTTCCTCCCCCGAATACCTCCCATTTCTGCTGCCCCCAGAACAGTTAAAGAGTGGAACAAAGCCGACTGGCCAGCCATTAACCTTTCTCTTTTGCCTTGGGACATCCTGGAACATGGCCCCCCCAACGATTCGCTATCTTTTTTCTATGATATTCCGCATAGCGTCATTGAGGACCTAGTGCCCATCCGCAGGATCTCTAAGAAAAGGGACCAATGGATTTCGCTCGAGACTGCCCTCGCCCTCCGAAACAAAAAAGCCGCGTAGAAACTAAAGAAAGCGTTTCCAAACCCTTTCACGCGAAATACCTTCAATGTGCTCCGACGGCTAACAAGGAGATTGTTGAAGAGGGATTACTCCCTATTTATAGAAAAAAATCACCTCTGATATAAGAGGGAATCGCTAGCGTTTTTGGACTCTAGTCAACCTGAAAAGAAAATTTTCACGAATCCCTCAACAGTTAGTCCTCGGTAACCATACCTACCAAAACGAAAAGAGAGTCTTCAGGGAATAATTCTCCTCCAACTTCTCCGCTACTTCCAATTCTGTGTCACTTCCTCCTCTTCACCCTGTGAGCACCAACGCCCTATCACTTATATCAACTACATACAACGAGGTCTTAAATCTATTAATTAATATTCCCATCAACAAAGCAACTGGGCCAGATAACATCGCTTCCCTCTTCCTCCGTAAAACTGCCCAGTCTCTATACCTCCCAATTACCAATATTAAGTTCTTCTCCACCGGATTAAACCGAATTTAGATGTATGCGCTTTTTACCGGCCACCAAACTCGCCACGTCAGTTGTTACGCAATCTAAATGATGAAATAAACTCTTATTCGCGAAAAAATAATATAGCATAACTTTAATAGGTGGAGATTTCAATCTTCCGGACATAGACTGGCCGAATAACATAGTTAAAAAGCGAGCTCGGGATAGTGATTCTTGTAGAAAGTTACTAAGTATAGCGCAAAGAAATTCGTTGTATCAGATGGTCAAAGAGCCCACTAGGGAACAAAGTGTATTAGATCTTCTTTACACCAATACGCCCGAGCGAATATCAAATATCGCAGTATGTAAAGGACTATCCGATCATAAGTCCATTATAATAAATCTTGATGTTAATTTGGTAAAGCACCGTAAACATAAACGCAAAATATATCTCTATTCGAGAGCGGACTTTGAGGGGTTCCGTAATGACCTGTTAGCAAACTTTCTCTCATTCGAAACACACGCGATGTCTTTAAATACCGAGGACACTTGGAACTCGTTCATTAGAATAATGCGTGATTTAATAGTTAAATATGTGCCCTCAAAATACTGTAATCATAATAACGAACCTAGATGGTACAATAAAGAGACCAGAAAAGCACTTAAGAAACAGAGGCGCTTACATTCTAAAATAAAATCCACTGAGAGGATTCCGAACAAAATCGACTCAAGTAAATTGCTGAGCGAGTACAAATTAGCCAAATCAAAAACTAAACGCATCATGCGAGATGCGCTCCGTCAGTTCAAGGAGAAAGTTTGATGCGAACACCTAGACAACGACCCTAAAGCCTTTTGGTCCTACGTTAGGGAGGTTCAAGGCAAAGTGGAAACAGTAGGTTCCTTAAAAATTAACAACGGAAAAGTAGTTAACGATGCTAAGGGCAAAGCTAATATTTTAAATGAATTTTTCCATAGTGTATTTACGCCCAATTGTTCATCGCGTACCATGCAAAATTTAGACACGTCTTCAGTGAAGACGGCATCACTAAGCTTCTGCGCAACATTAAGTCCGATAAATCTCCTGGTCCTGAAGATATACCAGCCCGGGTATTAAAAGAAGTTGCGGTAAGCGTCGCTCCTTTTCTTAAAATAGTATTTGAGAAATCTCTTAGTGAAGGTAGGGTCCCAAATGATTGGAAAATCGCGAACGTCACTCCAATATTTAAAAGCGGAGAAAAGGATGACCCATCGAATTACAGACCAATATCTCTAACGTCACTAAACGGTAAGGTAATGGAGCATATAATCGTTAGTTCTTTAATGGGATTCCATGAAACTTCTAAATTCATTTTTAGGAACCAACACGGTTTTCGTAAGACGCGATCTTGTGAGACTCAGCTTGCATTATTGGTCCACGACATCTTAAATCAGCCGAAAAGAAAAAGCAAGTGGATTTTTTAAAATGGATATTTTTAGATTTTCGAAAAGCGTTTGACAAGGTCCCTCATCAGAAGTTGCTATGCAAATTAAAAGTTGCTGGAATAAATGTCGAAGTAATAAACAGGATACAAAATTTTCTCTCCGACAGAGAACAGCGAGTAGTGATAGATGGGGTCAGCTCTAACCCCGTTAAAGTGACATCGGGAGTACCACAGGGTAGCGTAATAGGGCCCTTACTCTTTTTAGTTTACATTAACGATCTTGGTAGTCTCATTAACAGTAACGTTAGACTATTTGCAGACGATACGGTTATTTACAGAGAAATCGATAGTAGAGAGGACAGGTTAGCTCTATCGAAAGATTTAGATATCATCGGGAAATGGTGCGATGACTGGAAATTAGAGCTCAATATTCATAAATGCTCAGTAGTTAACTTCTTTAAGAGAAAGTCCACTACCGATGACTTTCTATATAGCATTCAAGGGGAAAATATAGCAATAGGGGAATCTGTAAAATATCTGGGAGTTACGCTGACGAATAACTTAAATTGGAGTGCCCACATCCGTAACATATGTGGTCGAGCACTAAGAAAACTCGGTTTCGTCAAAAGAATAGTCGGTATAAGCGATGAAAAGGTTCGCGAACGATGTTACTTCACGTTAGTTAGGCCTCACCTTGAGTACGCGTGCAGCATATGGGACCCTGCAAATAAAGACTGCATTCGGGAGTTAGAAAAGGTCCAGCGTAAGGCGATACGTTTCGTAAAAAATTCATACGATAAAACAGCGAGCGTAACGAAAATGCTAAAGGACGCCGGGTGAGAATTACTAGAAGAGAGAAGGTCGAGGCAAAGAATTAAATTATTAGATAAATTCAGGGAGAGCTCCTTCATAGAAGACGTAGAAAGTATAATGCGTTCACCTTGTTATATAGGGCGATCTGATAATGCGAGAAAGATCAGAGAAATAGATGCGCGAACGGAGCGTTTTAAAAATTAATTTTTTCCGCGGACTATTCGCGAAAATAATCGCCTAGGGAAATAGAGTTTTGGTGCATGCATCCCCTGCCAAACGCCGAAAGGCGGGTCGCAGGGTAAATATGTAGATGTTTCTATCCTTATGGAAATCTGCCAATGCACCTCCGGTTCATAAAAATGGCCGTAAAGACCAAGTGGAAAACTATCGGCCCATTTCCATACTCCCTATACTGTCCATTCTCTTCGAGCGTATCATTCATAACCGTCTTCTTTCCTTCTCTCTTCCTTACATCTCCCCGCATCAGCATGGTTTTCTTCTCGGTGGTTCCTGTCTCACTAATCTGACCGTCTTACAGCATCACATCATTTCCACTTTCGAAAATTCTTCTCAGCTTGATGTTTGTTGTCTCGATTTCAGCAAAGCATTTGATACCGTCAACCATCTCCTTCTCAAACATAAACTAGAGCATCGTTTTAATATTCACGGACCTTTCCTTTCTCTTCTTATGAATTTTCTTAATCAGCGTAGCCAACGCGTCGTCCTCGATGGATACGTCTCCTCCATCCAAAAAACTTCGATTTTCGTCTATTCCCAAAAATGGATCAAAGAATTTGTATCAAAACAATAAAAAGTCACAGGGGGCCATGTCTGGGGATTACGGTGGCTGCGGCATTATTAGTGTTGTTTTTGGCCAAAAATTCGCGCACAAGTAACGATGTGTGAGCAGGGGCATAATCATGGTGCATAAGCCAATTTTTGTTCTTCCACAAATCCGGGCGTATCCGGATTGCTTCTCGCAAATTTCGCATTACTTGAGGGTAATATTCCTTATTGACCGTTCTACCCTGCGGCAAGAACTCATAATGCACCACGCCCCTGCAATCGAAGAAAACTGTCAGCAAAACCTTCACATTCGACCGAACTTGGCGTGCTTTTTTCAGTCTTGGCTCGTGCGGCAGCTTCCATTGGGATGATTGAGCTTTGGTTTCAACGTCATAACCATAAACCATGATTCGTCACCAGTTATGACTCTCTGGAGCAAATTTGGGTCGTCACGGACAGAATCCAACAGCTCCTGAGCAATGTTAATGCGATGCTGTTTTTAGTCGAAATTTCGCGGCGACCCGTCTCATGCCCAAACTATTGGTAATAATCGAATGAGCCAATCGATATATTTAGGTCCTCAGCAACTTCTCTGACGGTGATTCGACGATTGGCCAAAACTAGTTTCTCTACTTCATCAATGTTTTCATCTGTTGTTGACGTGTTCGGGCGTCCGGAACGCTCTTCGTCGCTCACATCTTCTCGGCCCTCTGAGAACACTTTGTACCACCGATAAACTTTGCTTTTGTACAAAGTAACTTCGCCGTATGCAACAGTCAACATTCTGAATGCGTCCGCGAACTTTTAGTTGTTCTTCACGCAAAAGTTGATAAAAATTCTTTGATCCACTTATTGGAATAGCCAAAAAGTCGAAGACGAGCCAAAACACATTCGAGCAAAAGAGTTGTGGAAAATTAACTAAACATTCAAAATGGCCAACCTTTTCAGCATAAGTAAGGGACATAAGTAACAACATAACGCTACAAAAAAATCAAATATACGTAGCCCGCGGAAAGTAAAAATTCGCTATATAGCTTTTGAACAGACCACGTATGCAAATAAAGAAAGATATTATTCAGTATTAATTGAACATTTGTTGTATGAACCTCATCCATATATTCAAAAAAATTTTAAAATTTGCATATTTTCTGATCCTTAAAATTTTATATTCACTCAGTAAAGATGCAATTCCTCTTTAATTTTTAATTACACTAGGAAAGAAAAAAAATCTCAACATTCATTGAAGTTACAATTTTAATATCAAAACTGATATTTGCAAAGACAAAGGAAAATATAATGTGACAAACAAAAGTTATAATTTTATCATTTAGAGTATGATACACACAAGACAATCTGGTATATATATTATCTGAAAACAGTTACTATTTCTGTCATCCATAGAAGTTTGTGCTTCCTTAATATTAAAATAATATTTAAGCATAGTGATTAGGACTTGGAAGTTCAACTTAAGTTTACTTTTTAATATTATCACAAGTTACCTCTGGATACATAAAAATTTTGTCCAAAGGTTTGGAAGCAAATAAATATGACTTAGGGTTGTTTTTATTTCTAATAAATTATAAGCACATGAAAAGTAGCTATCATTTACAGTGAATAAAGGATCCTAAAATTGTATAATAGTACAGAAACCATGCTATGAGGCCTTACTTTAAGAATGTTTTAACATCAAATTTGCAAATATATATTAGGTTCGTAACTTGAGATCTCATATCCTAATAAATAATAGCAATAAAATAAATAAATAAATAAATCATTACCAAACTAACTATCTTCATTGATAAATAACCACCTAATAACCCTAATATCAATAATTCTGACCCAAGTTTAGGTTATTTTTAAATAAGTCTAAAAATATCTCACTATTCATAAAATGAAAAAGAAAAATATCTCATAAAAGTTACTTCAAGAAATTTATTTCAGAGCAATATATTTTTGCAAAAGCTCAATATTAAACATGAAACATTCAAGCTCCAGCTGTGCTTTCTTGTTCCTCAAACTTGGGGTATAGTTTTTCCACTTCATGCCAAGTTATTCTTCCATTCGCCAGATCTCTCACTACAAATGGTAATTTTTCAAGCTGTAAAAAATAATTTGCTATTATCACCTACTGCAAATAAATGAAAGAAATCAATTCTAACATATACAAGACAATAAATATATATTTTTTGTTTTCAGTCCAAACTTCGGGGGCCACAAGCTCGCCGATTTTTTTGCATCATGGCCCACTGAATCTCACCTGGTAAAAAACTGGAAACAAATCCTACCTATCATGAGTTTGATTCTAGGAGGCCCCAAAATTAGCCTTAACCCGTAAGAATGCATGGGGTTGTCTTAATTCCAGGCTCAATTGAATATTCCCCATTTTAAATACATCGGAGGAATACTTAAACAAATATTATAATTATAAGTAAAATGTATGAGACAGAGAACCGATAACAGGAAACATTGTTTTTTTTAACAGAACAATTGAGGAATGGAACAGTAAAATATTGTATTATTCCTGATAGAATATCATTTTGAAATTTGGCGTACATATTTATAAAAATAATAATACTTATGCAAAAGATGAAAAACTTTCAAAGAGAAGGTGCTTAATTCGATGCCCAAGTGGAAAAAATGCTGCTATAAGAATTAGAGGGGAAATTGTGCTCAAATTAATATATTCTGCAATAAAGTACTTCAGTTTATGTTTAGCAATTCTTAAGCAATAAAAACATTTGAAAAAATCTAAATTTCTCATCAAATGATGTATTAATAACTGTAACCGATTGCTTGCTTACAGCAAGCATCCGTTACAGTTATCCGTTTCACAATGAGAAAAGACAATGTATTTCTTTTGGCCCCATGTATTTTAAATGGGAGAATCCAGCGCTAAAATTCGAGGATAAATTTATTCAGTATTTCCTGAGGAACTCTCTCTCTTTCTGTCTTCATGATGGCATGAAATACACAGCTATGTGTCTTATAGACAGCATATCTTATTTGCCACAAATAAATTCATCAATATTTTTAGTAGTGCAGTCTATTTAAGACATGCTCCCTTTGATATATAAACTGTTGATTATACGATCCTGATACTTACTGAAATACGAACTTGTCCTGTAGTATCACGCTCCCTCAATGTGGCTGAATGAGGTTCCTTCAGAGTATCAAAATCAACAGTTATGCCAAATGGGACGGCGATTTCATCTGTTCGAGCATATCTGCGTCCAATGGATCCGCTGGAGTTGTCAATTCGATGAGACACATCAACTTGAGTGAGGCCTTCAGCTGTGTAGTAACAATTAATAAGATATTTGAAATTAACCATTTTCCTACATACATATTATAGGTTGAAGAGGACTAAAGAGGGGTTCAAGTTTATTTTAGTCTTTACTTACACAGTCTCTTTACGAATGGATGGAACTGTTGATGGTTACTCAATGGCAACACAGTGCACTTGAGGGGAGCAACGACAGGTGGAAGGGAAAAGAACTGAAAAGGAATAAAAGCAATGCTTCAAAAAGAGAATCTCAATATATTGGACATAAGTGAGCAATGGTGGAACTTCACAGTTTTATAATAACAAAGAATACTCCATCTTGATTCTCGGGAACGCAGAGGTGGTCATTTTATGTGTAGACATGTTACATAAAAATGACCACCGCTGCATTTCCGAGAATCAAGATGTAATATACTGCATGCAGCAAAAGCCTTCGAACCAGAAAAAATAATACTATACAAAATTTGAACAACTCTACATGAATAAATATTTGGAATATCATCAGTTCTGATAGTGGTGTAACTGGACAAAATTTGGTCAGCTTGAGTTTTTTATTTTAAGGCTTTGTCAAAGAACCAAAGCTGATTGTTATTTACATTAATAACTCAATAGTACCTTCGGTTAAATGAGAATTTTATGATATAAAATATTCAAACAAAATCTTAACATAAATATTCTAAACACTTAAGGATGAAATAAAAAATAGTGACATGAATGGGTCCCCCAATTGCAGCGCATCACACATATCTAGCAAAAGTAGGGGATCTGCATTTGAGTGCTAGACATATTACTATTTTTCATTTCTGTACAAGTTTTGTGATGAAGTCACACGTCTACTCATGCAAAATTACTATATACCTTTTCTGATCCTGAATACTACTTAGTTTTTCAAATGATTATAAAATAGCTTAGATTGCTCATTTACATTATTGTATTTATATTATAATTCATTTGATTTCTGATGAATCCCATGTTTGTCAAATTAAAAATATACTTTGAGTAGCCATCATTTGATTAAAAATAAATTATGATAAGTATACTTACAGTTCTTTGATCATCACCTTCTCTAATGCGGAAATTGTGTTCGAAGAGGGCATACATTATACGGCCAATACCAAAAGATGGCTCAACCACATTAGGAACTATTTCTTCTACATGCAATGTCTTTTTAATACATTTAATTGACACCATTTCTCTTTGTAGTTCATGACTATCAGAGTTAGTAGCAATTATGTATGACCTGAAATTAAATAAAAATATATATAAATAAAAGAACCTCAACTTGGGTATATACTACATTGTGGTGAAGAAGCTATAAGCCACTCTGATCCCAAGAGAGATCCAAGTGCTTTGTTGGCATAGTTGAACTACTGATAAGGTATGAGCAGCATAAAAGCATACATAAACAACCTGCTCAGCATCAAATCACCCTGAAGGTGCAGCTGTAAACAAAGCTTCAGGAACTGATAATACCTGATTTTAAGTGCCAGTATTAACACTACACCCAAAACTCACAAGAGTGACTGTAACTCAAGCACATAAGGACAATAAGACCATAGGTGAAAACCAATCCACCAATTGAAAGATGATAACCAGGAATTTGGATTGTGAGAAACCAATCCAACAAAAATCCAACTGGAAAATTACATAGCATAATATTATTAGTATATATATACGAGTAAAAGTGCGCTTGCTGACAGCAAGCAATGCAATAATTTATCTTTAGTAAAAAATAAAATTTTAAACATAAAGTAAAGGACCTTAACGCAGCTGAAAATGCACCAAATTCGATTTCCCATGCATTTCTTTCGGCAGCATTATTCCCGCCCCGGCGTCGAACCAAGGTCATCCTGCTAAAATCACTGTTATGTTTCCCTTAAGTATGATTGACTTTATAAACATCCCGAATTTCAAATGGAAAATCATTCAGGAAGTACCTTTAAATGAGTCCTTAATTCCCTATGCATTTCTTACGAAGTTATTGTTAACGCCCCCTAGAATCGAACCAACGACCATTTACGACATAAATACAGTCGCTTTTAAGTGAGAACGGTCCCTTTTATGGCTGTGTGAAATTCTGAACCTCTGCGCGGTTGGGAAGTGTCATAAAAAGCTTTCGGAAAAATGGTCAATGAATTTTAACCGGGAAAAATCGAGTTTATGGGACGCTCTGGAATCGAACCCCTTACAAATAGGCTAATGCTGATTTTTTTCAAAGTACAACATAAACTTATCTATTTGTGTGGTTAGTTTGAATTTTCTACGTACGACATTAAGGGCTACACGATTTTTTAAAATTCGAAAATACTTCACCTCCTGGCATCGAACCCAGGACCGATTGTAAGTAAAATACTAAATTTTTCCGTAAACATATATATTAGCAATAGGTACATGAAATCTTATCGCTCTTACTCAATTGGAAGTATTTTTAAAATTATTTGAAAAACGGCCGCATGCATTCTTAATGGGGAAAATCAAGATTACGGGACACTCTGGAATCGAACCCGTGACACATAGGCAACTGTTGATTTTTATCAAAGTACATTTTATATGTATCTATTTGTTTAAAAAGTGTGAATGATCTAAGTATCATATTAAGGAAGCTAGGATTTTTTAAAATTCGAAAATATTTCACCTCCTGGCATCGAACCCATGACCAGTTGTACGTAAGCGATAGTATTTTTCCGTAGATATATATAGTAGCAATAGCTACATGAAATCTTATCCTTCTAGGTTAATGGGAAGTATTTTTAAAATCATTTGAAAAACGGCCCAATGCATTCTTAATGGGGAAAATCGATTTTTGGGGCCTCCTAGAATCGAACCCATGATAGGTAGGGTCGGTTTCCCAATTTTTCCTAGGTGAGATTTAGTTGGCCATTACGGAAAAAAATCGGCGGCTCCGTGGCCCCAGCGGTTTGGGCTATTATAGTATAGTATATATAACAATAACTATTCTAATATTATTAGTTTTTGAATGTAAAATGGTTACCACAGGATTTTCAAATTGTAACCTAGTTATCATAATAAGAAATGATAGAATAAATCCAGCAAATATATTCAACTATTGACAATGAAAAGAAGTAAATACTTTGAGTAATTTACATAATATGATGAACTGATAAAATACAACTAAAAAGACTAACATAGGTAGCATCCTATAGAAATAAGTCATTTAGGTTGACTCAAATTTACCTCAAAAAAATGAAAAGTTATTCCTTACCCCTTAATTGACAACTGCTTTTCCATTTCATTAAGTTGCTCTCCCTCAAGTTTCATCAAAGCTTCAATGATCCATTTTGCCTCTTTTCCAAAAGCTTTTCCAAGAGCTGCCTTATTTACAACAGGCTCTAAAAATGAATTAAAAAAATGAATATCGGTAAATTAAAGCAGTAGATAATTCTAAACTATTAATGGCTTTCAACCAACTTTTGATTTTCTTACAAACTAAAGATAACTATATTTAATATTAATTTATTAATATATGTAATTTATAATGTATTGAAGTTTTAGGAACACACTCTCATAACCAACCAATGCATTCAATAACTCTAGGTTCACTTAGTTTCTTCTCTGCTGCTAGCCTTATTCCAGTAGCTTTACTATGCTGTGTTAAATCAAATGCTGATCTATCAGCACACCCAACACATTCCACCCAACCCTGAAAACAATAACAAATTCATAGAACTACAGCAAAGAAATAGCAAAATGAATAATGTAGCTTCAACGAAAATTACTATACATAGGAATTAAATTTAATACAGTATGTGCTACTTGACAATTAATTACAAATTTTTTCCAAAGGTTGGAGATTATTTCATAATCAGTAGGAATTTTTTAATCAAAATAAATAAAAAGATTATCACTAAGCAAAGATAATATGATTTATATTTTCAATACATAAGAAAACTGTATAAATTGAACTGAGAATAAGAATCAATCAATGAAAAATGTATGTGATCAATCTTTTACAAGATCAAGTACATGTAATTCAGAAAGGTTTAAAAAATAATTACTTTAACTGTCATTAATGAAGCATAACATAAAATCTGATCACCCTACGTCTGCAACATAGAAGTTAGTTTATTTTCAGTTTTTAAAAAATACAAGTATAACAACATAAGAGTGTGAAGAAAATAAAGGCAAAACAATCATCTTTATTCACTGTATATAAATAAATAAATTTCACAACTATTCCTTAAGAATTAAAATATGCTTTACTATTGACATTTCTATATAAATCAAGAAAGTTTAAGGTATGGAAATGATGACTAAATTTTAGGAATTTCTATGGTGTACATTTTTCAACAATTTAAGTAGAAATTTCAAGAAGATATATACATACATTTTCAAAGTTATTGGTAGTAGCAAGCTAGTAAGAACTACATATTCAGAGAGAGACTTGGAAAAAATTGCGGAGAGCATGAAAATAAACTGATGCCAAAATATAAATTTAATTCACTTACATATGAGGTAAGGCACTCAGCATCCCAACAATCGCAAGCATAATGAGCCATTTCGTTGGACATGTGCTGGCGAAACCTGAGCTTTGATGAGTCAATACCTATCTTGATTAGGAACAACTGGATTCTTGACATGAAGTATCCTAACGTTTGATTAGCTACAAGTCCCTGAATGTATGTGAAATGCAAAAGATAAAAAAATTCATCTTTACTTAAAATATTTTTTCAGAATATAATCTCTGATACCTGATCTACAGCTTCTCCAATTGACATCAAAACAGCTGATTTACCATCCATTTGATTACAAGCAGAATACAGCAACAGCTTCACATCTCGAACAGAATCAAACTTGGGATGGTCTTTGTTATTGGGATCACAGAAATGCTCTATCTCTGCCATAGTGAATTCTCTGAGGGGATAAATACTTGGACTATAGAAAAAAATATGATTTATCACACACACTACCTATGAATGATATATGACAGAAATCCATGATTGAAAGCAACGCTACCTCATACATTACTCAGCTCATATTTTGAGCAAAGAATAGGATTACCTAGAATTCTCAAACATTGGTGATCTTATCTTTCTGAAAAATAAGAATTGTTTACAGAGGAAATGGAAGTACTAAAAACTAAAGAGAGATTATGTTGAATTTTCCACAAACCAGGCTTTGATTAAAATATTGCAGCTCTAAAATGTCCAATAATGCCTTGCAAATATAGATAGGTACTTAAATGGCAACTCGAGGTGCTTCATGAGATAAAAACATGGATCAGATTGTATTCCTTAATTGGTAAGATATAATGGCAGATCAGCTGAGAACCCGCAAGAAGCAGCTCGTCTTTTTCTGGATTTCTTCACATCCGTTAACTAGAAATCTACAACAAAATTAGCTCTATCTTTAAAAAAATTCTGGATTCCCAAACATTCCTGTGAAATTGGAAAACCTTCAATATAACACCCATTCATACAATTGGAGCTAAATTGAACATCACAAACTACAGACCAATCTCCTCAATTTTGGTACAAACAAAAATACATTAAAAATTAATATTGTCATTAATATCATACTTATCATATGTATTTTGGTATTAATAAAATTGAATCAATTAAAATTAAATTTTCCTATTAAACATCTACATATATGACCTTGTGTCTTGTTTAAAATCCAATTCCTCCCATTATGCTGAGAGTTTCAAAATTTCTCATCCAATTCCTTGAAGACTGTTATTTCTTACAAAATAACATTATCATTCCTCTGCCATTGGTCATTCAATGGAGAATTAACCCTCAATTTGCCAAAATGTAGGACTATGTCTTTTTTGCTGAAAAACATTCATAACTTCCCTTATTTAATTAACAGCATTCCAATCCAATGAGTAGAAACTATTAACGCCCTTGGTTTACTACTCAATAGTAGACTCAAATTTATCTTACAGATCAGCGACAAAACTTTTAGGCTTCTGGGTTTCATCCACAGAAACTCCTGCAATACCTTTTTAATGCCAAAAATTTATGATTTTTTTTGCAATATCATCAGATCAGCTACAGAATATTTTGTGAGAAACTCAACCTTCCCCTTCCTTGAGTCAAAGAGGATAACAGTGGACGCACATTTCCTGAATAAAACTTTTCAGCATTAAGATTGAATGTCCCAAGTTGAAGAATCTCGTTTATATTGCTGTGCCACCAAAGAGGTTAAAGGGCATGCTTCAAGTTCATGAACTGTTATGTAGAGTTAACCCTATTAAATTTTTGCAGATCCTTTCCATGATGAGAGAAGCAAACTTGTTTCCTGAACTAATTCTTACATATTTTAGTAATTCGATCTTCCAAAATGGAAGGAAACTTAATTAGAGACCATAACATGTTTTACATTTTCTACCCTTCTCTTTTTCATATACATATATTTTATATTATTTATGTACTTTTAGTTATTGTCTTCTACCCTATTTTTATTTATTTATTGTTTACTGTACTGTATTTTTATTACATCATGAATGCTTCCTAGGGTAAGGATATCTTTCTTTTTATTTCATCTTGCATTATGCTACTTCCAAGGTAAATTCAATGATTAAAAAAAACTCTTAGGTTGATTTTAGCTATCAGTTTCTCTTTTCTGCAGACTAGGATTTTTCCATGCTTACTGTATCTGATTTCCATGAAGAGCTTGAACCAGTGTACTCTTGGTTGCCTGCATAGCATCTTCATTTCCAGCAATATTGTGAGCTTTCTACATAGAGAATCATGTTAATTTCTTTCCCATTGCCTTTAGTCCTCCTTTGTTTATTTCTTCCTCTTTAACTGTATCCTTTAGCTATAAATTGAGCAGAGCTAGTGACAGGCTACATCTCAGTCAAACAATTTTATTTATTAAAGTTTTTATTTTATTGAGGTCTTTCATCTTCAAAATGGGAATTGGTTTTCATAGAGTTGGTAGTATTTTTGTCTTTATAGGCCATTTCTTTTTTTCAATACTTAACAGTATATAACACATTTTTAAAATGTTTAAGTAATAATAGAATTATTATCCTCTAACTACCATATAACGGAATTACTATGGTTAAGAAGACACATTTAAAGCAATAAAAATTACCTAAGTAAAATAAATTTGATGGAGATTCAATTTACTTGGTAGTATTCCATGAAAGTTATTGAAAAAAATAAGCACTTTTTGGGAAGGAAATGGTGATTCATTTCAAATATCTTAGCTAATAAGTACTACTGAAATTTGTTTCTGTAGTATATATTAGCAAAGGATTTGGAATAAATCACCTGTTTTGTACAAAAAAGTGGTTATTTTTCAATACATGAATAAGGTTGCTTGGAATTACAATTTCTTTAAGGCAATAATGTCTTTCATCAATTAACTGTAACTTCAAAGTCATAATCAAATTCCTGATACAAAACTTCAATTCATATTTGAATTATAAAAATCTACTACTTTTGTATATTAGTAGAAATAACATCAAAAGATATTTTAATATAATACTTTAATATATATATATATATACCGTATTTTTCGGACCATAAGACGCACCTGGTTTTTAGAGGAGAAAAATAGGACAAAAAATATTCTGAACCAATAGGGTAATAAAATATTTAATAGTCTTTATTTTAGAGGCGAGATTGAGACTAAAAAGTCTCTTCTTCCATCTAACCTCTTTAAAAAGTTTTAAGTACCAAAAGAATTAGAAAGAGAAAAATAATGATTATAAGAGAGATTTAAGTGGATATAAAAACCTAAGAAAATTCTTAGAAAAAAAATCCACTGCAGGAAAACACCCACAATGAAGGGGTGTGTGAAAAACCTGCACAAACCTTCTGATAGAATTATCTAAAAACAGAATACTAAAATTTCAATTTTACAAGATAATCAATGATACAGATCATGTTAAATTTGAAAACATATCTTATAACTAAACAGGTAATTAAAAACATTCAATGGTATATTTAAGATGGTTGCCAAAAAGAGAGGCAAAGTGTAGATAATAAAATTAGAAGATATTGGACTGAGCTGAAAAAAAAAGAATGTTTCAGGACAGATGCATAGTTAAATGAATTGGAGGTTAAAAGTGAAAGGAGCAGTAGAGAGAGCGTTGATCAGTGCTGTAGAGATGTGATGACTGTTGATACAGGAGATAAATTGGATATATGATTAAGATAAGTAAGACATTTTCTTCTGAAAGATCGGGTGGAAATGGAAGATTTTATGTGGGAGGGAATGGTATTCCAGAGCGTGGTAGCAGTTATAATAAATGATTTGTGATATGTCTCCGTTCTGTGGTTCGTTATTAGTAAATTGAATCTAGTATTAAAATTATGGACGGACTCAAATCTTACAAATTCGGAAAAGAGATATTCAGGAGATTGCGCTCGCGAAACAGTGCATGAAAACGTTAGAATGTGTAGTTGTTTGCGAGTTTCGAGTTTTATCCAATCTAATTTTTTAAATGCACCGGAAATATGGTCGAATTTTCTCAAATTAAATATAAATCGAACGGACACATTCTGGATGCGTTGGAGCTTATTGGCTAGATCTCTTGATAGATCTTGGTAAACAATGTCACCGTAATCAAAGTGGGGCATGATCAATGACTTTACTAGTCTACTGAGTCGAAGGCTTTACTAAAATAATGTGTAACAGAATTTAATAATGTATAACAGAATAATATTTGATCCTGCGTGTCGGCTGCAGCAGGACCCGCTCTGATACAAATGCCCAGCATTAGTGTCAGCGTCTTAGTACAGCGTCAGTGTCAGTCTTCTATTCGGACCATAAAACGCAGGCACTTTTCTCCCCACTTTTTGGTGAAGAAAAAGTGCATCTTATGGTCCGAAAAATACAGTATATCTATTACATAAAGATGCTTCAGGGAGATAACAATAGACGCTTCAGGGATATATATATATATATATACAAGTAAAAGTGCGCTTGCTGACAGCAAGCAATCGTAAAATTTATCTTTTAATAAAACGTAAGATTTTTTCCGAAAGACTTTATTTGGATAAGTCATGCTAACTAAACATTATCGCAGCTGAAAATGCACTGAATTAGATTTCCCATGCATATCTTAAGGCAGCATCATTTCCGCCCCGGCGTCGAACCAAGATCATCCTACGAAAATCATTGTCATCTTTCGCTTCAGTATGATAATCTTTACAAACACTCCGAATTTGAAAAGGAAATACCTTAAGTAAATGACCTTAACCTCAAAATGAGTCATTAATTCCCTATGCATTTCTTACGAAGTTAAAGAGAACGCCCCTTAGAATCGAACCAACAACCATTTACGACAATCTTAAGGATGTGTTTATTTAAAAAGGGTCCCTTTTATGGCAGTGTGAAATATTGAACCTCTGCGCGGTCGGGAAGTGTCATAAAAAGCTTTTGGAAATATGGTCAATGCTTTCCTTATGGGAAAAATCGAGATTACGGGACGCTCTGGAATCGAACCCGTGACACTTAGGCAAGTGTTGATCTTTTCCATAGTACATTATGTATGCATCTATATTTGTAGAAAGTTTGAATGATCTATGTACGATATTAGGGGGGGGCTACGATATTTTAAAATTTGAAAAAATTTCACCTCCTGGCATTGAACCCATGACCAATTGTGTATAAAATAAAGCATTTTTAAACATTTAATAAAGTACTTCCATTATGAATTTTCTTTTCAAAATTGGAATGTTTATAAACTCAATAATACTCAAGCGAGAAATGAGAGTGATTTTCGCAGGATGGCCTGTTTCGATGCCAGGGCGGTAATAATACTGCCTTAGGTTAGCATATGAAATCTAAGTCAATGCAAGGTACGCTGCGAAAATGTCCTTTAATTAGCATGACTTATCCGAATAATTTCCTTCAGAAAAACTAACATTTTATTAAAAGATATATTTTTCGATTGCTTGCTGTCAGCAAGCACACCTTTACTCATATATATAATAAGCAACCGTTTTGACAGGATAAATAAATACCATTAAGTATTTTTTAATGTATCAGGCATACCGTATTTCCCGGCCTATAAGATGCACTTTTTTTCTCTAAAATGTGCTGTAAAATTAGCCTGTGTCTTATGCGCCGATGGTATACGGATATCACGGTTAAAACTTTGTCCTATAATAAGCAACCGTTTTGAAAGGATCAACAAATACCATTAAGTATTTTGTAATGTATCAGGCATTGAAAAGAGTTTAGTTCACTAAAAATTTTCATAATAACACTTTTTTGAGCAGGTAGCTAGAAATAAAGTTTTAATATGTCGATGTCTAACTTCCTTCAAAAAAATTCCCGGATAAATCAGAAATGCATACAATGTAGCATGCTTAGTTTAATCCTGCAATGGGTGCTGCTCTATCATAAGGTCTTTCAAAAAGAGTGGAATCATCAATGTGCTGGATGGAACTGAAGATGACATTTTGTATGAGGAAAGTGAGGACTCCTGAGAAAATATCTACGCGCATGATTTTAGCAGCAGTGATGAGGAATTTCTGGGGTTCTATGATGAATAATATATATATATACGAGTAAAGGTGTGCTTGCTGACAGCAAGCAATGCAATAATTTATCTTTAGTGAAAAATAAAATTTTTCGAACGATTAATCTACTCAAACGTTGATGAACGTAAAGTAAAGGACATTAACGCAGCTGAAAATGCACTGAATTCCAATTTCGATGTATTTCTTTCGGCAGCATAATTCCCGCCCCGGCGTCAAACCAAGGTCATCCTGCTAAAATCACTGTAATTTTTTGCTTGAGTATGGTTGACTTTATAAGCACCCTGAATTTCAAAAGGAAATTCGTTCAGGAAGTACCTTAAAATGAGTCCTTTACTCCCTAAGCATTTCTTAGGAAGTTATTGTTAACGCCCCCTAGAATCGAACCACCGACCATTTACGGCAATCATTGGAATTCGTTTATTTGAAAATGGTCCCTTTTATGGCTGTGTGAAATTTTGACCCTCTGCGCGGTCGGGATGTGTCATAAAATGCTTTCGGAAATATGGTCAATGTATTTTAAACGGGAAAAATCGAGATTACGGGTCGCTCTGGAATCAAACCAATGGCACATAGGGAAGTGTTGATTTTTTTCAAAGTACAATACATACGTATCTATAAGTATAGAAAGTTTGAATGATCTAAGTATCATAGTGAGAGAGCTACGATTTTTTAAAATTTCAAAATATTTCATCCCCTGGCATCGAACCCATGATCTTTTGTGAATAATTTATAACATTTTAGTGTAAAAATGTATATTATCTATAGCCACATGAAACTTCGTTGTACTACGTTCCCGGAAAGTATTTTTTTTTAATTGTCAAAAATCGACTCCATGCATTCTTATGGAGAAAAATCCGACTTTGGGGCCTCCCAGAATCGAACCCATGATAGGTAGAGAGGGTTTTAGATTTTTTCCTGGGTTAATTTCAGTTGGCCATTACACAAAAAAATCGGCGAGCCCGTGGCCTTAGCAGTTTGGGCCAGACATTAGTATCCTCAATTTTTTTTAACCCCCTAGTTAATTATATATAATAGATGTTATATATATCCCCCCGAAGCGTCTATATGTATAGATAATATTTATATATTTAAGATACTATAACAACTAAGTAAATGCTGATCATGTACCATGCTCTGCTCCAAGATAATTATTTTAAGATACAAAACACTAAGAAGGAGTGAACATGCAATGGGTGGATGAAACCTGGAAAAATATAATATACCAGCAATCTACAATCACTTTGGAAAAAATAGAAAAGAATTTGTGATTCCAAAACTATTTGATAAATTACCTGATGATCTAAAAAATTTAAAAAGTATGTTTTTGGTAAAATCAAAAATTAAGGACTATCTACTAAATAATAGTATATAATACGGTTACTTATTTTATTTTTATTTGATTACAATAAATTAAGTAAGTTAAAACAAAATGAAAACCCCATAACCTATTGTCTAACCAGAGGAACCACCTGACGAGCCAATTATTGGCTTTGGTGGACCTTCATGTTCAGCAAAATAATAATATGTTTATAATTTATATATGTATTACTGAAAAATATTATGTATAGTTATTACTTTGTATTATTATTACTATTTATTATGGTAACTATTGTATTATTAAATTTGTTGTATATTAATTAATTAAGAATAAAAAATTATTACCTAGAAATGAGTTTAATGATATTGAGCTATATTTTCAAAAAGATGTCTTTGTAAGAGAGCTATTGATATATTTTTTTTACATTTCTACATCAACAAGATCTCTCTCAGTCAGATATATTTCCATCACCATTTAAGAACTGTTCAAAAAAACTTTCTTCAAGATAATTTATAAAACTATCAGAAATTGAAAATAATTGTGACAGTAAATCAAATTCAAAGACTTAGGATTATAATGGCATTTTCCATAAAATAATTTTCTGACATTTATTTCATAGATTATTAGAAGAAAAAAGAAGCTACCTGACTCTAATGAGCCCAGAGCGGGGTGAGATCTCATTTCTAAATGCATTTCCAATTTGAGCAGCTGCAAATGGAAGTTTTCCTTGGTTAAACTCAAGAAGCCTCTTGAAATTGACAAATATGCCTTGTGCAGTCTCTGGTCTCAGAAATCTGGAATTTTAACATCTATTGATAATGTATCACTGAGTGAGCAAATATGAAACCTAACATGTGAATAATAACAGAGAATACCAATGTGGGAGAATTAATATGGAGTGAAGGTAGTTAGATAGAAGTACTGATGTATATGCATTACTCTTCCATTATATAGCTGGAAAGAGTATAATTTAACTTACCCTTTGACAAGCCCAGATGGACCTATCTGAGTGCCAAACATAAGGTTGAATTCAACTGGTTCACTCAGTTCATTCCCAGTTATAGGAGATGTTATTTTGAATTCCTTCAGAACCACAGACATCTCATCCTTGGTCATGCCATCCAACTGAAGTGAAGAACATTTACACATATGCAGCAGAAAACTAAAATCTGTGCTACAATAATAATCATTGGCATTAAAAATGTTAGAATAACAGGAAAATTTACAAAAACTGAAATCATTTAAATTCATTATAAATGCAGAAGGCTTTCAAGAAGTCTGACCTGCTGCTAATGAAGAATAAATTCAGAGATATTAGTCCCAACACAAATGTTAAATAGACTGATAATAATAGAATAATAATAAGCATCAAACTCAACTACCATACACACAAAATTATTTCAATAAAATTTTGCAAGCTTTGACTTGTGCAGAGAGGTCACATGATAACTCCATCACAGAAGGCTTTCTTGTTTACAGGTAATGGGAGTCAAAAAATTCTACATTGTTTATAATTTTACAGAATTAAAACCAAGTTTTTTGGTAAAATCTTGAACTAAACCTGTTTTAATTATATTCATTTTATGTCACAAAATTAACATGCTAAATACTGAGCCACTGAGGAAGGCAAAAATTAAATCAGCTTCAACTTTCACTAATGATTCTAGATTAAAGATTGTGAAGTTTTAATTCTTTAAGAATATGTAATATAATACTAAATAAATGGTGACAGAATAATATTATTTAATAAAATATTGGTAAGCTAAAAAATATCAATTCAAACATTTTCAAGAAAATTGCTTGAATGAGAAAACCATACCCGAACAACTATATCTCGGCACTTTTCTTTGATCTCAGCTGAAGTTTTTTTATCATTAGCAACTTTTTCTAAATGATTTTTGATAAGATGATCAAGACGAAAGCACTCTCCATTCTTCACATCCTTCACCATAAGATCTGCAAAGCGATCCACATGTCCAGATGCCCTAAAAATTAAACATTCTTTTCAGACTTTGAGTTGATAACCCGAAAAGATAAAAAGTTGAACTTTATGAAAACTATTATAAATAATTTATGATGATAAAAATATCATGACAAGAATGGTAAACCTAGGGTTGAAAAAATTAGAAAGTAAGGGATTCCAGGTGAATGAAAAAAAATCATTTTATTTTAGTGAAAAGATTATTTCAAGATCTCTTTATAAGCACAATATATTGTAATAACACAAATTCTAAAAACTTATATGAATATAAACTTAGGAATGAGACATACGTACTTTAAAACTGCTTCCGGAGTTAATATAGAACAGTCAACTTCAAGCATTTGTTCTTCTAAAATAAAAAAACTTCTCCAAGAATTTAAAAGGTTTGCTTTTAATGCACATCCCATTGGCCCAAAATCATACTGGCCAGTGATACCTATACAAATCGTGAAGTGATAAATCAATTCATAAGGCAAATTACATCGTAAACTTATAAACTAAATTCAGCTTTCACCTCCATAAATAGCAAAAGACTGGTCAAAAAAAAATCTGCGCTTAAGTAGATCTTCCATCTTCGCTCTATCGAAAGTTGTTGCAGTAGATGCAAATGATAGTTCTTTATCTTCCAATACTCTTTTCCGAAGTTTAAGTTCAGCAACAGCTTTCTTGACATCGATTTCCGGGGCTCCATTGGCCTTCATTGAACGGATCAAATCACCCTAAAAGAGAAAAAATTGAAATACTTCTCCAAAAGGAACTTTAAATCTGTCATTTCATTAGTTCCTGGATTTCTATAGTATGACTAAACAGAAATATATCACTTAGGAGTCAGATACGCAGTTCTACATAATCTAAAATCCACTTTAAAAGTTAAAAAAATTTCAAAATACCTGTTCTTTGACTAAAGCACGTAAGGGCGCTAAGACTTCTTCAATCTTAGGATCAGCCATGTTTTGAAATAAAGTCAATCTAACCTCACGATGTTTCTTTTTGCTGCCCCAATGACTACTATACCAACGAGAGAATGCAAATCTCACAGAGGTACCTCTTCCAATGCTCTGGATGTGAAAGTTTACACTAGATCGAGCAACCAATTTTACTAGAGATAATAAAAATCTCATTTATATGCATCAACTAAAATGATATTCAATTAACAGAACGTAAAAAGATTATTTGGCCATAGTGTTCACGTATTACGTGGGCCTGGAAAGAAAACGGACTGCGGCCATATCAATATTGTCTTGTCATGACCAACCCTAAATGATTCTCGATACCCCGCAGTTCCGTTCTGAAATTCCTAGGGAATTCTTTTCTTAAATATTTCAGTATTTTTTCTAAATTTTATAGGTTTTATATAAATGATTTACTTTCCTATTTTTTGTCAGTAAATGTAAAAATTATGAAAAGTTCAAACTATTACTCGTAAGGTTGCTTAACCTGATAGGTAGCAGAGAAAAACCAAGTTACTCCGTATGACATTCTCAAGACCAGAAAGAGATTTATGGAATGTGAATCAAGTTTAAGTATAAATCTTTATGCCATCAAGTCGTAATATGAAGATTGCCGTTACATGTTCAAGCAATATGAATAGGAGCATGGAAGCCCATGCTTTCTTAAGGTTTGCCGATTGTTAAATTTTGCAAAGCCCGTCGTCTCTCGCCAATAACTCTCCTTTATTTATTATGCGTTTCTGATTTAAATATATACTTCTTTCCTAGCAAAAAAGGCTTCGATGTTAAATCCTTTGGAACCGGTGATAAGGTCAAGTTACCAGGACCTGCTCCTGATAGACCCAATTGCTATGAATTTGGGGCGACTTACGAAGAAATTTATCAAGATCTTCTCACTAAAGACAAAGCGTTGTATCCTTATCACAAATTTAATTTCATGTTTAAAAAGGTTAGTTTGTCCATTAGGCCACTTAGTTTGGTTTTCCTTAACAATGTTTTTAGGTACACTCAGAATGGATTGCTTCACATGTTAGACCGAAATAAAAGAATTAAAACACGTCCCGAGAGGTTTCAGGCATGCAAAGAAAAGTTTGATGTTGTTATAACTTGCGAAGAAAGAGTTTATGACCAGGTCATTGAGTGTAAGTTAAAATAGTTCTATTTTGGTTTGTGTTTTAGGAGAAAAGATACTCAAGTATTTTGGATTTTTTTAGGTCTGGAAAGTCGTATACCAGAAGATAATTCGCCTGTGCACGTCGTCAATATTGATATTCAAGATAACCACGAGGAAGCTACAATAGGAGCTTTTTTAATCTGCGAATTGGTCACTTTAGTAAGTTATCGAGATTGTTTCGAAATATGCTGGTTATTTTAACTACAAGTTGAAAATATTTCCGATATTTATCATGTTTACTTTCCCTTACAAAAACAGTCCCGTACTAATTCCTATCAGTACTAAGCTTGTGCTTTCTTATATATATCTTGATCCAATTTTTTTTTAATCTTCAGATGGCTGACAGCGACGATCTTGACAATGACGTCGATGAATTGCTTCAGGAATTCGAAGCTAAATGTCAAAGAACAGTGCTTCACTGTGTTTTATTTTACTGATGCGACCATTTTCGAGCTGGTTAAAAGCACTGAAATTTTCACTAAATTATTGAATATTAAACAACTTCTCAGTCGGCTTCACCATCGATGAAGTCAATTATTATCTACGAATTAATTGCTGAGTGCATAGCCTTTCTTCCTTCAATAAGATAAAAGTTTCTCTGAAATCACAGTGCTTCCTGTATATAATTAAAGTTTTTAAGGCTCTGATTAATTAATTTTACATGGAAAAGGCATAACTTTGAATGACTCTTTCTTTTGTTTGTGTGTGTGTGTTAAAGTTCAATCAAAACAAAAATTTTCACCAATTTGTATTTCAGAACATTTTGCATTTCTACATGCTATCAAATGATGTTCTCTGTATGAATGAATTAAGACGTATAAGATTGTACAATTAGTGTATCGAAATGTAAACTTATTTACTGTATGCTAAGAATGGATTATTTTTAGCCCCTCAAACATTAGTTTGCATTTGAGTTACAGGCAGAATTGTATAAAATAATTAATTACATATTATATGGATAAGTTCCAATTCTTTATTGAATAGCCTTTATGTTATTATTAATATTGCTTTAATTATAAAGCTATTGGTCTAAATATGAGAACACTCTTCGTAATTTTTCTTTCTTGTTTCTGTTATTATGCTTTTTCCAAGGCTTGGATGAGTTGCTGAAAAGATAAAATATTCATCATTAAACTTTGATTATGAAATCAATAGTTGAATTTGGAATACTGAACAACAAAAGTAGTATTAGACATAGACCTTGTTGAAATATCATGAAAAATTATTTTATTTCTTCTGCTACTGAGTTGCCTTCGCGGCTGGTAAAGAGTGAAGTTCTCAACATCTGCAAAACTATCATTTGCTTATTCTGTGACTTACAGAACAAAAAATCAAACCATAGCAAGAAATTTTATACATATTAAACATTACAAAAGTATATTGTTATGATCAAGTCATTGTCAATTCAAACTAAGCTAAGCCGAACATGGTTTTTCATAGTGCCGGTAATCAAAGACAGTTATTTCTCAAAATATTTTCTTTGAGGTCAGTACGATTATTATTATCTATCAAAATGTAATGCTCCAAAAGTTGGTAAATAAAATTTCCCTTTCCAAATCCTGCCCTTCTTTATCTTAAAAATGATTGGAATTCAAACTTAAAATGAAAGCATTTTGATTACATACAATCAGATTTAAATAAAATTTAGATTGTCGGATTATAAAAATTTTAATCTACATCACTTTATCAGAGCCTGTTTATTACTTAGATATTGCAACAATACCTTAAAGATAAAAACCGTAGAAGATAGAGAAGCAACAATTCACAAATTTACCTTCATAATTATGGAGGTTTAACAATCAGAACATCAAGACCCCGAAACACATCATTAAAAACATTTTCTACCATAACTAAACATGGCTGAAGACAACCTGGATATTACTTTCAACTTCCTGATTTAGGACTTATTATTGGGTACTCTGTTAAGTTTTTTGATTTTGAGGGAAAATGAAGGACAAAAAAGCACTATCTTGGCCAAGTTTAGTCATTAATGTAGTCACCATTTTGTTTCATGACAAGTTCCCATCTTCTGGGAAGTATCACAATTCCATTTTCATAAAATGTCCTAGGCTCATTACCAAAAATATGGTCGGATGCTTTTAGCAGTCTTCTAGAAAATTAAGTCTTACTCTCAAAAGAATTTAGAAGGGACAGAAACAAATAACAGACTGAGGTGGCAATGTCCTGGCTGTATGAAGAATGAGAAAACTTCCCAGCCAAGGTTGAACAAATATTTTCTGAGTGGCCGTAGACTCATGTGACCTGGCATTATCATGATGGAACCTCTCCAATTTGCCAGCTCTAGTCACTTCCAGTAAATTGCTTAATTTAATCTGACTACAGTATTACATTCCTGGTTACCTAATGTTTAAAATATTTTCATGGAATTGCCGATTTTCTTGAGCAGTGAATCAAATTGTGTGGGAATAAAAATAAACATTAAATGAGGATACCAAAGGGAAAGACTAGTTGATACTGATAGGATTTTAAAAAGAGAGGAAAAACTCTAACTTCAACACAAATTACATCAAATTGAGATAAAATGGAAGGCTTTACACTAATTACAAGTACAGCCTAAAAGAAATTGGGAAAAATTTCTGAATAGCCCAATATAATAACCAGCCCACAAAAACTCCATGATCGGTGGATAGATTACGTAGATAATTAAAATACATATACAGAAATAATACTTATATCTTTGAAATATTATGTTGTACCTACAGTTTGTCACTTAAGAATAGTCATGAATTTAAAGAGGCACACAAAAAAGTGAAAATAACATATAAACTGGATGAATATAATAAATGAGCTATATTAATAGAGCTATTAGTTGACTTTTCACCTCTTTCCTGGTTGTTTACATTTTTAAAATTATCAGAAACTTTTAAAAGTAGTAAATAAAACAATCAATGAACTACACAAGTGCCTACAAAATATTATTCACTAACAGTGAAAAAATTGTGAATATTACCTAGCTTCCTGTGATGAATCTGGTAATACACCTCCAATTTGAGCAGGCTTTATGCCTTTGCTATGAACTCCAATTGAAGCTTTCTTGAAGAATGCATCATCCAATGCTTCCACAGAAAATTTATTTTGCTAAAATTGAGTATAAGTAACAAGGAATAGTTGCATTAAATATCCTGAAGACACAAAAATGAATTAATTTTTTATCACTAATGACAAGAAATTTGTGAGTAAATGAGAAGAATATTGATTTTAACATTAATTATATCCAATACAATTTGAATAAAAGTATTTGGAAAAACTGTAAACCACATCATTAATTTACTAGCTGAATGGACATGTTTTCATCCTTCAACTGATACCTTTCATTGTGGAAAAGTGACAGAAAAATCTCCAATTTTAACACAGAATGGAAACTACATAAACACTCATTTGCTAGCATTCAGCATAAATTCATTCCAAGTGAATTGTCCTAGTACTTTACACACACTCAGAAGATTAAATTATTAATTTTCAGTTCCATCAGCATTCAAAATTATATGTTTCAGAAGTAATAAAAATTCATAAAAACTACTTTTATTACCTTATTATTCAGTCAAAATCAGTCCAATTTTTTCAAAATTCAATTTTAACTATTTGCTTTCACCATCATATAATTTTGTGAACAAATGATTAGATTCTATTCTAATATATCCTTGTTTATAACAAAATTCTCATTTCATATTCCCAATGCTGCATGCAGGTGGTGCTGCATAAAGGTGAATTGCAGGGTATTTATGTAGATGTAGTAAAGTGAATACAATTTATGTAGGTTGACATCTATTAAATTCAGCAATATCTGTAGAATTGGTATGTATAGGTAGTCTGAATGCAAGTTCTGAAAAAATGCATTCATATATTCATATGAACATACAAAAATGGTCTATAACTACGAGTATTATGAGTTCAATTCCAGACAGCTCCAAAATTGTAATTTTTGGCATAACAATATAGGGGACAGATTTTTGGATTATTCTTTGTTTTGGCACTTTCAAGAAAGGCAGATGACTGAAAATGCACAAACATGTAAAGGAGTTGCATTGCTAACAACCAAGACATCTTAGGAAATGATCTTGGATTTGGTTCCAGGCTTATTTAAAAATTCCATCATGTGAAATACATTCAACATTGAATAATTATTGAGAGGGACTTACTAGAGGAATAGATGTCTGTAAAGCTGCATATAGATAGCATTTAAGATGACCTTTCAACAATATGCAGATCCGGACAAGTTCAAAAATGAAGTACTTTGTTTTCTTCCGCACAATTTTATTTTTGATGATGCAACATAAAATTGTATGGAAGAAAACAAAGTACTTCATTTCTGAACCAGTCTGAGATGTCCTTCCACAAGGTAACGCCTGAACACATTGCTTTTTTTAATATACAGATCCTTTCACAGTAAGACATGAGTTCATGCAAACGGTAACACCAACGATATTAGCTGACAACAACTTTTGTAACCACGGTTATGATATTAAAACAGATCATGATCTATTTTAATATTTACAAAATAAATATCATGGAATAATTTTGGGAAACTTTTGCACAAACCCAGTATTTTAATATAAATAGTGAACAAGTTCAGTAGAGATTGACCTTAGTTCAACATCTTAATGAGATGAATGCTGTCATAAGAAATATATGGGAAATCGAAATTAATTCAACGTATGTTGACTAAATCACTGTAAATTAAGTTTGAGCAGTAGGTGAGCATTACACAACTTTGGAAAACACTTTTATTTATCCATGATTAGGCGTATCAACCAATTACTTTCAGTTTACTAGCTACCTTTTACTTGCATATACCATATTTTCAAATGTATAATTTGACTGGGTATAAAAGATGACTCACTACTTTGGAGAAGATTATCATAGGTTTAAAAGTTGTCTTATAACCCAGAAAATCTATATATATATATATATATATAGAGCGACCCGTAATCTCAATTTTTCCCGTTTAAAATACATTGATCATATTTCCGAAAGCTTTTTATGACACCTCCCAACCGCGCAGAGGTTCAAAATTTTACACAGCCATTAAGGGGACCATTCTCATTTAAAAGCTATCCTAAGATAGTCGTAAAAGGTCATTGGTTCGATGCTAGGGGGCGTTAACTATATCTCCATTTGAATTGCATAGGGAATTTAGGACACATTTTAAGATACTTCCTGAATGAATTTCCTCTATAAATTTGGAGCGTTTATAAAGTCAATCGGAAAGTTCTGTCCGTTTTTAGAATGTAGAAAAGAATAATTTTTTTCATACTTTGAATAAAGTTTATTGAATAATATAATTGCCATTATCATTTATAACTTCTTTCCAGCGTGATGGTATATTGTATTTCCCATTTTTAAAGAATGTCTAGCCAATAATTTAACCAGTGTTTGTCTGATTTCTTCTTCTTCCTTGAATTGTTTGCCCTGCAAGAAATTTTTTAAGGACAGAAACCATGGGTATGCGTTTGCGTCTCACTTAATACTAACAAGAATGGTCTTCATTTTATTAATGTAAGACAAATATTTGTATACATTGTAAGCAATCAAAAGAGATCCAAATATTTGTTTAATGAATATGAGCTTAATTGTTGAAACATTGTAACTGGAACGGACAGAACTTTCCAGTAGACCTAATATGTTGTTTGTGGTCTTTAATAAGATAACGCGCGCCTGTTATGGGCAGGCACAGCTAGTATAGTATAAATACAAATATTCATCCTTTTCTTTGCAATATTCAATTATTTGAACCAATCCAAATGAGTAAAGCAAACAGAAAATTTTTAGGTTCACCCACATTTTAAGAATAAACAACATATTACTACTGTACATACTGTACCAGGATATATCTAAGGGAACTAAAGGTATTTAAGAACCTCACCCTGGCCATTCTTAGCTGAGGTGGAAGCTTAGATGATGCAGTTGATGAAAAAGCAGAATGGTTGACTTTACAGCTCTTCACAGATTTAGGGAAAATATGAAATTTGTCTTGATTACAGCCAGGGGGTGCACAACAATACAGCAACCTTCCATTCACAAAGTCCTTGAGAATATATCGTGCAGCTCGTGCATTATCAGGAACTCCTCTTGGAGTCATGAATCCACGCAAATCTTTAAGAAGAATGACAGTTACTGAGATCAAAAACGACTTATAATAAAAATAAAAAGGAAAGACAGAATATATAGAGGAACATAAAAGGAAGAAAATATTTAAAATGTCTTGGATATAATATGCAGACAGAACTAAAATGATAAATTAAATGTCTTACTCTCCATTTTTATTCCATTCTAGAAAATCTAGTATACTTTCTGCTGATATCAGAAATATTCAAAAGATTTAACAGATATGAAAAATTCTGACAGGATTTTTGAGTCAGTATTTGGGAGCTATAGGTTTTGTTTCTGTCAGACTTCCAGACATAACTCCATTCCCAATCTATTGAATTTTATAAATCTGATATCAACAGGTTATTAAGCCACTAGACGTTAAAAATATTTCTTTAAGCAAGAGGCATTATATAATTCATTGCAAGACAAAATTTTTGCCATTTTTATGTATTGCTGTGCTAGCAAATGATCTTAGATATAAACTTCAAAATTCAGCAGAAAAATAGAGTAATTGGCAGAAAGAGTCAAATTGAAAAAACTTGAACTATGAAAAATACCAATCACTAATTACAGGAAAAATCATATTATGAAAATATATTGGCAAATAACAAAGCCAAATATTTTTCTAATACAAAGTTGATATGTAACCCTTATTATTTTCTAGGACGTTGATAGAACATATTGACAGAAATTCTGGATCAAGTCCAAAGTCTTTGGTGCGATGGAGAGCACATTTCTAGGCAAACATCGAAGAGTTTTCTTCTCATCAAGGAAAAATTTTAATTTCTAATATTTTTTGTGTTTGTATGTACATTAAACCACATGTTATATTTAGATACATCTGTTTTTGGTAAATAAAATATTATGACGAAGATATGCAAAATCATGCATTAAGAATGTATCATCACTTTGCTGGCAAGGGATCTCCTAAAAACTGAAGTGAAATTGATGTGGCAAGGTGTTGCAGTGGTCAGCATACCTGCATGACAAGTGGGACACCTGAGATTGAGTTGCAGTAATGTTGCTGTTTTTATTTTCTGTTTAACATGCAAAGTTCAAAAACCTATCCTTCCTTTCTATTATGGCAGAGGTTGAAATATAAGTGTATTTTCTTCAATTTGAACATTACGTTAATTTATTACATCATTCATTTCACTATAGTCTAAGGAAGCCTTTCTGAGAGGTTTTCCTCCATTCCACGGCAAAACCCAGGTAGACTTCTGTTGTTCCCTTCAGTACATGTATCTTTGTACTCACCTCACTCTGTGAGGTGAGTACATGTACTGAAAGGATACAAACACACACCACACTCACTTTGTAACACTCACCAGATAATAATATCTACTTGCAGGGAAGTTAACAATTTTATTAGCTTCAAAGGCAGAGGTATAAGGAGGGAACTGAAGGTGACTTCAAGGAAGTAAAAGAGGTATGGGAGAATATGAAAGAACAGCAAGGAGAACTATCAAGAGAAATAAAGATAGAAGAAGAAAATCATCAGTGGGGTTTGGATTCAGATCAGACTGAAAGAGAAATGCAATATAACATTGAAGATTGCCACAGAAGATTACCGACTCAGAAAAATGTAACATCAAGCAGGACCTCTGAACGATTTGTTTTTATACTTAAAAGACTCACAGCCATAAGCATTTAGTAGCTCCTCAGAGGTAGGTGGTCTATTAGGGTCTTCTCCTTCCATGGGGGAAGGTAGCATTATACTATATTGCTGCTCCAGTGCATGCTTTGGGATCAGGGAAGTCAAGAGAGAGACAGATGGAACATGATCTCTCAGTCTGTCTACAGGCAATATTCCCCATAAAATCATATCAGCCTGCGAGCACACGAATGAGGGCATAACAAGTCCTGGACAGTCGCACAATACCAGATCTTCTTCCAAGAATAAAGTCTGGAAAGAAAATTGCAGAAAGATTGCTAAAATACGATTTCAGACATAATTATAGATGTAGAAAGCTAACTGACGATATTAACTACGTCTAAATATACCCGAAAGACTTAAAAATTCATCGTATGGACCGTAGGGACAAACTGTCGGAAGAGTCAAAATTTTCCTACGGAGTATTTCAGAAACGTTTTCAAACAACGGCATCGAGAGCATCAGGCGCTCGATTATTCAGTCGAATCTAAATATTCGCGCGTTTTAGCGCCCGCCAAACTCCTCACTTCAGGTTTTGAGTCGCCTAAACGAAGATATAAACGTTTATTCACGTGTAAACACTTTAACAGTAATATCATTAATACTACATTTCAAATTTGTACTGTTCATACTAGGAATATTTGCAGAGATATTTCAAAAGGTAATAATAATAAAGGCTTGCTATTATTTATTACAATCTTGGAGTCAACCAAAAACAAATTAAATTTTAATTAACGCATATCAAATATTAACAGAACGAAATACAATTTATCTTTCTATTTCACATTATTTAAATATTAAATCAGATATGACATTTCTTCCAAATTATTATCCGACTATTTTTTGATAAAAATCCATTAGTTACGCAACAAGTAAGTGTTCTTTCATATTGTACTTTCTTTAACCCTCTTACTGCGGATGAGCCGATCTATCGGCCTGGCGTGCTTATGCGGAAACTGTGGATGGGCCAATCTATCGGCCCTGTTTTTCTACTCAGCAAAACTCCTCTATTAGAGTGTATCAGTTACTTTTGCTTCCTTCTTTGTTATCTCTGGTGCTTATAAGTGAGAAACAAACCGATAGCTGTGCTGAATTAGGCATCTTCAATTTTATTTTTTATCTGATATGATGGTATATACGTATCTCGATGAGCGGCGTGCGCTCAAATACTGGAAAATAAGGTGTTTTAACGTTTTCTACCGCATTTTTGGAATAGTTATGTTCTTTATAAATAAAATCTACCCGTAGGCATGAAACCAATGACACGCTTATCGTTTGTAATTAGTATTATATAAGACCTTTCCTAGGAGTGGCTTCAAATAAAAAAGTCACCCGTGGAACATCAAAAGAATCCCTTATTGGGGAAGTAAAGCTTTAAAATGAACTACAAAGAAAAGAGAAAGACATATATAGTGTGCTAGTTGATAGTAAAAGTAAAAAGAGGAGACGAGCACCGCAGTTTGTGCAAAATGTAAGATATGTCTTAATGGTGTATGCTTCCCGCAACACAAGAGCCAGAGGGTAGATATTTCTTAAAATGCAACTTTTGAATTAGCTATCGCGATTTTTTCATTAAAATTTTATATTTCAATAGTAAAAAGACCAAGCTATTGACTGAATGTGAAATAACAAACATTTCTTTTGATTTTCTATGGCTAAACTATCGTTAAAATGTATATTTTGTATTATTATTTAATAGTTTCCAGATATATATATATATATTTTATTATTTAAATTTTTATAGTATTAAATGAAAGTGGTAAATGCGCAATTTTTTTCATTTTGAACCTTGTGATAATACACAAAAGCGGTAAAAATATAAAGATGAATAGCAGTATTTATAATTATTACAATTTATAAAAAAACCTGCATTTTTGCAGGAAATGCCTCCACAATTTTGACATACACTTCAAAAATTGGGTCTGCAGTATAAGGGTTAAATTCAACCTATATAGTACATTATTTATAAAAATTTATCTTTCATCAGGATAAATTTTTGAATGAACTTAATCAAAACATTTAAAGATCAATAATTAGGAAACTTAATATAATGCATTTATATTGTATTAAATGCAATCAACATGTTCTCTTAAGAGATTGAAAGTCTTTGAGTGACAAAACCACAAATTTTAACATGTTATCAGTAATTATGTTCATCTCTAGATATTTAAATATCAAATCAATAAATACTTATAAACAACAAATTAATTAATAAAACTATTCCCATTTGTTTTATAATAACTAACCTCCAATAAACCTCAGAATAATGTATCAAAAATATGAAATACCACACATTCTTACATATACAAAAGTGACAATAAACTAAACACAGTTGTCAGAAGAAAGCATTCTAATTGAGAATTTTCATATCAACATTAATGACTCACCTGAAAATGCTTGGTCTTTCCCGGAGTAGCTGACACAGACGTTTTTTTCTCATTGACTAGGGCATTGATGGTAGAACTTTTACCAACATTAGGATACCCCACCATTCCCAAGGTCTTCAATGTTTTCTCATAGCACTCCCCCACCTTTTCAGCAATCCTCTTTAGCAGAGCAACTAATTCTTCCCTAGAAAGTATATCAGGTGAATTCTGTATTTCTTCATCAAATGTCTGATTTGCATTTAAGCCTGTAGTTTGATTAACTTCACATGGATTTTTTGTATCATCATCTACTTCAGAAGTACTCTTAATTATTTCTTCAGGTTTCTTTTCACTGACACCATTAGAAGCAGCTTTTTCTTCGACCAAAGGAGATCCATCTGCACTGTTGCTTACATCACATTCCTCATCACCGATATTCTCATCAGCTTCTGGTATATCAATATCTTTAGTGATAGCTTGTTTACTGTACTTGATAGCTGAGAAGAATGCAATACGAATATTATGAGAGTCAAAATATGTACACCATGTCTTTCTCTGGGATTTGGTGAGGAAATCTGCCTTATTCACCAGTATAAAATTGATCTTCTCGCAGTTTTGTTTCTCCGCTACCTCCTGCACATACTGTTCCAGGTCCTCACACCTGAAGAGAAGCGGGTTTCGGGCATCTACAATCTGGATGACCACATCACTGAAAAAAAGAAAAATTACCATTACATAAACTTAATAAAAATTGTATTGATTACATTTAGAAATTACTGTCTTCAATTTACAGAGTTAGAGAGAATAATTAACAATGGAGAGAAAGAGAGAGAAATTAATGGAAAGAGAGAAAATAAATTAGGAAAACCAGATAACAGGAAAATCATCTCACCTTTTCTCTACAACTCTCCAGAGCTGACGCCAGAATTCAATATTCTTTTCATATGGAGTAAGCATTAATCCTTCTGTATTATTTTCTTCCTGGAAAATTGCCAATTTCCTCCGCCAATCAAGAAATGCAGATTTTTCAAGGGAGTGCAATTCTTCAGCAGTGGTTGTTTTATCCCAGGCAGGTCTGCAATAGAAGTATTGATTATACCTTTTGCCTACAAATACACATATGAGAATAAATTAACCAAAAATATATTTCTGTATCCCAGGATACCTAAAGCAAAAAAGAAAATGAGCACCAAGATTATGCTGTGAGATAAAAATATTTACTTAAAATCAGTAAATGATGCTAGAATGTTAAATCTTTTCCTAATACCTAAGAGTAAATATGAAATTTAAGATAGCTAAAATTTATGTAAGAGTGAAAGTATAGTGTGAATAATTTAAAATTAAAACCAGTGGTTATATGGGTAAATCAAATAATACTTAGAACAAATAAAAATAATATTTATTAAACGACTGTTTCAAATATTATATACCAATTCATAAAATGAAGATATGACCAAAATACTTTTTTTAGCGATTTTTAACTTAAGTTTTCACTTATGGTGAAATGTGCAGCTGAAACGGAAAATTTCACGGGAACATATGACTTGACGAACAAGAATTCCTCTTGTGCGAAAACAAACATTTAAGAAAAACTGACCTTCTTGGTATTTGTAAAAATCGCTTATTTTCTTCCTGCTTCGCTACAATATCATTCCTCTCTTTCTCAGTAATCACTTCAACATGGCTAGCAGGGCTTACAAATGTTACATTAAGTTTCTCTGCCTAGAGATACATTTAAGAAAATGCAGTCAAGGTAAAAATTAAAAGAGCACAGGAAAATCAAATTTCTCAGTTGATTCTTACGGCAAATTCAGTTCCAGCGAGAGTTGCCGTAGACAGGAATTCCTCAAAAGAGTTTTCATCTGTCACTGATTGAAGATTTAATCGTCCCCAATCATAGCCATCGGTCAATTCTGATGTATGAAGCTGTACTTAAACGAAAATTATTTTTCGAAACAAATATCTGACGAAGGTTTTGAAAATTTATTTCTTGGGATTCATCAAAGTAACTGAAGGCAAATATACGTACCATTGAAGAGTCGGCAACATGTTTCTTTCCACCAAATCTGTCTTTAATGAGTAATCTTCCAAGACCATTATTAGTTTTATTCCTTTTACCCATTTTGGAAGAGTGTCAGACACTATTACTAAGGAATTAGATGTACTGAACAGATCCAAAACCGTGACAGGTAATTCCGTCTTACTGATGTCGATAGATCATTTGCGATAGCTCAGTCGAAAGTTAAGAATTATAAGTCGAAAGCAGAGACTATCGCTAAAGCAATCGAGAGAATTCACTTTATTGGCGCGATTTTAAGATATTAGCAATGCGATAATATGAATAATACTGTCTTAATAAGTGTGGAATGTAAATTTTCAGACGTTAAGATCTGTCGCTATCCTAATTTCATCAATATTCTAATTAAATCATATATTCCATGAAACACTTTTAGGAAGTAGCAATTAGCTATGTAATCTCCTCTCATTACATATCTGAGTCTTGCACAGGGTGAGCAGATATTAGCATTCGTGAAGTGGGTCACCATTGTCTATTGCGGAGGTTCTTGATTGAAAATTTTATTTATCTCGAGCAAGAAATATCCTGTAATAGAAATTAGCCCATTGAAGAGCATTATGCACTATCGCGGTTGTCATCGGTAGCGCTTCCGTGGTAACATTATACTAAAATATATTCTTTAAATTTATTTCTTAACTTAATGTATTTATGAATATATTAATTACCTAAATAGTCTAAATAGCTATTTTTTTGACATTAACTACCATTAGCGCAGAGTATCATATGTATTATAAGAGTATGTTACTTAACTAAATATGAAAATGTATTATTTCCAGGACGAGCAGAAACATCGACCCTTATCTTATTATAGGATTAGAGTATTGGCAGTTTCAAAAAATGTTCTCGGTCGCTAAGGCGACCAATATTTTTCATCTCGCTCTAATATTTATTTCTTTTGCTGTAAAGATAAAAAATAATCATGAATGTGTAGAATCATCCTCTCTTATCCTAATTTCATCAAAATTTCAGAAAAAATCGACCAAACTAAGTTGAAAATCTTAATTTTATCCGTTCAAGACGAAACTCCTTACGTCCGGAACGCCTTACTAATTCACTATATTATGAAATCTGTGGAAAACAAAAGACAGGTCGACGTTATATTACGACGTAGACTTCGGTTTAGCCTTCGTCAAACTACCTCACCATAAATTATTGTATAAATCAAAAATCACAGGAATCAATAAGTATTAGAGTGGATAAAACACTTCCTAAAAGATAAAAAAACGAGTAGTGCGTGGACGGTATTTGCTCAACTATGGTAAAGGTAACCTCGGGCGTTCCACAGGGCAGCGTAATCGGCCCACTCCTATTTTCAATAAACATCAACGACCTCAGCAAAGAAATTGATAGTAAGGTGAGGATATTTGCGGACGATACATTTATCTACAGGGAAATAGCTAGCAGTGAGGATAGATTAGTTCTTAGGAATGATTTTGATAAAATAATGACCTGGTGCGAAAATTGGGAATTAGATTTAAATATTAATAAGAGTTCCATTGTCAACTTTTTGACAGGAAAACTAAAAATAATGATTTCATTTACAGCCTCCGCGGGGAAAAGATTTCAATAGTAGAATCTTTTAAGTATCTTGGAATAACCCTGACGAATAGCCAATCATCGAATACCCACATCCGTAATACATGTGGAATAGCTTTGAAGAAACTCGGATTCCTTAAGAGAATAGTCGGTATAGCGTATATATACGTACGCGTATAATAGCGTAGAAAAAATTCGCGAGCGCTGTTACTTTGCGCTAGTCAGACCACACCTTGAATATACATGTAGTGTATGGGACCCTGCCGATAAAAGTAATGCATGTGAATTAAAAAAAGGTCGTAAAGCGATGCGTTTCGTGAAAATTTGTTGCGATAAATCAATGAGCGAAACTAAAATGCTCAAGGATGCGGGATGGGAATCGTTAGAACAGGGACAAGCAAAGCGTAGATTCGATTTACTAAATAGATTCAGAGAAGGAACGTTCAAGGAAGACGTAGCACAGATCATCATGCACCCTGCCAGCTACATAGGTCGATCGGATACAGTAAATAAGGGAAATAGATGCAAAAACTAACAGATTCAAAAATTCGTTTTTCCCTCGAACAATGCGAGAGAATAATCCTCTAGGGAAGTAAACGCACGGTGCATGCACCCCCTGCCACACACCAAGAGGTGGCTCACTGTGTATTAACATAGACAAAATTAGGACATTGGTCACTTGGCTCTTACATCATGCAAGCCTGATTAACATGGTAATCTTGATGAACTCATATTTACCCTGAAATTTATAATGGTTGATTAGTTAACCTGTTTATATTCTTTTTCCATACAGGAAAATTGCTGCCAAGATTACTGTAAAAGACATCATGACCCTACAGGGTGTTTTTGTAGCGCCATGCTGAACAATATATATAATATCAGAAATATCTTAATGATTTTGATATAAAAAGCATATTACCTTTCCTTCTACAACTCATCTACTTCATACTACAATACTTAGCTGATGCAATGCTGCGAGCACCAAATCCTTCAACAGTGAATAATCTTTATTCTTATTTTAGAAAATCAATCTGGAGCATTAAAAATCACTATGATATAACTTGATATAGACCAATGTTAAATAGATTTAAAGCTGCTAATATTACTTAGTAAATAAAATGTGAAATGTAAATAACTGTATATCTTTCTATCAGCATTAATATGTTATGTAAAGAAGTATACTTCAGGAATTCATTTTCAACAATGCAACAACATTTTGGTATAGGTTATTCATGAAATTTTGAACCATAAAATAGGCATAAATTGTAAATCAGAAAAACTTGTACAAAAAATTATTGAATTGATCAATTCTGTGTTTAATTTTTATCAAAGGAAGATAGCGCTATACAATAAGATCTAAAATACCTAAGGGTGAAAAATTAATGACTTAAAATGTATTTTCATTCATTCATAAATTTTGCTGCATGGAATTCTTACAATTAGAATCATAGGATGAGCTAGCAACTCTTCTTCATGTTGGATAGGAATTTTCCTGAGTAGCTCACGTTACAATCATCATACAGTTGAGTCCATGATAGAAATGGCCAATACGGAGAGAGATGTTACAGATTTTGGAGTTCCAATTCTTGCTATTGAATTATACTAATGCTGCTCATCAACAAAACTAAAATATATGGCATTTTAAAATTAAATAGGTTCATTTATTCAGATTTATCATACACAAAATGTTAAAAAGGCATACAATAATACATAGTCAGTTGATTTATACTTTCACATCAAAGCAATCAAATTTTAAAACATCTTCAACTAAATGAATGTTTCTCAAGTACTTGTGAATGTTGTTTTACCAGAAACCGCTGAGCTTTGTCTCAGCTATTCCACAAGTAAATAAAGGAGTAAAAGTCTTTCCCAATTATTATCACATCTTGGTTTTGAACTGTAAAAAGTATTCCTTGTCTACCGTATGCTACGCTTAAGAATATTTGAGACTGAAGATGAAGTAGAGCTGGATGTAGAAGCTGCTTTCTTGGCTACAGCTGGATCTACAGCAAAGCACTTCCACACTCTTAAAGTTTCATCTGCTGCAGCAGACACAACAGTTGTTCCATCTGGTGAGAGAGCTAAGTGAAGCACCCGCGCTGTGTGACCGGTCAACTCTGCCGTCTGAAAGACAACTTCACTTCACAACCATACTCTGTCCACCACCTTAGCTCAACCAGAATACATCAATTATTATTAAAATCAATAGTATTTTCATTAACCCATATCCGGCCAAAGTTGCAAAAACGCAACATTAATGTTTTGCTCATAATTTTTATGTTTTCTTTCGAATTTCGATAATTCTTTTTGTTATTTGTATAGATAAAGTCTTTAAATTATTTTTAGTGCAAAAATGGATCACTTCTAATGATTATTTTACTTTTCAGAGTTTTTTTTAAAAATGTCACATTTTCGATCGCATGACTCTGCCCAAGTCAAACATTTCTACCATCCAATCAAATTTTTTTTTTGGATTTAAAGTAGTTATACGTGATAAAAGTAATATCGTTTGAACACATGTAATTCTTTTTTCATGAAATAGAAACCTTTTTCTGGATCATTTTGAAGGCTGAACTTAATGTTGCGTTTTCGCAACTTTGGCGGGAGGGGGTCTGGCGGCGCTGCCAGCGCTCCCTATACTATACCCGTTTCTCGACATGTTTTAGCTTATAGAGGTTTGTATCCGCTTAATTTTCAAATTAGAAGATAGGAGATACATTAGGTAAGGAAATGGAGTCTATTACAGAGAAACCATATCTATTATTCGTAAAATGCATTTATGAATTTTCCGATTTTTTTTGGACGACGATGTCAAAGAGAAAATAGTTCTTTTTGAACAAACAGTCACTAAAACAAGAATAGATGTGAAGTCCAACTACATAGGATTTAAGGAAATTTATTAAATTATTACTTATCACAGGATGTATTGTTTCCCGAGCTAGATATGTATTGGTCCTTGGTGAAGGCATGGATTTGGTCTGTAGGTCTTTCAGAAGGAGCAATTTTCGGGAAATTAAAGAAAATATTAATTTTTCAGATAATTGATGTTTAGACAAAAGGGACGAATTTGCAAAAATGAAGACATAATTCAACATACTAAATGAAAAAAACCTGCAATTCGGAATATTTTCGCATAATTTATCCGTAGATGAGCAGATGACACTTAATTTTGGACGTCATTACGCGACCATGTTTATAAAAATAAACCTGTGAGATTTGGTTTCGAACTCTGGCGTCTTTGCTCATCAAATTGGTCACTTCTATAGTTTTTGCCATAGGCTGGAGCCAGAGAAAACTCCTATGAAAGCAAATGAGGTTTGGGTACCAGTGTAGTTATTGAATTATTAGAAGTCATTCCTGTGCTATCCCAACATCATTTGTGTGTCGACAATATGTTTCTTGTCGTCCGCATAGTTTTGTATTTTTAAAGAAAAGAATTACTTCACTACAGGTATTATACGGTAAATAGAAAGCGTACAATAGATGATACAAAGAAATTCGCTAAAAGGTCAAGAGGATTTGATAAATCTGATTTTGATAAATCCATTGATCTGTCAATAATGAAATGGAACAATAACTCAGTTATCTCTTAAGCAAGAAATTTTGCATAGTATCTTCCATTAGGGATGGCGGAGATATTCAGCTAGAAAAACAGAAAGTGTATCTTTATCTCACAGCCTTGCGTTGTCCAGGCATACAAAAAGTGTATGGGCGGAGTTGATCATCACGACAATTACAATGCGAATCATAGAGTTAGAGGAAAAATGTGATGGTGGCCTCTATGCATCGATATCTATAGAAAGAGTAAGCACCAAGCCATAGCTGTTCTGGAAACCTAAAGAAAGTAAGATTTCGCATTGAGACTTTAGGTCCTACATTGCAGTACCCCTCCTAAAAGGTGATGTGGATTTTCGTGAAGACTAAAATCAAGAGCCATCATGTTCAAAAAAACTCTCAGAAAGGCACATCTTCTCAATTTTTGTTGCCTGATGAATTGAAAAGGGGATAGATTATCTCATTTTATTTATAAGGGCAACTCCATGAAAAAATGTAGGCAATGTAAGCCAAACTATTTATCCTTGCAAGGAAAATAATATGTTCTTACATCCTAAATGTTTTGAATTTAATAAATTAAAACACTTTACCATCTCAAATTTACAAATAAATTGAGTTTAAACGGATAAAATATTGCATTTCCTATAACAATTTCCACCCAATTTAAATGGGGAATCATAAAATTCACGTCCGTAGTGTTAGAATAATTATGTTATTTATGGCATTTAAAATAAATTAATCGAATGAAATCCTCAAACTCAAAGGAAAAATTCATTTATCAGTCACTTATAGCATTTCTTAAGTGATATAGCAATAAAAAAACAAAAAAATTGTGTGTGTTGCTCGGGTTGCATAGCCGAAAAAAGTTAATCTTGGAGAGAAATCCTAAGAAAAAAGATGAGATTAAATCACGTTATAACTCCTAAATAGGTATGCAGTATGTAATAGATGCTAAATACGAGGAAAAAAAATCATAATCAGAGAGAAAAAAGTTTTGTTGCTGGGTCCGAACCAGCGTCCACCACGCAAAAATTACTATTTGAAAAAAGCTTTGCTAAAGCCTTAACCAACTCCACCACTGATAATGGAGCAGAAGAGCTCTTATCTGAGATAAGCGGGTTTGGTTTGTCCCGGCGCAAAATTTGAAAAAAATTGCAATTGTTAATAAACCGTTAATATCTCCTAAACTTACGGCGAGAAACGTCTAGAAAACAAGATGGGTCTTCTTAATTTTGATCCTCTATCGACCTATGCTAGTTTCATTCAAAAGTCAGGAGACAATTATGTTTACACTCCTTGTAAATTAAACAAGAAGTCCTTAGCATCAATTTATACTTACAAAATTTCCTTTGTTGATTATAATAGAGCAAATAATTAAAAAATAAATTGAAAAAATAAATTGAAAAAATAAATTGTTATTTATACTAGAAAAAACAGTAAGATTGAATGTCTTATATTAGTGGAATCTTCTAACTTCTTTCAAGAGTAAAAAAATGAGAAGAATTATAAATATATAATATCTAAGTAAGGATAAACTGCTAAAATTTTGGTAAGAATTAATTCAATAATTTAAAAATGAGGAGACTGACCTTTTGCATGGTAGGATATTTCCAAATAATGATCTGGTTATTTGCAAATCCATGACCAGAGACTATCTCTTTATAAGAGGTTGACCACAGTAATGAACAGACCTGGAATTTTCAGATTTCAAATTAATTATTTCCAGTTAACAATTCACTTTTACAGTTAATGTGAATAATGCCCTTGTGAATTATTACTCTAAATTTGAAAGATATTATACATAAATCACACAACTTGAAAAACAAATTTAAAAATGTTTTAGGGAAATGAAATAATGATTTGAATATAATCATGTGACTGAATTCATAAATCATGCACAATCAGGTTAAGAAAAGCTTATGACTTAGGTACTTAGAAATGATTCATCAATGTAAAAATTTTATCATCATCTGAGCAAATACAAAATAAACAAGTACATAAATAACATGGGCAGTAATGTAAATCACACTTTCAATAAAATGTAACCAAAAATCATAAAAGCGTTACACAGAATTGTTTAATTTACATTAGCCTTTCTTAGACAATAGCAAAGAAATTATAGTGATGTAGCAGAAAACAATATGGTGAAACAGAAATTGGATTGGAAATAGGTACAAGATTTTTACCTGAGATTTTGTGTCAACTGTATTCAAAAGAGTTCCCATGTTGCAATTCCAGAATCTGATACACCTGTCTGCAGTTCCCCCCCCACTGGCAAGAATATTTGCTTGCCATGGGCACCATGCTAGTGCTCTTACAGCTGCTTGATGGGCACTAAATGAAACAGTGCTATCATTATCTTATCATAAACATAATAAAAGCTAAGGAAACATTTATGTTTTTAATTAATTCAATTTTAAAATATGTGATTGATACTTCTTGAATACAATTATCAGACCCTTAACAAAAACTCATCTTGTACAACATCTTGCTTAACAAGTAATGATTGAATTGATCGATACTATTGGCAACAATTTGTTAAAATGCATACAATTTCTTTAAGAAGTAATTAAAGATCTCATAATAATTATATTACAATAAATTTGAGGCAATGAATGGAGAATGCTAAAGCACAGAATCCTAGACAAAGATTGATAACCTCTGATGACAGTACCTGAATGTATACAATGGAGTACTGGAAGAATAAATCTGCCCAGAGCCAGCCGCAGGCCAAATGTTCAGAATGTTATCATTTCCCCCTGTAGCAAGATAGCGACCACCAGGTGACCACTTTAATCCACATACCTACAATTCAAATATTTTGTCAATATTTGCAGAGAATAATTATTAAACCAAAGAAAATAAATTTATAACTTTATTGAGACATATGAGTTAATATTCTTACTGTGATGATTAAAAGAAATAATTCATGAATACAAGTATTACAGAACAAATTTGAAAATTTAGTCTTTACTTTGTGATTAGTAATAAAAATTACAATTAAACTTTTCTCCATTCAGATTTGATTATATTTAAATTAATCAAAATATAATAATTATAGTTTCAGCACGGATATAAGGAAGAATAAGCAGCAGTTTCATTTCAATTTCTGAAAAAAAATATAATTTATTCACTTGTATTGTATAATTCAGTAGAAGTCTCAGTATCTGCAAAATGTTTAAATTTTTTAAAATAATTGTGACTTGACTTTGTAAATGAAATAAAGAATTTGCAAACTTTTTTGCTCTACAGAGATAACTTTATCATGACCTTGAAATTTAAATATCCACACATATCACTATAATAATTGAACCCAAAGGTACAAGGTAGACTGGATAGGATAGAAAAAGAAAACCAAGGGTGATGTACAATTATCAAGAATCAGTAAAACTTGATTGAACACCTCTGATTTGAAAGCAGAATATACGTACTTAGGACAGATAGTCACTGCAGAAGAAAACATGAAGGCCAATGAAATAAACAGATGAATAAAGCAGAATCTTTGGAAGAAATATGCCTATTTTCAAATCAAGAAGGCACTGGAAACTAAAGCAGCAAGTCTTTAATCAATATTTTCCACCTGAACTGACTTGACTGACCTAAGGCAGTGATACTTGGGTATTAAATGAAATAATTGATGAGAGAGGTGTGACAAATCGTTTTGAGGAGGTTAGATTGTTGGACATCAGTAGTTCTGAATAGTATACACTAAAGTCTAAGACTAAGACTAAGGAGAAGGCTGTGGAAGGATAGAACAGAAATATAAATAACTTGGTAAGGGAAACTCAGAGTAGAGATAATTGGTAATCTAGGGGAGGGCAATTCTCACGGTAGAATGGACTTGAAAAAGTCCAACGGGCCTGGGAATTGAACCTGGATCTCATAATTGCCGGTCGGTTGCTATCTCTATTGAGCTCTCCTGGCAGAATATTCTTTCAAGCTATTTGGGATACTTTGTGTGGCAAGGACATTGCGATTTCGTCCACCGATATAGCTTCTTTAGAAGCACCAGCACCACAAATTATGTTAAGGCAAGCCCCGTATCTGTGCAATTCCTATTACTTGTTCCTTATATTCATACCTGAAGGGGGCTTGCTTTAAATCCATGGAGATTTGGGTTGATTCCTCGTCCAAACTTTTTTATTATATTCGTGCACAGCATATCTGTGCAATACTCACACATTCCTTGTTCCTTTGGGGGGGACTATATTTGGTATCTGACAGAAAAAGGTCAATGATGATATTCCTACCTCTTGAGAATGTCCATTTAGATCGACCACTAGAGAATCTGCTTGTCTAACATCATGCTGGTGAACATGACCAGAGCGACTACCAGAGGTTAAGATATAGGAATTCCAGGCTAAAGACCCAACCCTTCCAGAATGACCAGGCAATGTCCTTACCAGTTTCTCTTGTGCTGCATCATATAGCTAGAAAAGTTTCAAATACATAGCTTTGTGATTAGATCTGCATTTTTGCAACTGATTAGCTCAGTTTGCAAATTGCAGCCATGAAATCACTATGAGATCAAATACCAGAAATAGTAATAATAATAAATGTCTTTATTTTGGGCAAAATTGAGACTAAATAACAGCAAATGGATATTAAATAGAACTCTAGGCTAACAAGGAGACTTTTAGGACTGTTTTACAGGGTTTTTGTAAAATTGGTACTCTTATGTTCCTTTGACAATACTAATAACATTCGAAAATCATAAAGGTCAACACTCCATAGATTCCTCATGTTTAAAAACCAACATTCGTGGCTCCTATGGATAAATTCCCTGCAATCACCTCTTGCTGTAAAGAAAATGGCAGTGGGTTGGCCTCTATTATATTTAGGTTGTTATAAGTACTGTCCAATGAAAATGCCAATTTTATCAAAATCACTGTCCTAAAGGTCCCATTGTACTACTGTTATTGGGATCACAACAAATATTTTGAATTCATTAGGAGATGAATAATTATTATTACTGCAATGAACATGGATACAATCTCTCCGTGATCAGAAGATTGCTAAAATTGGCATCCCAAATACTCAAATGAAGAAAATGCATTACCAAAAACAATTACCAAAACAATGACTTCCACAATAGCTCAGGACTGATGATAAAAACAGATTTCAAGGAATTTTCTTTGACATATAATCATAACATCAGTATGTGGAAATAAGACTAATTAATTCTTACACGAGCTTTATTCATAATAAGAGACATTTAACCACTTCCCTGACGCTGATGAGTATTGATAGGTGGTTCCTTTTTCTGTCACAGACGAGTTAATTCGTCCAACCCAAAATTTTCATCTTAGCTAGTGTACTCAATGCCTCAAAGCAATTATTTTTCTATTGCTAGTGGAGAGTTTCTAGTGCTTGTGGACCAAATACTCAGGGCATCTAGTAGATATTTTTGAAATTATCCTATTTTTACTGTAAGGAGTTCAGGCAACCCATGAGGCAAATTTCATCCTTTTTGTAGTAAGAAGTAATGGCAAATATATTTTTCTAGCATTACAGAGGAAATTCATCTAGATTGACAAATTATCGATGATATAGCAAATGTAATATCTTCAGTTCTTACTTATAGTTCAGGAACATATATGAAAGTCAAAATCGTCAACAACAAAGCTAAGGATAAATAAATAAATATAAGCTTAAGAAAAAAGGGATGGAGTATTTCTTTTTAGAATCACTAAATTAAAAAGAAAATCAAATAAAAAAAATTACATTTCCGGAACAAAATTTTAAAGAGAATGCTTCAGGGAAGTGGTCAATAATAACTACAGTAGAAATGTTTCAAATCTGGACTGAGGAGGAAATTTTCCTCTAAGGTGGTAAATGTTTGTGAACCTCTTAAATATAGAACCACACTGATATTGTCCAGAAAGTGGATGTTTGTGAGATAATTGAAAAATAAATAAATAAATTAGGACATTATATGTTCTGAAAACTTAATAAACACACTGGTTGTGAATAACAGCATATTTAAAGGCAAAATTACCCTAACAACTCCATTGCTGATGCCAACAGCCAAATGTGTTCCTTCTTGCAACCAAGAAACAGAGGAGATATACTCTCCTTGAGATTCCAGTTGTAACAAATGCTGCACATCACCTGTGCCAGCATTCCACAGGTACACACCAGCCTCTAGGGCTACTGCCAGAAGGTTGTTAGATGACCAATCCACCAGATTGAGATCTATTAGAGCAAAATATATACACAGTATACGCTCGTTTATTAGATGCTTGAATAAAACACAGCAGACAACATATCAAAAATATGCAGAATCAAGGGTAGTTCAAATATAAGACGCACTTCAAGTGACCTTTTCGCTTTCATGAATTTTCACTTCATGAAATGATAATTTGAAGAAAACACTTCTCATAGCCATGTTACATGTTGTGTGCTTTTACACAACTAAAATTCGCAAAAATTACATTTTTGCCCAGTGACTTGCTGTTTGCGGGTCCATGCTCTATGGCTGAATTGGGCTACTGATTAATACCCCTTTTTGGTAAATTGCAAATATAAGACTCAAGAAAAACGGCGACATTTTGAAGGTAAGAAACTGCATCATATAATTGATTATATATGCTAGATATAATATCAGTTAATTTATAATTCAGATTTCATATGACATGTAGTAGCTCTAAGCAGAATTAAAGTGATACGAGGTCAAAAAGTTGAATCATTCTGAATATACCTAAAAAGTTATTAACCCAAGTAACAAGTACTTTTATTTTGATTTTATTGTTTACGTACCTATAAAGTAAAATTAAAAATTATTTTGAGAATGCTGGGACCAAAGGTCCCTCTTGCTTGCTAATGCAGTGACTTAGCAGGGATGCCTATTATTAAATTGCTGAACAAGAATGTTAACATACAGACTGTATGAGATCATTATAAATAAATATACGTATACTGGCACCTACAGTAATCATCAATGATTTCTGGAGCATCTAATATGCGGTCTGGAGCTTGTGGTATGTATCGACTTGATCCTTTGATGGAGCCTGGAGTTTTGGATTGTGTGTAAACTACCTTCAAAGAATTCTGGTAACCCTGAATAATAAGTGAAAACATTCCATTTCAACATACATTTCTATGTATATATATTATTATGGGGACTTTAGGGCCACTTGTTTTAAAAGAAATATTTTCCAAATCAGTTCATTTCATTATAAAATTATCAAAACATTTTGGCTGTAATTTTTTCAGTTTAATTCTTACAATAATTTGAAATGCTTATTCAAATGTTTTGGTATTCTCTAAACTAATTCACCATAATGAGGATGATATTGACTGAGAATGACATGAGATATTTTAGATTAAAGTTCACATTCTTTGAAATATTGCCATTCAATAGTGCTCTATAATTGTTATAGGGACTAAGAAAATTCAAGCTCTAATTCATGGAAAGACTATACCTCTGGGGGAGCAGGTGCTTTATCCCTAAAGGAAAGGATTCTACCCTCTCTTTCATTCCCCATAAGATTCTCTGTCATTATGCGTTGCTTCTCCCTCTGTGACGGACTGATGGAGTCAGGGTCTTCTTCACCTGTTTTTGTCACCTGCAATTTATAATTTGACATTATGTAATACAGCAAACTAGTCTGTAATGTAAGAAAGGAAATGACATTCTAAATTTTAAAAAATGAGTAACTCAGAATTAATTGAGTGACAAATTCATAGCTATATCATAATATGAAGAAAGGTTTACAATTTTCTGAAGCCCTCTTAAAGTAACAATTTTCAGGAGAATGCTCAATTCTTGACTTTCTAATACTGGTATGTAGGTAGGTACAGTTTTATATGCATTAAGTTTCTAATTATTATCTTAAAACCACTCAATCATTGAAGATAGAGTGGAGTTTAGAATTGGTATACATTGTTTTATTGGTGGAATCTGATACCAATATGTTTGTTTGATCTGCAAAAAGAATAGGATGGACACTTGAGGAGCATATTCTAGGTATAACAGTAGAAGCCTGAGAATAGATCCTTGATGTAAAGCAGTACAAACATGTTGCGTATTAGATTTCACTTCATCTAAGGCTATCAATATCTTTGACAGATTATTTAGAACTACTTCAGGGGATTGCCATATACCCAAAATTATTCTTATTCAAGAGTGTATTAAAGTTTATTTATTTATTTATTGTTGTTAGATCCACAAATAGGCACCAGGCCTGGTGGTAGCTCTCTTCTCAGGGGAACAAATAAAATACTCTGCCCAGCATTTACCCTAGTCGAGAGGGAAACCCTGCAAAACCTCCCGAAGGCAGTATCATTTTAAACATTCTATTTAGGTCAAAAACAACCCAGTAATTATATAATTTTATCTATATAATTATTAATCCAAATTAAGATTTGAAATGAGTGTTTATCAATATTGGAACTTAGTTAAAGTCCTTCAGTTACTTGGAGAATGATTTTTGTATGGATATAGTTTGATAATGGAAGTTAATATTCTGTGAACTCTAAACTTTTAATAGGAGTGAGACGGACACCAGTACTTGGAGATTTATCACAGAGAACAAGATGATTACCACTCATGAGGAGAATGAAAAACCAGTTGGTTAATTAGATCCAGAATTACTTCTTTTGATTATTTTTTCAATTGCAAGACTTCCTTTTTATCAGAGATTTTATAAAAATACTTGGAAATTGCCATTTTTGAAATATGGTTAATTTACCTATTCAGAAGAGATACAGAATCTTGGATTATTTTCTGCATAACCTAGCAGCACAATAATACTCATCAAAAGGATTTTGAAGATGTTCAGTAGGACTTAGCCAGTGCTCAAACAGAAAAACATGGAATTTTCAATATGCAAGAATATTTGACCTCAAATTTTATTTTTTGAAGTGAGTAACACTAAGTATGAATCATTTGGATATTTCTCAGTCTAATCTCAACAGCCAAAGGCAATGGTCACACACAGCTCCTTTCTCTTCTCCACAAAGTTTCTATCAATTGTTTGCTATGGCCATTACGTGCAAAACAGCTTTCTCTCTAGAAATTGTGGTTTCTTTGCTAAAAGAAGAAAACTCTGGAGAATTTAAATTCTGTATTAGATGGGATGTCATCCTACAATGAACAGATTGAATCGGCCAAAGTATTTGAGTCTTCCCGGCTGTCAAGCCTTGATACAATAAAAGAAGAGGTAAGGAAATTTCGGGAGGAACTTTCTGCAGAATTACACCTACTTTCTGCCCTGAATTGTTTTCATTTAGAATTTGTAAGTACGCGATTGTTTGGAAAGCGAATGGGCTCCTAAAGAGCACAGGTATCATAATCTCAGAATTACTAACAAACACCAGATTCATGCTGGTCCTAGAGCAGAAAGAAATCCATAATAAGTCTAACTTTTGATAAAAATTGTAATTCTTGGTGCAAATGATCTCAAAATTTGTTCTAATTTTCCCATGTGTTTCTTATGGAGATAAGGTGAATGCCCCATAGAATTGAATCTATGATCATCAATAGAAAATGGATGACAAGAGTAGACATATGGGCCATATCTAGAGAACTATGAAATTTGAACCTTTCTTAAAATAGTTTTCTTCCTTGAATATAAAAATCATAAAACATAATCAAATTAGGCCAATGTATTCTGATGGGAAAAGTCCAAATTTCAGGCCATCTGGAATCAAACCTATTGTTTTCAGGGTAAGTTTCTCATTTTTCCCCACGTAATATGGGCCGTATGTTGGAAAAATTGACAAGGCTATAGGCTTTGAGCTTGGACTGGACATTCGTACTATATACGAGTAAAGGTGTGCTTGCTAACAGCAAGCAATGCTATAAAGTCGATTTTTGGGGCCTCCTAGAATTGAACCCTCGATCGGTTTATGATTTTTTCCTAGGTGAGATTTAGTGGGCCATTACGTAAAAAAATCGGCGACTCCGTGGCCCCAGCGGTTTGGGCCTGACATTAACATCCTATATATATATATATATATACGAGTAAAGGTGTGCTTGCTTACAGCAAGCAATCGGAAAATATTTCTTTTATTATACGTAACATTTTACGAAAGATTATTCGGATAAGTCATGCTAAGGAAAGGGCATTAACGCAGCTGAAAATGCACTGAATTCGATTTCCCATGCATTTCTTACGGCAGCATTATTCCCACCCCGGCGTCGAACCAAGGTCATCCTGCTAAAATCACTGTAATGTTTCACTTAAGTATGATTGACTTTATAAACACCCCATATTTCAAAAGGAAATTCATTCAGGAAGAACCTTAAAATGAGTCCTAAATTCCCTATGTATTTCACATGGAGAATTAATTAACGCCCCCTAGCATCGAACCAGCGACTTTTTATGACTATCTTAGGATAGCTTTTATATGAGAACTGTCCCCTTAATGGCTGTGTGAAATCTTGAACCTCTGCGCGGTTGGGAAGTGTTATAAAAAGCTTTCGGAAATATGGCCAATGTATTTTAAACGTGAAAAATCCAGATTACGGGTCGCTCTGGAATCGAACCAATGGCACATAGGGAAGTGTTGATTTTTTCCGAGGTATATAATATACTTACCTATAAGTGTAAAAAATTTAAATGATCTATGTACGATATTAAGGGAGCTACGATTTTTCAAAATCTTCAAATATTTCACCTCCTGGCATCGAACCCAGGGCCGATTGTACGTAAAATACTACATTTTTCCGTAGACATATATATTTACTATAGCTACATGAAATCTTATTCTTTTAACTTAAAGGGAAGTATTTTTAAAATTATTTGAAAAACGGCCCCATGCATTCCTAACGGGGAAAATCGAGATTACGGGACGCTCTGGAATCGAACTCGTGACACGTAGGCAACTGTTGATTTTTTTCGTGGTATATAATATACTTACCTATAAGTGTAAAAATTTTGAATGCTCTATGTATCATATTAAGAGAGCTACGATTTTTCGAAATTTGAAAATATTTCACCTCCTGGCATCGAACCCATGACCGGTTGCGCGTAAAGAATAGCATTTTTGCGTAGATATATATAATTGCAATAGACATATGAAATTTCATTGTTCTATCTCAATGGAAAGTATTTTTTTAAATTGTTTGAAAAACGGCCCCATGCATTCTTACGGGGGAAAGTCGATTTTTAGGGCCTCCTAGATTCGAACCCATGATAGGTAGGGTGGATTTCCCAATTTTTCCTGAGTGAGATTTAGTTGGCCATTAAGTAAAAAAATCGGCGGCTCCGTGGCCGAAGCGGTTTGGGCCTGACATTAATATCCTATATATATATATGTTATATATATCCCCCCGAAGCGTCTATATATAATAGATATATATATATTATATCCTCCTGAAGCGTCTATATATAATAGAAATAGTAAATTATATCTCCTAAATAGACTCAGAAAGATCTTTAATAACTTCACTGATTCCAGACCAACCAATTTTATGCCTCAAAAAGAATACTTCCCTTTGGCTGTGCTAATAATTTTCAAAGCCATATGCAGGACCCTTCTCATTATTTATGTTGTGAGGTGTTGATGGAGATTAATACCTCATTTAACCTCGAGTCTTAGATAGACTAATCTGGCACATGGCAACTGAACCCACTTTATTCAAGGCATATAGAGGTTCAATAAAAGATATGGGAAAGAGGAACAAGCAGCTGAATGATTTAAATGGCTGGCACAGTCTTCTAAAAGGTCCTTGAACAGCAACACTTCAACAACTCAACAAAAATCACACTATCATATCTCATGAAGAAATACTAAAACATTAACTTGCAGAGTGTGTAAAATAAAGTTGTGATTATTTAATATAAATAAAAATCCTGGAAATATAGTATCACAAAAAACATTATGGATATATGAATAAGCAACAGTATTATTCTTTTGAATGATATGAAACCTGGATAAACTAGAATACTATATTGCTTTAGAAAATTAAATTATTATGACTACATGGTTGGATGCCCTCATGTTCCTAAACCTTGAGGTGTTAACAAGAGAAAATATAATATACCTTAAAGTTGGCAAAATCAAAGTGAGTGGCAGATCGGTTAGGGATAAAGCGATCTCCTCCATTTGGAGTTCTTGAACCCTTTTTCCCTGAAGATGGAGTTGATCCCATTTTCCTCGATCCTGTGGCAAGTTAAAAATAACTGTATCATAATAGTAAACTTGTATTGAAACAGCAAAAGGTTACTTTCTATGAAGTAAAGACCATTGTAGTTGAAATTTAAAATTTTCTAAATAAAAGTGGTACATATTCAAATTTTAGGTGTCTAATTTTTCATATTTTAATTTCTATAAAATCCAAAACAAATTTATTTTTCCACATTGGTATACTGAAAAATATGTATTAAAATAACAAAAATATGAATGAATCAGCATATAGCATGATGTAGTTTCAGAATATTTAGGCACTTTAACCATAGATTAGACTGGAGATATAAGTAAATCCAAATGTACTTAATATGGGGTGGACAATATCAAACTAGAATTCATGGCAACTTTCATTGGAATATGACTTAAAAATTCCAATAAGATGAAATGGGGAAAATATTGAAATACAGTCTTATGAATAATTTTCCAAATACTATCATATTTATAAATATGGGATATTCGCTAGAATATGATTGAATTGCTATTCAGAAAACTAATACTGCACCTAACTTCCACCTAAAATATTTCATTCCTCTTATCTATCACATAATTGATAATTTATCACGTTTTAATAGAAAATAATCTTTCATAGATGTAACATGCTACTAAGAATTAGCCTAATTTTAATGGCAATGAAAACTGAAAAAGGGTAAGAGACATTATGATAAATGATAACACTATTCTGAAATGAAAACTACGATTCTTTTTAATAGAAACATCCAGGAAATCTTCCCTTCTAATTTCAAGCTAATGCCACTGATTAAATTGTCAAAACTATTTCCAGACGCATCACAAAAATTCAAATTAAAATACATGGGATTTAGTGTGCAATATTGGTTAAAAAATCATTCGAAAAAACGGAAAAAGTATTAGACGTTTAATTACGCGAAGGAAAATAATGATTGAGGATTTTTATTAGAATTATATTCGCATAAAATATTTTCAGCATATTGAGTGGAAATCTAGCTGTTTGATATCCGTACTTCTGAGAGGATGTACGTTTGGTAACGTTTTTTGCTATTACTCAAAACTAAAACACTAGCCTGGTGATTTAGAGGGAGTTTTCTTTGATGCCATTCCATCGGAACCTTGTGATTTACTCGGAGTTTTCCCACTTGATGTTTTACTACCTCTGGTGGAGTTGAGGCTCAAGTTGCTCACGTGACTAAAAATAAGATTATCAAACAAATCAATTCTTACATTTTTCCTTATTAAATAATTTTTTCAAAGAAACTGAAATCGTTACTGTAACAGTAATAATCACATCCAATTTAAAATGTGATAATTGACGACTAGAACATTCACAATTAACAAGCAACAATAATTAATCTTTAACGAAAAACAGGCTGTTAATTGAGTGAAATTCTGAGGTACAATTACTATAACTATAATACAATTCATAAAATACAACATCAGTTTATTACCACAGCCATACCTCGCATTCGATTCATCTAAACATTTTCTTTGCCATCTTGGAAGTGGTCCTTTGGTGATCTCGTCCATTTTAACTAAATTATTTAAGTCGTTCAAATACTGGAAATGTGACATCATCTACGTTTTAAACCTGGATATCCTGACGCAAGAAAACGAAATCATAAAAATACATTAAATACTTATAATCGTACTCTAAATGGAAAATTTATCTCCGTATACTCTATTACTTAGATTTGATGCAGAATGGCTTGATTTCACCTCGTGCACGCAGATTACGTCAATCTTAAAGATCACACAGTCACATAGAATCTAAACATTTAAAATGCAGCGGTTTCCGTTAGCTTCGTTTCGAATATGTTCCACTGTTGCCAGGCTCGACGTTGCCGGTTTGATTGCTTTCCCTCAACCAATCCGCTACTACTTCGAAATGATAAAAATGCCTTAAGGAGTAAAGAATAAAATAGTAATATGTAGTTAATAATACCTACTACATCTCAATAGATAATTGTCAGCGTATTGAAATTATCATTATCGCATATAATTCTTAATGAAACTATTTTTTTCTATATTCATTCAATTTATGTTGAAAGAGTTGATAGTTTAACAAACAAGCTCACTAGTATTCTTCTCTTCAAGTCGATCAAAAAGGCTTGATAAGTTTTCTTGAATTAGAGGTTCGATTAACAGAAATTACATTATGAGAGCTTAGGAAAGTAATAACGTGACTATGAACTACTTCTCCACCGTTATTGCTGGAAGTGAATAGTATTGATAATGATAATTCTCTTAACAAGTTCTTACAATCTTCAAATTAATGAAATTAACATTTGCCAAGGCGAATTCTAGAGAAAATTATTATCGAGTACTCTGAGAAGTATTATACTAGAAAGTATTATGGACGCTATTTTTTGATTTTGATACATTAACTCAGTTTAAACAAGATGAAGAAGACCAAGGAACCACCTGACGAGCCAATTATCGGCTCAGGTGGACCTTACTGTTAAGGATAATAATGTATTAGTTTTATAATATACATATGTATAATTGAAATGTACATGCATATGTATTATTGATATATATTATGTACAAATATTACTTACTACTTACTTTATTATTACTAAATATCATTTATTACTATGTATTATTCTTTACTATGAATTATTTTGATACTGAATAAAAAGCTATTATTATTATATACACTGCAAACTTTTTACGTATGCTATACTAATTTCCACACACAGGGATTTTAATGAAGCATTGGGCTATATATTATGTAAAGCAAAAGTAAAAGCAGAAGAATCCAACATAAAGTATATATAGTTTAAAGGAAACAAAATTCTGTTGAAACAAAACAAAAACTCCCAAAATAATTATAATAGAAAAAGTGATCCAGTAAATTGAATTAAATAGCCACAGTTTTGTTTTCGTCATTTGACAGTAATAATATAAACAACTGAGTTATGTCTAATTATTAAAATATTCCTTATAATTAATGTTCACAGAAAAATTAGATGTAAATAAGGTTGAATGTTGTGTATTTGATAGCTTAGGTGCCTTTTCTAACTCTCTTGAATTCCACTTATTATTATTATTTTTAACCTAAACATTAGATCCTTGAAAAAGAACTGGGAATCATTCAGTCTCCTGTTTGACCTGACATCAAAGAATTTTAATACTGTTTTAACTGAGATAAGCCTGAATCCTAATAATGTTCATATGTTCAGTATTAAAGGGTACCATATGTATTATGCATAAATAAGGCTGAACAAGAGAGCAGGAGGAGTAATTCAGAATATAAGGGGTGACTGTTAATTTAAACAAAAGGATGGTTTTATTTTGTAAAGTTTTGAAATGTTGAGTGGTACAATTAACATAAAAAATACATTCATAAATATTGTCTGTGTCTACAGATCCTCAAACAGTAAACAAAATAAGTTTATAGAAGAATTAGAATCAAAATTAACCTCCGATTCTCATAAAACTTTACTAATAGTAGATGTCAATGTAAATGTTAAGACATAAAAATATTATTACAGTAAATTACAATAATTTACTTGCTGCTAATCGCTTTATTAGAGTGATAAATGATTATCCAGAGAGGAAGTTATAAACAATGAGTAGGTTAGATCTTACATAGACCATATATCCTATAAGGGAAGCTGCATTAGTATTAATGGAATTATTATCAAAAAAAAATATCTTATCACTATGCCAAGTAGGTCTTACCTTCCAAGGAGAAAGCACTCATGGCAAAATATTGCAGAGAAGAAATCATGAGTCACCTATCTTAGTACAAGGATTATAAATAATTGTATTCAAACCTATGACTGGACAACTATTTTGAATGAAACTTATACCAAATTTCCTGAATTTGAAGATATTGAGAAATTATGTGATAAGTTTCAAGATTTTTTTTCAGAAGTTGAAAAGCTGAAGCTAAATTGCAATATTAAATTTGGATATCAGGATGGTAATGAAATTGTTAATAGTATTGCAATTCCTCCTGCTTCCCTAGCAGATGTTACCAATATTATAAATTCTCCTAAAAACAATAGTGTTGGTCATAATATTAGAGTATTTGACATCAAACAAAATATAATTTTAACCTAGGTAATCAAGGATGTTCTAAACAAAAGTCAGGATCAAGAGCAATGCTTCTGGCTTCTGATCCTGAAAATCCCAAAAATCAAGCCAATTTATAAAAGGAGATAAACATAAGGATATAAAAAACTACAGACCAATATCAATACTACCCTCAGTCAACAAAGTTATGTAGAGATTTATTTCTAACTCTCTTGTAGAATATATACCGTATTTTTCGGACCATAAGACACACTTTTTTTCACCAAAAAGTGGGGAGAAAAGTGCCTGCGTATTATGGTCCGAATAGAAGCAGAGCGGCAGCGGCACCTGTTTACACTAATGCCATGCATTTGTATCAGAGCTGCAGCGGGACCCGCTGACACTAATGCCAGGCATTTGCAGGAGGCGCGATGCTGCTCTGTGCTGTGTCACCGCCGTATGCTAATGGAGGATGATAGCATGTAGTGGGTGGTGTTACACTACACAACAGTGCGCGGGGTTTTCAGAAGACTAGAGCAGGGGTCTCCAAACTACGGCCCGAGGGCCACATCCGGCCCGCGGAGAGCTAGCATACTTGAAAACTCCTTTTAGAGAACATATTTTTTATAGGAAATTAAATTTAGTTTACTGAAGAATTCTAATTTTATGTTGAATAATTATTAATATGACATCTACATTGATATGGGCTACATGGGCTAACTACTCATAACATTGTTTTAGGCCTATTGTTTTTGTTTTTGTGATAAGTTGATTAAAAAAACACAGAATTGTAATGAGTAAAGACATGTATAATATGCAGAAAATTTAACTTCAGTATATAATAACTAACAAATTATTGAAATGAATCAAACTAACATTTTATACATTTGAAATAAAAACATAACTTATAACAAGCATAATGACGTATGAAATACTAATGAGATTTATGTAATTGGTACAATATGGTTTTGGCTCTCGGAACTTGCTGGAGTAATCAGTATGGCCCTAAGGCTGGAAAGTTTGGAGACCCCTGGACTAGAGTACTCAAACCTTTGTCTTTATGCGTGATAATGGTTCTTAATGCCACTGTAGACTGATGTTCAGTTTATACAGTTCAAATATTATTCTGTTATACATTATTAAATATTTGATTACACTATTTGGTTCAGAGTATTTTTTGTCCTATTTTTCTCCTCTAAAAACCAGGTGCGTCTTATGGTACGAAAAATACGTAAGTAAATTTAATATCATTCATAAGAACCAATATGGATTTTAGAGGAACAAAGGAATGCAAAAGAAAACCAAGGATGCCCTAGAAATCTTATTGAATGATTTGAATGGTAACCTGGATATAGGTAATCATATGATCCTTTCCTTCATTGATTTTAAGAATGCTTTTGGCACCATAAACCATGAATTACTCCTTCCAACTCTCAATGAAATTGGGATTAGAGGTAATATTTTAGAGCGGTTTAGAAGATATCTCTATAGTTGACAAAGGAAGAGAAGATCAATAACAAATGCAAGAACACCAAGGTTAATAAATATGGAGTTTTAGGTCCCACTTTCTTACATACATTAATAAAATAATTCCTTGAATTAAAACACAAAAACTAACTTTATACAGATGATATATTCCTAATTACTGTGCATCAGCAATTTGATGTCTGTGTAAAACTTCTATGGGAGGATTTGAATATCATAAAAAATAGTGCCATGATTATGATATGATAATTTATGACAAAAACCAATGTTATGCATGAAACTAGCAATACCTCAAGACAGAGAACATTTACTCTGTGAGTACATAATCATGACTGTTTACACCATCACATTAATTACTATATTTTCCGCTGTGCATCCCTGGAAAATGTTTATAATTATAAGTATCTGGGAGTAATTATGAATAATTATTTGAAATTTGATGTCCATACCAATGAATAACCTCAAATTTAAGAGAAAAATATCATATCAGTTCTATCATATTAAAGAGATTATTCTAACTAAGGCAATGATAATGGTGTACCATGCTCTGGTGGAATCCATTTTAAGGTATAGTGTTACCTTATAGGGTTTCACGAGCAAAGTGTACAAAAAGAAGCTAGTTGACATACAGAATAAAATAATTAAAATCATACACAGAAGTGGAACATGAATAATGGACATTCATATGCCAGAAATATATAAATCCTTAAGGATATTACCTTTTAACAAATTTCTTATGTACATAATTATCCGTGACAATTATTTTAAGGTTACAAACTATTAAGAATAAGAGAACATGCGAGTTGTTGAGACCTAGAAAATATTATGTGTCATCATTTTACAATTACAATGGTAAAAATAAACAAGAAATTGTTATTCCAAAAATATTTAATAAATTGCCAAACAATATTAAGAATTTAACAAGTATGTCTTTAGTAAAATTAAATGTAAAGTAATTAATAAATAATATATTTCTATTATATATCGTTGCTTTGGGGGGGATATACATTACATATATTTAAGTATATATGGGGGTCATTTTCAAAGATTTTTAAAAGTACTTTCTGTGCACATAGATTGATAAAAATCCATTTTGCTAAGATATTCAAAATTTTTCAAAGACACTTCCCGATAATGTAGAATATTTAAATTTCACACATTAATAGGGTGGCCACATCTTTATATTTTACTTCTGTATTTATGTCGTACATGGTTGTTGGTTCGATTCTAGGGTGCTTTTACCATATTTCCATAAGAAATGCATTGGCAATTCAGGACTCATTTTGAGACCCTCCCTTAAGGCATTTGACTCTGAAATTTGGAGAATTTATATATATATGAAAATGCTTAAGGGAATGAAGGATGTATTATAGGCAGCATGTCCTTGGTTCGATGCCCTAGAGAGAAAAGAGCTTCCATAAGAAATTCATGGGAAATTGAGTTCATTTCAATATATGCTGCCATAATGTACTTTAGTTTATGTTAAGCAAAGTATATATATTATTTTGGTTACTATTCCTATTGCTTGCTTACAGCGATTCTGGGGAGCGTTTTATATATCTCTATAAGGAATGTATGGGAATATCAGAAATTCTTTTCAGGCACTTTCTGGATAAATTTCTTTCTGAAATTTAGAGTGTTTACAAAGATGATCATACTGACCAGAGCGACCCGTAATCTCCATTTTCCCCTTAAGAAATATATTTTTCCGAAATTTTATTTTAGGGCACTTCCCGATCGTGGAGAACATTTAAATTTCATACATCAATAGATAATTCTCATATTTTATTTATCTTTCGTAATAATGTCGTAAATGGTCGTTGGTTCGATTCAAGAGGGCGTTTACTATTAATTCCATAAGGAATGCATAGGGATATAAGAACTTCTTTTGAGGCACTTTCTGAATTAATTTCCCTTTGAAAATTAGAGTGCTTATAAACATGAAGATACTCAGCCGAATGTCGAAAAACCTTAGAGGTAAGGTTCTTCGCTCGAGCGGGAAAAATTCTGTCATAAGAAATGCATGGGAAGTCGAATTCAAGGCTATATAGACTACGGTTAAGTCCTTCACTTTAAGTGTATGCAATGTGCGAGCAGTAAAAAATAAATTATTTTTTAATAAATAGATTTATGATTCGATTGCTTGCTGTAAGCAAGCACACCTTTACTCGTATGTATATGTATAAAGAAGAATCAATAAAAATGTATTTTCACGTAACATACATGTAACAATATACATTAGACGGCAGAAGAAATCCGTTCATAATCCAAAGAATAAGCATATATCGTCTCTTATGCTTCAATAAATGAAGATATTTTTAAGCATCGCATTTCATAAACTTTAAAAGAAACCTCCTCCTCCGAGGATAAAAAACGAACAAAATATATGTGACTCAAAGCACCTGCTTTTGAGTTCTTCGCCCTTTCTGGTTTCAATTCACTATCCTTACCAATAATGCAACGAAGTAAAAAGGCATCCGCTGATACGTGCAGATTTTGCGACCTAATTTTCCTGGTTTTGCGAAAACAAATTAAATCTTATACATGGTACGTCCGAGCATACGTTGATAAAGTATCATCGCGATTGTCTCATCCACTTGGTGGTTCTAGGTCAGACTGCGGACAAGGGCGAGAGGGGCGGTTGGGGAGGTAGCCAACTCATCCAGTGAAAGTCAGTCGCGAGCGAGGAACGGGACGGATATTATCGTATGCGATCCCGCGGGAGCGTCCGCGGGATCTTAGGGGTGATAAGGGTGATCCCCCACCCCTGTAAGGCCACTAAAAGGCTTGCGGCGGGCCCACGACATCAGTGATCGGTATGAAACCACCGATGAGGCTTCTAATACTTTTGTCCTACGCGTCCCTCGTCTGTGGGCAAGGTAAGAAGAATGTCTTTTTTATGTTGGCTTTCTTTTTGAGAGTCTTAGTTTCATTTTTTGATTTAATACAATTTGCGAAGCGATAAGAGGAAATTATACCTGAAATTGTTAAAATTCCAGGAAAATTCGAAGGATAAATATTATAATAGGATGATTGATTTCTTGTAACATTTCGGTAAAGTTTTTGAAAAAATGAAGGATGAGTACTGTTAACAGATAAATTTTTAAAAAATTTTATTGAAATTTTTGGAAATTTCGATGGAAAAAATGTTATGTGAAAGTTCAACTAGGAAATCCTATGATCTCTCAAGTGCGATTGATATTGTCGTGAAAGCAGCGTTCCGATCACATTCATGAAAATCACAGAAAGATCAGTGAATAAGATGAACTTTGGATGAAATATCGATTCAGATTTTCATCAAACTTATGGAATGGCAAATAAAAAAGAATGGACCTTCATCTACATAAGTACCCTGCAAGCCGCCTTTCGGCGTGTGGCATGGGGTGTAAACACCTATTTTACGTCATAGAGTATTTTAGTCTATTGCTATCGCATATCGTGCGCGGTAAAAAGGAATTCTTAAATCGATTCGCATCTATTTCGCGTATTTTACGCGCATTATCGGCCAAGGTAAAGGGTGGTCGTATAATTTCAATCTTCCGAAAACGTACTTTCTCTAAAATTATCTAATGAACGCAATTCTTTACAATTTCGTTCTTTGCTTTTTTGTACCTTTTGCTCTTATTAACTAATTAAATAAATAGGAATGCATTTTTATTTAGTTAGAACGCAATTTATAAAATTTCGTTTGCTAAAGTTTGCGAAGTGCTAAAGAATGTCTACCGGAAGATCCAATTGTTGTGTCATTCTGTGGAAATCAAGAGTCTATCCAGTGAAAGCGACTTCCGGAGAGGCTCCTTCGGGGGGGATCCATCCTCTTGGAGGGACAATCTTCATTCTGAAGGCGTCAAAATTTAATCTTTCCGCTCTCTTTGCACAAAGGGACCTTTCGGCGTGTGGCAGGGGGTTAAGACACCAAAACTATATTACCTAATCAAAAACTTTCGCGTATCAATCATGGAATAATCGAATTCTTCATACGGTGCGCTTTGGCGTCTAATTCTTTTTATTCACCTGCGAAAAAATGGGAAACCGACACTATCATGAATCCTATGGGGCCTCAAAATTTTAATTTCTCTCTAAGAATGCATTGGCCCGACTTTCGGAGATTAAAAATACATAATACTTTCTGAGTACATAGAAAAATTAAATGTCACAAATCTATAAATAGGCCGTACGACTATTCAATCCATACATTATACGTATATAACTGTTATTAATTTTTATGCAAATGGTAATGCGTTCGATACCTCATTTAAAATACGAGAAGCGATATTGAATAATTATTGAAAGAAAAGTTTTCAGAGACTTGCATTGCATAAGGATAGATATTGTAATTACCTTTTGTACTTTACCAGTGGGTCGTGAGTTCGATTCTAGGGGACATTAAAATTATCTTTGTAAGAAATACATAGGATAAACGGAATTTATCTTGAACCACTCAATGAAAGTATTTTATTTTGAAGGTTGAAAAACTTTAAAAGACTATGATATTAATGTGAATAATGAAAAAAATTGTTCGACGCAGTGGCGTGATTAACACTAGAACAGCGTATGCAAATGACGTTGAAAAACCATTTTGGTGACCACAAACCGCCATTTTTGTAGTTTTTATCTTAGAAACAAATTGTTTCGTAACTATAATTTATTTAATATTCTGCATATTTTCACAAAGTTTTATATTTATTGAGACATTTTCATAGGAGATACTACCACACACCCCCTAAGGTAACAGCGGAGGTGTCCTCAGGACTCTTAACTAAAAGGGGGTAAATTTTCCATTTTTGATGATAGAACCTTCTTTGTTTTAGACTAGAAGCTCTTCCGAAAGTGCTTGGAGAGACATCAATGGGACCCTATCTTAGGAAAGGAATCAACCTAACGACCGATAGTAATTTTGCATCACCTATTTAGTCGAAACATAGATGCTTTGTCGCTGGAGTACACCAGTCGCTGGGAAGGTGCACATCCGCTGTGAATTCCGATGTCGTTGAAGAAATATCTTTGTTTATAAAATTAAACCGAGTGAACATGCTCTTCACCTCATTTTGATGCTTTCTAATGTGGACAGTGACCATAATTGTACAAAATGAGTGGAGGGTGGGTGTAACAATTTCACGGGAATTCCGCAAACTGATTCTTTAACGAATTTAAATATTTTTGCAGCGACTCGATTCATTTGGCACATAAAGAATTTTATTAAAGTTAGTTGTCGGTCAGTCGAGCGTCGGGGAACAGTGTCGGTTAGTCAATCTCTATAAATGAAGAAGAATGAATATAATAGAGATAATGTATATGTGTATATATATGTATATATGCAGTAATGGAAACAATTTTGTAAAATACCCATGGCACTTTAGGGAGTACTCACAAAAAACCGGTCACGGAGTTCATTAAGATACTACGAGAATGTAAGGAGATAGTAATTGGGTAATATTTTATTGGGTTGTTCGGAAAGTATTCGCCAATTTTTCCTGTATTTAGCTTTAAAGGCCAATCCCCTGTTATCCCAATTTTAAGTCATTCATCTTGTGAAAAAGAGGGTTTTCCCGAGTTTTTAAATCCTATCAATATACCATATGTCTTAAGTCTTTCCGGACCTGTATAGTTAAGGAATGCACGAGGTTCCTTTTTGAACTCTATGAGCATTTGTTGCGACTAAAAATTGGGCACCTTATAAACGGAAATCCATTGTTTTTTTGCACCAAGAAAAACGATCCATTTCTTACAATTTCGGTAACGTTTCGGCGGATTCTTTCGATCGAAAAATCTTACCTAAGAATCTTGAATCGGAAGCAATTATTCGGCAATAAAAATTCTATTATAGAAAAGCGAGATGGATCAATTTCATTCGATCTGTGGTGTTAAATTTAAAAAGGGTTCATTAATTGAAGGAAACGAAAGCGAGCGAAATTTACCGTATTTGATGACAAACACATTTCCGGAGATAAGAAAGCGATGAAATATGTTTTACTATAAAATTTTACGCACAATGAATCCGAATAAGTGCTGAAGGTGTTAAAAGAACACCCCAAATCAACGAACGAATGCGTTGAAGGTAAGCGAATGTCACAGAAAAGGATGAACGAAAGCCTCATTTACCTTAATAATAGGAAAAGTAATGGGGTTATCTTCTTAGCTCACTAATAAAATGATAGTTATTTGATATAGTTAGTATAGTTCCATAGTATATATATATATATTAAGGAATTCCCTCTAAAAGTTTTACATCATGCGGTTGAATATCATCGTCTTAATAAATTCTCCAAAATTCAAAGGAATATTCATAGAGGAAGTGCCTAAAAAGGACTTCTGATTTCCTTATGCATTCTTTATGGAGATATAGTATACGCCCCATAGAATCGAACCAACGAATATTTACAAAATTATTACGGAGGCTAAATATGAAGATGCGTCCTATCTGTGACGGCGTGAAATTTAAATCTTTTACTCCAAAGGAAAGAACCCTAACATTTTTTTTAATTTTGCTCATGTATTCTTACGGGTACGGGGAATACGGGTCTCTCTGGTATCGAACCCATCACACTTAGACAACTGTGAATATTTTCAAAGTATAAAACATACATATCTATTAGTGTACGAAGTTTGGCTGTTCCATATATCATATTAAGTTATATATGATTTTTTTTAAATTGAAGATATTTCGAATCCTGGCATAGAATCCATGAACAGTAGCATTTTTCTTAGAAGTATATAATAGCATTAACGAAGTTTGAACGACCCATAAAATATAGTAATCCAGATATGATTTTTAAAATTTTGAAAACATTTTACCACCTGTAATCGAACCCATGACAAGTTGTAGCTAAGGAATAACATTTTTGTATAAAAATTCATATAAGCTATTGCCACATGAAATTTTATTGTTCGAAGCGCCCGGAAAATATTTTTTTTAATTGTCAAAAATCAACTACATGTATTCTTACGGGGGAAATTCCGATTAGAAACCTCCATAAGGTTGAACATTTAAAATTGAGAAGAGTGCTATTTCTCTCATCCTATCTAATGTAAAGTGCTACTTTTTTCTTAGAATACTCTTTATTATTACATAAAATGAACCATACTAAATTTTGACTGATCATATCTTAGTAAAAAATAATTTAAGTGGAACGCAACCTCAGAAATATTGGATCGTGCAGACAAATTTATACATCGCCTAAAATTTTTTTGTTTCTTACGTTACGAAAAACTTGTCGCGAGAGAAATTGAGTTAAATGTTGTTATTTTCATTTACAGGTAATTCTATTATTCTGCTGTTAGATATTTGTGTTGTTTTAGTAATCCTTCCGCCTTTCCTCTAAAAAGTTTTTTTTATATATAATCTCTTCAAAGCATCTATTTGGAATATATATACAAGGTCTGTTCAGAATTATCGCGAATGTTGAATTTCCGCGGGCTACGTCTATTTAATTTTTGGTCATCATGAGTTCTTTCCACAGGGTAGTACGGTCAATAAGGAAATTTACCTGCAAGTTATGCGCAATTTACGCGAAGCAATCCTCCAAAAACATCCCATTTGTAGAAGAACAAAAACTGTCTTTTGCATTATGTTCTGCTCACATATCGTTGCCTTGTGCGCGAATATTTGGCCAAAACCAACTCAGTAACCAAAAATACAAAATGCGTCTTTTTTGTGAGTTTGGACTTTGAAACTTTGCATGGTCAATCTCAAATAAATTTTGTATCGACTGCTAGAGTCATTTAACATAGTTCCCGTGCATTTAAATTTTACAAGGGGTCAAAGTTTGAAAATTGGACTACTTTACATGACAAAATGGCGGACCCTTATTTTAGAGGCGATTTTTGCATAAAGCGAGGAAAATAGTTGTGATGTATATCGATTTACAAGGAGTAACTTATACCATAGTACTCGTGCAAGCTTCCTGAAGGAGGCTCTGAAATAAAGTCCTGTGCCTTTTCTGCGATTGAAAAATAACTCGACTTTTGTACAACAATGCAACGGCGAAATCCGCGCGGTGGAGCTCCGTCCTCCGTGGCGATCTCGGTTACCAGATTATATACGAAGCAAAACGGTTTTTAATGCCACTTTAGAGGATTAAAAATTTAGTTAGGAACGTTTTGTAGGCATGAATTATCCACTTTCATGTTGATAAATATCTCGTTCTTTGTTGCATCTCAAGTCGCAAATATTTAGATTTGGAAGTGTAATTTTCGTTCTAAATCATATATTCATCATACTTTTTACGGAATACACTCTATAATATGCATAAAAATACATTTAATGAATTAAATTTTGTCCAACCCTCAGCCTAAATTACATTTATCGTCCGAAAAACGGACATTCTCCACGTGAAACTTCCTATCCTATCCATTTAAGTGCTTTACTGTTATCTATATATGTATATATATATATATATATATATATATATATATATATATATATATATATATATATATATATATATATATACATATATATATACATATAATTTTTCGAAAAGTATTTACTTATTCAATTTCCGAAGCCAAAACGGTCAGATTATTATGATAAACAATTCCAATGAAGTAGGTGATTTAAAGATATTACAATAATAGTGAAATAAGAGCGTATTTCGATAGTTTATGTCGATAACTTACATAGATGTTACAGGCATAAATCGCAAGTGATAAAATACGATTCCTTATGATTAATGAGAGAATCTAACGAGAGTTTATCGAGGTTCTGTTTGTACATCACCATTTGCAAAACTTGATGCCTCTGTTGGCATAGTTTTGCTGCTTTTCTTCGCCGATGTCTGTTTAGTTAACAGCCTTTTTTGTTCGCTAAGTAAGTTAATAAAATAAACAAGCGATTATGAGTAAGCTGCAAAGGATTTCATGACCATTTTGAAGGTCACTTCCTAATATCTTATGACTATTTTTTCTTCATTTCGTAGGAGTATCGTGTGGTTATGAATGTAATTTATAAAGATGTATCGAAGAGACATGCGTACGTCTGACCATTTAACACATATCGAGTCCTCTGAATATGAAATAGAGACGAAAGAGCAATTTGTGTCTGCACAGTGTGACGTTTCGTTCGGAGGCAATTATACGGTGATTATTCAACATATTACTTTCACTTAGGAGTTTTTCAGAAACATTTTCATAGACAAACGATTAGTACATATTATTCTAATGTGTTTATATCACAAAGGCGTTTCAAATTAGAAAGAAAACTTATTTGCTCATTCTGCGACTGTAGATTGTTCGTTACTGAGTTGAATTACGGTTTCAAATAGCTTTATATTTACTAAATTACAAAAGCCACTTTGAAGATATCGCGTATCGTTACCATTAACCTTCGTTGACAAAAGTATCATTAATGTTTAATGCGTTAATGGTTTCCTCATCACGATAAAGGACGACAGCGACGAAAGAAAGACAACTCATCCCAAGTTCCATTTCCCATGTATTTATGACGGCTTCCGGGATTTGAAATAAGGAGATTTAATGCCATATATTTTCATCATTCGCATAAGTATCATAGCCTTTAAAAATTCTCCTACTTTCAAGATTTAATACTTACTGTGAGTGCCTCTAATTATGTTCTGTTGTAATCCTTATGGAGATATAGTCAACGATCCCTGAAATCGCACCGATGACAACAAACTAAAGACTTGCTGCGCAAAATAAGATCTTCATCCATTCATTCATATCTGTTATATATGTATATATAATATATACACACTGTTATATATGTATATATACACACCTGGTGATAAAATTAAATCATTATAGGTAATACCACAGATATGAATGTGGACAATTAACGTCTTTAACGATATTAAAACATAATTTTAACTTTTAATAATAAATAATATATCCGATACTTTGACAAATTTATGATAAAAATTCAGATTTTTAGAAATTATTTAATTAAGTTTATGCATACATATGTGAGTTTGTGTTTCAACCTTGATGATAAATTTGGATGGAACACCTCCTGATATAAGTGCGAAATATATGTATGACAACCAACTATAATATGGAAAAACAACAGTCTGAGTGAAATAAAAGAATCAATCTTGGCTCGAGTATAGCATATCCTCAAATGAAGAATTCCGAGAATGTACTCTGCCTGTATCTTAAGAGAAATTTATGGGTCAAATATCTAAATTAACTATAATTTTGATAATATGACATTAATAAAGATATGCAAAATATTATTTTAACTATCAATTACATACAGTTGACTCAGGAGGATATATAATATGTATAGATTGGGGATGTGTATATCAATGCGCATCGATGACACGATCATCATTTAAATTAAAACTTTGATTATACGTCTCTAATTAAATATATATTTCTAAAGATTTCCTTTAAAAGTTGCGAAGTGGATGGCTTGAAGACACCGATGTTTATAATCGGAAGGATAATGATAACAATTAATTGGTTTGAATCCCAAATTTTGAATGAATTAAGGGAACATTCAGGTATCGATGCCTTTCGTTTTTAATATACGTTTTCTAATTTCGTTAAAAGTAGAGTCTTAATAGTCTTTTTTGACCCATAGAATTGGAATATACATAAAATGGATTATAATAATGGAAATGCTTTCGGGCGATTGATAGATAAAAACGAAATGTGTCATCGAATGCGAATACGAGTAGCAACTGTTTGTTAATTTAGTTTATATGTTAAAATCCTGCAAACCATTATGGATAATTGTATCGTAATCATATTGATCCTTGCAATTCACATTTTCTTTATCAGTCAATACAACATCAATTCTTCCGATAATTTAAAATCTTCTGCATTTTATTCTCAAAAAATTCGTTTTCCAATCCTCTAATCCCGTATTTCCTTTACGCACTTTAAAGCAACAAAGTATTTTTATGTATATATTGATACAACTTATAAACTAACCTTGATGTTTTGAAATTCAATTTCAGAATAAAACGTATTCAACGTAACCCAAACGAAAATTCTTTTTGGAAGATCCCATTAATCCTCCTCATTCAATTCATTAAAAATGGTGAACTTAGATTAGCTGTTTTTAGTGGATTAGTTAATTGCTTATAAATAAATAGATGGATTTCATATATATGAAAATAAATAACTTTGGAGATATTTGACAATGTCTCCATTTCGTCTTACGTTTTTAATAAGCCGATATATTCCGTATGTGTTCTGTGTATAAAAATATGAAAATAATAAAATGATCGGGACTTGATCTCCGGCAATCATATATTTGAAAAAAAGACCTTTAAAGATTACCCTTGTGAATTTCTACGGAGTCTTCAATTTCAACTTGTACTTGTATAACTCCTCTACAAGGAGAAAATAAATTTATTTTGTAATGTATACTTACTTTTTCTATTCTCTTAATATTTTCGGTGCATTAAAGACGTGAATTAGCCTCCTCAGGTACAATTAGAGTGAATCTTATTGCGTAAGTGACGCTTGAAGGACGGGATCCGAGGCCAACTTTCATACCACGTTTTTCGGATTCACCTCAAGTATGATCGGCAGGGATAATGTTGACCTTTCTGAAATATTGCATCGAATGAAGATCCTTTGTTCTCTAAATTGTCATCTGCCGCATACATCAGCCGCACGATTATATCTTTAAGCCCCTTTTAGACTGAACTTGCTTCATTAGTTTCTATTTCGTAATTCAGCTCTTTGTTTTACTAATTCCATTTACCTGGCCAGAATAAAATCGATTTTTTTTCAAATATTCTGAACTTTTTATCCGCTTTTTCATTATTGACGAATATTGCAATGGCTTCGTGAAATTTGTGGAACTACTTTAAATGAATAAATAAGTATATCTTAATCTCAGAAAATGATTTGAATAGTTGCATATTTTCCGAAAGTTATTTATGACAAATGAAAGAGTAGAAAAAGCACAATGAGTGTCTCAATATCCAATCAAGAGATATTTTCTAAGAGTGAACAGGTGTAACTTTGAGCTACATATCAACGTTACTAGAAAGAATGTTTACTAAGAAACAGAGTAATATGTACATCGGATTACTTTTGTAAATGTTTATATCATAGTTTTTCATCAAATTAAATAATAAAGAAAAGATTCGGTAAATTAATTTTTCTACGGACTAATTCGGCGTTTTTTAGATATAAACATATGTGTAGCATAATTTCCTATATTATTATGCTAACCATAGAAGTGGATAACTAAACGACTTACAACTTAAGGAAGGATAAAGGATATTCCAAGTCGTCGAATAAATATCAAAAATTGTGGCGATATATTGATCGAGTTAATTGTTTTATAATACGCAAATGATAACGTATTAAATACATATAAGGAAACTAAGTTCGGCATTACTTTTTCGCTTTCGGAATTACTTTCGCTAAACCAAAATTTATAACGTGGGTATTCATGTGTTTTATTTACGCTCATTTTAGTGACGTCGTCTTTATGAAACAATTTATTATTATTATAGATCAATCAGGTTTTGTCACTATCCTAGACCTAGGATCGACAATCGCGTATTAAGGAAATGGCTTTCCAGAAGGGAAGCTTTACTTTGGACGTTATTACTACAGGATTCGCGTCATTATTAGATATTTTCATAGAAACGGGAATTTCTGCAACTAGGAGCTCCTTTCAATTTACTTTAAACGCGAATGCAGAGCAACTTCCTGGTTTCTAATCATGGCATCGTAATGTGGCGAAAAATGGATGCCTAATCGTTAAAGTGAGTGCGGGAAAGTACATGAAAATGAAGTAATTGCGCCAGTCAGTAAAGCTGACTGCTTTAACAGATGATTTATCCTATATTCACCAATGTGTCGGATAAAATAGGATTGCCGCCATTAAGTGTTTAAACGGCCATAAAACTGTTACCGTATAATCCTATAATATTCACCGATACTTGGCTCGATCAATCGATTTTGGTAGAAACGAGTAAAACGACATCCTTGTCATCGATTATTACGATATTTCCTACGATTGATTGGCCCAATCAGAAAAACCGAACGTATTAAAGTGTTTTTGGAATCACTCCGTTTCACTTGTTTGCTGCAAGGCCACGTGACGCAATCAGCCACATCCGGAAGTGATTCGTGAATCAACGTGATCTGGGGATCTTCGTGCGCAAGCGTTTTCATTGTGTTAATTTGTTACTCGAGAAATATTTAAAAAGAATAATATTGATTTTACTTCTATATATATATTCTTAATCCTTCCTTTTGTTTTATTGTACTAGGTATATACTCAATCTAGTTTACCACTTATTAAATGCATTATTTATGTATTAGTCTATATGTATACACACGAGTTAAAGCTTGCTTTTTTACATCAAGTAATCGGTTAATATATAAATAATTATGAAATAATAAGAATTTTTTGAATTTAAATGTTGCTAATACAATTCTAAATACCAACTCAAGGAAATTATCGAGGTGGTCTTTCATTGAGGATTCCTTTTCTGATTCCTGCATCTCAGACCTCAATCCCCCGAGCATTTTTTTGTTTTTTTGCAATTTTTTGGTATTTGTTTTCTTGATATCTTTTAGAAAATCGCTTTTTACAGCTGATGCAAGTATATGAACAAATTCATTTTGGAAACTTATCCTCAGCGTGTTGGTCGTTTTTGTCAATATTCAATGATGAGTTTGATCAGAGTTTCCAACATTTTTATCATTTTCTACGGTTTTTCTCATGACCACGTTGTGCCACATTTTTAGAAACTAGAATCTGAGTTATCTTTGTAATGTATCGTTGTTTTTCCAAATGAATTTTGAACGATTGCGTCTATACCTGTTTTCGCTTTTTCGCAGAAATCTTCAATTTCAAACCAACGCTGAACCAAAATGAATGAAACTATCGGACAAAAAACTGTTTCATGTTATAAACCTATTCTTTATGCTTCATAGTACTCAATTTGGATGATCATACTTGAAAATATGCCCAATTTACAGTACAAAATGGCGGACCATTATTTTAGAGGCGATTTTGGCATAAAGCGAGAAAAATAGTTGTGATTTACAGCGATGTACTTAATGTGGTGATGCCCGCGAACTTTTATTTATGCAATAATTATAATATGGGGATTAATTATATTATGGGGATCTTGTCAAATACATTGCGAAATTCTAAAATTATCGTACAAGAAGAGAAAAGACATGTAAATCTATTAAACCAAAAAAGGTTGACGACTGCTCTGAGAACTGTTGGAAATTCTTTATCTTTCTACTTTGTGGATATTTTGACCCATATCATTTCATCTACCTTCCCAGAAAAAAAAATCCCGACATTATAATTTAGAAGTTCTTGCTCGATTGTTTACTAATAGCATCGAGTCTTACATGGACTTAATATTTTACGAATTTCGCGTATTGATTAATATTGGAAAGTCATGCTAGCCATCATTATTTTTCGCTCACTCTCGCGACTTCATGGTTTTTGCTGTACCTATGAATGGCTGACTAATGTTTACATTATCCCCTCTTAAAATGAAAAACTCAATGCGTGCACTCATTTTGTGTCGGACGACGATGTGCACCTTGACCTACAAAAGTGTGTGCGGCTCGATCAGGAATTGTTCCATCAATTACACCTTGACATTGGATCCATTTAAAAAGCGTTCTATTTTGTTTTTCTCATTTGTTTTGTTTTGGATGAAATAATCCAATTGAAAGGGAATAAAACTGAAATCTATAATGAACGCTCTCATTTTCCTTTAACTTATTAATTAGAAGCCTGTTGTTTACGGTCTTCGTTTTCACATCTAAAGTAAAATTATGTAGGATTTAATGTAAATCGTAATTTCTCGATGCTTCATTTAGAGCATTCAAAAATAAACTCCAACCTTTTTGGTCTGATTGACTTTTTAAAGGGATTCATCCTAATTTATTAGTTAAATATAAGAATACTTTTACCAATTTAAACATAGAATAATTGATTGAATTGATGTAAAAAATGAATGCGAAATGTTGCTATTGGGTTGTGTCGGAAGATGCATAGTACACGATGAACTTTGTAATTTCCTGGCACATCTGGAATTCACATCTTTGTTTTTTTCTGTACTTCTTAACGTACAGCCATAAATAAGGAACGAGGAATAGGTTTTTTGCACATATACGTTGTGCGCCGAGGAGAATCGCAGAATGGACAGGAAAAAAGTCTGAGGAGAGCGGCTCTCGTCCCGGGAGTCAATGTTCAACGGACAGAGCAATTAGGAAAGCAATTAGGGTTCGTCCATTCTACCTTGCTCATGAGAATGAACGAATTACTCGAATTTAATGGTTTCGAAACGAGATGATGAAAGAAATCAGGAAAAAAAAGAAGGAAATGTATGAGGGTATTTTTAGTGAATATCAATGTATTATTTTATTCATAGAATTAAAAATCTTACAATTTAAAATTCATAAACCTCTGTTGCTTCTAAATCAATGTCTTTGTTAGAGTAGGCTAAAATAGTCGATATGGTATGAAAGAAACGGAATGGAATTTTCCCTAGTCACACGGGAAACCCTTCAAAAATTACCCGTTATACCTTTCTTTATGTAATTGTAACCTGATTACATTAATAAGCATTCTTCTCACCAAAGCAAAAAAACCAACACCTCCATCAAAATAATATGCAAAAATAGCAATTTGACGATTCTCTTCTTTCCCTCGAAGTATCCGAAGATTTAAAAAAGCAAACAAATCGCTTAGAATAAACATTTGTTGAGAGTTTATTGCGTGAAGTCGAAGATTGTTCGAATGGAAATTTACATTTGGTGATAGCTCTTAGTGACAATTAGCTATTGATTTAAGATAATTTATTTCATTATTATGAGTATGTTGAGGCAAGATTTTAGATTGCTGTCGGAGCTACCATGGTGATAGTAGTACAAAATAAAAATCAATATCAAATGAGGTATCCCTAAGGTCATAAAAATGGAGTTCCTCAAGGATTTTTAACCACACAAAGTTCTTAATTTATGCATTTAACGTACTCTTTACAGTTATTAAAAGTCCTGCGAAAAATATATGCAGGGTGACTTAAATGATGTAACAAAATGGTTAAATGATTACGACAACAAAAATAAAGAAAACGAAACTTATACATACTCTGCGTGTTTCTGTATGATGGAAACTTCTTAACTTATTTGTTCATACTCATTTGATTTGTTCATACTCATTTGATTTGTTCATACCCATTTGATTTGCTCATATCCATTTGATTTGTTCATACCAATTTGATTTGCTCATACGCATTTGATTTGTTCATGTTCATTTGTCTTGAATTAGATTTCACGAATTTTATACACGAAATATTTTTACTAAATTCAAAAACTATTTAATTTTTATCAACTTTAATGCAATAGTTGTTTTACCATTTGTTTGTAAATATGAAAAGAAAATTGTCACAAAAATGCACTGTATGGCTGTGAATTTGATTTCAATATTTTTCTCATTTTAGAAATTTTATCATAAAAACTATTATGACATATTTCGCTAATCTATCGTACTCGCAGAGTACGATTCGTATTGAAATTACTGCTTATCTACCTTGTAAAAATATTAAGTGTTACAAATCTCACGTCCAGAGGAATTAAATGAATTTTTTTACTTATTTAGCAAATATACATCCTTTCTGGACTTGTGCATTCTAAGAAGCACAGTGTGCTTCTTAGCATGCTAACCACTACGCCATCGAAGAAGATAACAATAATTATCCACTCAGAAGTAACTACAGTTAAAGGAATTATTTACTTCAAAATCCTAGGATCTTATCTAAAAATCCTATTACTTTCTGGATTTCCGATTTATAATGAATATCGTAATGTACGTTATCAAGATAAAGGCACAAGTTCAGAATGCATTAAAGTACTACTTAAATTAAGAAGTTATCCTACGATCGCTTCAAAGTCGACGGAAAATCTACTGTTCGACAGGTTGGCCACCCTTAATCTACTATAATTTAAATATAACTATTTTTACTTACACATTTCACGTACACTTTAATTATTAATTATAACTATTTTCACGTACGTCTTCTATCGCTAGCGTTTGGCGCACAATTAGTCAGTCAAACAAACCGAATTTAGATGCGCTTTTTAGCGGCCACCAAACTCGCCACGTCTGTTGTTACGCTACCTAAATGAAGAAATCAACTCTTATTCGCGAAAAAATAATAATAGCATAACTCTAGTATACTAAGTTTATTAGATCTTCTTCTCACCAATACGCCAGAGCGAATATCAAATATTACAGTATGCGAAGGACTATCCGATCATAAGTCCGCTATAATAAATCTTGACGTGAATTTAGTGAATCACTGTAAACGTAAGCGCAAAATATATCTCTATTCGAGAGCAGACTTGGAGGGATTCCGTAATGACATGTCAGCAAATTCTCTTTCATTTCAAACATACGCGATGTCTTTAAATACCGAGGACTCTTGAAACCTGTTTATTAGAATAATGCGTGATTTAATAGTTAAATACGTGCCCTTGAAATAATGTAATCATAATAACGAACCTAGATGGTACAATAAAGAGACCTGGAAAAAACTTCACTTACATTCGAAAATGTAAGCCACTGCGAGGATTCCAAACGAAATCGACTTAAATCAATTGCTGAGCGAGTATAAATTAGACAAATCGCATACTAAACTAATCATGCGAGTTGCGCTCCGTCAATTTAAGGAGAAAATTATATTTGAACACTTTGACTATTACTATTTGAATTGAACTATTTGACAACGACCCTGAAGCCTTCTGGTCCTACGTTAGGGAAGTACAAGGCAAAGTAGAAACACTAGGTTCCATAAAAAATAGCAACGGATATGTAATTAATGATGCTTAAGAGCAAAGCGAATATTTTAAATGATTTCTTCCATAGTACATGAATATCTCGTACCATGCCAAATTTCGACGCGCCTGAGATAATGTCTTAAATTACCTTCAATGAAGACGGCATCACTAAACTTTTGTGAAACATTAAGTCCAATAAATCTCCTGGTTCTGAAGACATATCATCCCTGGGTATTAAAGGAAGTTGCGGTAAGCCTTTTCTTAAAGTGGTATTAGAGAAATCTCTGAGTGAAGGTTCCAAATGATTGGACAATCGCGAACTGCACTCCAATATTTAAAAGCGGAGAAAAGATAAATCAAAGAAACGAAAAATCTAATAACATACCTCTAACTTCACTGAACGGTAAGGTAATGGAGCATGTAATCGTTAGTTCTTGAATGGGATTTCTTGAAATCTCAAAATTCATTTTTGGAATTAGTTCACGTAGGAAGAACACGGTTTTCGTAAGACGCGATCTTGTGAGTCTCAGCTTGCATTATTGGTCCACGACATCTTAACATCTGCCGAGAAGGAAAGCAAGTGGATGCAATATTTTTAGATTTTCGGAAAGCGTTTGACAAGGTCCCTCATCACAAGTTGATATACAAATTTAAATTTGCTCCTTGGGAGTGCCACAGGGTAGCGTAATAGGGTCGTTACTTTTTTAGTATATATTAGCGATATTAGCAGTCTCATTGATAGTAACGTTAGATTATTTCAAGACGAGACGGTTGTATACAGAGAACTAGATAGCAGAGAGGATACTTTAACTCTATAGAAAGATTTAGACAACATCATGAAATGGTGCGATGACTGGTAATTGGAGCTCAACATTGATAAATGTTCAGTAGTTAACTTTTTTAAGAGAAAATCCACTACCGATGACTTTTTATAAAGCAATAAAGGGGAAAATATGGCAATAGTGGAATCTGTCCAATATTTGGGAGTTACGCTGACGAATAACTTAAATTGGAGTGCCTACATACGTAACATATGGAACACTAAGGAAACTCCGTTTCGTCAAGAGAATAATTGGTAGGAGCGATGAGAAGGTTTGCGAACGATGCTACTTTACGTTAGTTAGGCCTCATATTGAGTACGCGTGCAGCATGCATGTATGAGACCCTGACAATAAAGACTGCATTCGAGATTTAGAAAAGTTCCAACGTAAGGCGATACGTACAAAATTGTTACGATAAAACAGTGAGCGTAACACAGATGCTAAAGGTCGACGGTTAGGAAACAGTAGAAGAAAGAAGGTAGGAATTAAATTACTAGATAAATTCAGAGATAACTCCTTTCTAGAAGATGTAGTAAGCATAATGCGTCCTCCGTATTACATAGGCTCATCTGTTAATGCGCGAAAGATCAGGGAAATAGATGCGCGAACGAGTCGTTTCAAAAATTCTTTTTTTCCGCGACTATAAGCGAAAATAATCGCCTAGGGAAGTAGAGTTTTGGTGCATGCACCCCCCGCCAAACGCCGATAGGCGGCTCGCAGGGTAAATATGTAGATGTATAATCTTAGTAAACCCGTGGAACAAGTGGAAAATCATAAATATCTGAAGAATGTTATCGATAAAATCTGTGCTTCTTTGTCCAGGAAAAATATAATAATATCTAACTAACGAATATTGTTTAATATTATTATAATGAAAGATACTATATTTTCTATTTGGGCATGCCCTATATTGATATTCTGGTAGAATTTATTTTAAGAAATTGTTATACCATATGAGGTCTCACCAGTATTATTCATAGCAAGCAAACTTAGGAATCCCTTCAGTAGATTGAAAATGTATTTTTGAAAACATTTCTTTATGTGTAAGCTTCACATTTTATGACTATTTTGGAGATTATGTTGTGAAATGTAAATTCTCTATATGTTATTAAACGCAGCCTCTGAAAACATCCAGTTCTTATAAAATTAATTCAAATCAACAATATACGTACACTACCATTTGTACCCTGTGATGATACGAAGCTCATCATCCGGCAAAATTGGAAGGCGTTGAAGAACTAAAAAAACAATATTTCAGTATCTGAATATATAAGTCAAATTAGTAAACTGGAGAAATAAGATACAAAGAGTAATCTAAGAAAAAATAGCATTTTATGTTGGATAGGATGAGAGCAGTAATAATCTGTCTTTAATGAATCAAGGCGAAATTTAGTCTATGTAGACCACATGTAGACATATATCCCATCCAAGACCAGCAGTCTTGCAGGACTCGAACCTGGGATCTTGAGAACCAGCACTCAATGGCAATCGGCCATCGAGGCAACAACAGTGTTAATAACGTTCTCAGTGGCCAAGGGAACCAATTTTTTTTCATCCCGCTATAATATTTATTTTGTTGCAAAGATAAAAATAATCACCAATATGTAGAATCATGCATTCTTATTCTTAGGCAAAATTTCGGAGAAATCGAAGAAACTAAGCTGAAAATCTTAATTTTGTCAATTAAAGGGGGATATTGTGGAAAAATGGACCAACGAGATTAGCCTACGAGGCTTATCGATAAGACAATACTGCCTAGAATATAGGGATGGCCTATATATTTCTTATAGTGTAATTGATGTATTGCAAATATGTAAAATAAATACCGTCGCAGTTAGATATTGTTGAGTTTGACTGAGAGGGCACGTAGTCCCAGGTCACCATTGTTCTTCATTAAACATAAAATTTGCCTTAACACTTAGCAGTTGCCTTTCAACTAAATTACAAAACACTTCGCCCCTTCCGGAGCGAACACATAGTGGCCTGGTTGTCGATGTACACTTTAACATGGTACTGCACAGAGGTAAGATTGACTATATCTAAGATGTGATTAAGCAGAGCCGCCAATGTTTCTATGAGGAGTATATTGTATGGATTTTGGAACTTCACAATGTTCAAAGATCACAATTGACACTGATATCAGAGTCAGAATATACCTCAATCACTTCCTTAGTCCATAACAATTTATCTTGAGAGTACAGTCACGTAACAAAAAGGAAATCCAGTCACCACGGAGTATGTCAGAAATTAAAAACCTCGGCAAATCAAGAATAAAACAATCCCGTGCCGGATAACCAGCTGTTTATCTTGAAGGGGGTTCCGCAGCAGTTTGCACATATTCCTGGACACGCCACACTGTATCTTCTGTTAATTGCACCGTTGAAATTAATGATGAAACCGACATACACTAATCTCTTACATGGTTTGAGAATACATTTGTCATAATTAAGGGAGATACCCCGCTTCGAGAAATATCTAGAACAAGAACTTCAGTTAAGAAACCGTTAATTAACCAATCGTCCAAGTAACAAATTACACATTAAAATTATTTTGCAAAACTTTCGCGACCGTCTTGGCAAAATGATGCATTATGTAAGGGGCCAAGGAATGGCCTATAGGCAACAGATTCATCTGGTAAGTTTTACCGCGATGTGAGATACCATAGTATTGTCTGACGCTATTAGAAAGAGGAATTTGATAGAAACGGTGCCGCAAGTCTATTTTAATTAGCGGAACTAGGAATAATCGGAAGAGCGTCAGAAAAGAGATCTCCGGGATTTTATAACACTCGTCCGATGTCCATAATGAAGCAGAGCCATTCTCCTATTAGACCGAAAGGCGTTTAGAAATTATCTTGTTATCACTTTGGATCATAGAATCCATTTCAGGTGAAAAACCGTGGAGAAACCCCAAGCGGAAGCACCCATTGGAATCTCGGGAGAAGGAATGTGACTGCGTGTATTGAAGAAATTTCCCTCCACAACTGGAATTAGACTAATTGTAAGTTGAACAGAAGTGAAAAACGCTTTAACGTGCTAAGTAATACAGCATAATCCTTTCCTATGGAATTAGATGCTTCGACCTCGTGTTTGGGATTTCTTTTCTCCCGGACGTCGGAAAAAGAGATGGTGCTGATCCACCCAGCAGCTCTCCAAGGGAGAGGAGGAGGGACGTTTTCTTCGCCTGAATTACTTTCGCGTACCCCTCCTGAGGATGCGCTGTCGATGCCGCGAAAGTGCTGCTGAGGAAACTCAGCTGGAAGTAGTAGAGCAGTCCTCTGCAGATTCGTGGCATTGTGCCGCCCTAAGAAGAATTAAATGCGTAGAACTGTGACGATTCGGAAAGATTATACTATTCGGATTGAAGATAAATTACGGTATGAGCGTCGTGTAGATCCGTACCGGAGATCTTCTGCATATTCACCAGAAAATTTGGCAAACGACTTTTCGGCCGCTGTGGTGTCTATAACGGCTGAGGTTCCAAATTGGCCCAACGGAGCAGATGCGGCCGTGGGCGTGTGTGGTTTGCACCTGAAGGCACTTTCCTCTGGAAGTCTACCTCGGATAGCTGAAGTATGGACTTTGAGGTTCCCGGTGTGGGTACTTCCTCCTCATTCTCCGATCTTTGCCTTGGTGATGCAGGTGGTGATAATGCCGCTCCTCCATTTCCCCTGCGCGGGTTTTCTCAAGTTCTCTTTAACTATTTCATTTAGGAACTTTTTGATTAAAGCAATGTTTTGGTAACTTTATATTTTGTTACAAAAGACTCGTTGCTAGTAAATTCAATCGACCGATGTCCCCTTTCCAATGAAAAGGGTAGATTGAAAGGAATAAACTCAAAAGAGAAACAAACCAGATCTCATTATGAAGCGAGAACACTACATTATTTGACGAAGAAATAGGAGATGTCTTGGAAATACGGAAAAGGAAGAGGGAAAAACCTTTCATTTTAAAAATTTTACCTGGAAACTATTTAGCGTTGACGGAAAATATTTATTTGTTAAAGATGTGATCTTCATAGCATTATGAAAATCGCAACGCATTAAAGGTATCCTTGTTAGAGTATTTTTGAAATTGTGTCCAAACATACTTAACTATAGGTCGTTCCAAAATTTTAGGCAGTATTATCTTATGGAGAAATCGAATGGCCTAGTAGGCAGGTGCATTTTTCCTCAAAATCCGGAGAAGTTCCGTCTTAAACGGATGAAATTCAGCTTTGTTTGGTCGATCTTCCGAAATTTTTGTGAAATTTGGTTAAGAAAGAATGATTCTACACATTCATGGAGATTCTCCGTAAATCTCTGCCCTACCTATGACCCCAGGGGAGAGAGTAGCTTGCTTCCTTTACATGCATTTCTATCCCCATTAGCTAACCGTTCTGCCAGCTTTGGTAGAACGGTTATAGAGAAGTTACATCGCTCTCCTTACATCCATGCTCTTAATGAATTTTATTTTCATCAGGCTGTGAGGGATTCGTTTTAACATCATCGCAATTTTTTATTCATTATTTAAATCAATCTATTTCCGGTATTAATATTTTTATCTTTGTCGGAGTTTCCTCAACAAGCCCATAGCCAATATGGCTTCCACAGCTCGGAGAGCAACACTGGAAAACAGGAAGGAACAGGAAGGAAGGATGGTATTTTCTTCTGGATGAAATGTTCGATATAGTTGCTCATAAAGTTATCCTTTCGATTATATAAGTGGACATTATAAGTTATTCCAGATACTTACATCTCATAAAATTGACGATCAAATCTTAAAGTAAATTAAGTCATTCGAGACATGTACAAGAAGTTTAAGCAGTCACAGTTTCTCATGGCGGAGTCATTGGTTTTTTTGTTTAAATAAACGATATCGTTCAAAATTTAAAGAGAACTGTATGGCTATTCAGAACGTAACACTTACATACATGAAAATTGAATAGGATCTACAATACGCCGTGAACTAAACCAAACTCTAAAACTCTAAAGATTGGCAGCTGTTTTGGAAGCGTATTTCGCTTTATTACGAATAATCCCAATATCGTCTCAGAACAATCTGTACACGAAAGCAACAATAGTTATCCCAATTTCTCCCAAGAATCATTAACGTTCTTCATGGTGCTACCACGGCACCATGAAGAATTATTGTGCCGTGGTGTTGTTTATAACATCAAGCCAATCGTTTAATTTTCACATTAAAATTATTTTATTATAGAGTCTTAAAATCTCCACAAATGTGTGGAAGTCATTCTCTAAAATAAAAACCCAGCATTTCAGTAAAAATCGACCAAAGTAATCTAAAAATCTTAATTTTATCCGCTGAAATCTTAATGTCTGCGTAGGGACTGGGTTGTCAGTTATCCCTTGTGTCAATGAAACACAGAAAATATTTTCTGTGGAAATTTACAAAGTTGTTTTTATTACTATGGCATTCCACGAAGTCACGCCTTTTCACATTGATTTCATCCCTTATGTCAGTTAACGTGTATTTACTTCCCCGCAAACCTTCCATACTGTCAGATCGGACTGGAATGTACTATGGAGAACTTCTTGAGTGAGAACCACCGGAAAAGAATTAGATTTTTCGAAAATTGAATTGAATAAAAGAACAATGGAAATCCAAAATTGCTATTTGAGTGGCAGCGCAGATGTTCTCCTTGGCTAGAGTTGTAGGACAGCGCCAAGGTCTCACACCATCGGAATCCAAATTAAAGTGTCGAAAGTAGCTTCGGGAAAGGTCAATTTGACAGATTCTGTTCACTGTTAGCGATGTTGTACTCAAAGGATGACTTTAAAGGAATCGGTTGATAAGTCACACATGGCTTAAGATCATGTCTCGGACTCTTTCAGTACCTCTCAAATAAGCTCTGATAAGTTTAAAAAAACGATATAAAATGTTTCTATCATAGTATTGGAATAGGTACAATTAAGAGACAAGGAGTTGGTTACAATAAAAAATCTCTAACTTAAAAATAAAGTTCTTTCACACTTCCATGTAAAATAAATCCCAACGTTTCCACTCAAATTTTATTTGAACTATTCTTCGTGTATCTATGAATGTCATGGATAATAAAAACGTGTATGTACTTCAAGTGATTGAAAATTGCGAGCTATTTGGGCAATCATTAGAATTGTACAATATTCTTGCTGTATGATTCGAAGGAAATGACTTCTGTGACATTTTGAAGCAATAGTGGAAAATATTATTGTCTTGCTAGATTAGTGTTATTATTGTCGAGCATCAATTTCCATTGTTGCTAATTATCCATACAAACTGTGGGGAGAGCGAAAGTGGCGCCCTTGGATCAGTGAATTCGGAGAACTGGCAAATCACCAGCGAACGAAACATTATATCGCTGAAAATGCGATATCGCAATTTGTGCAGTTAAAGATCATTCGTTTTCGAATGGGTTTCTTTCAGTTCATTGTGGTTCTTCACTTTCATCTAATGAATTATAATTTAAGGATTAGTGAGAGATTTTCTAATTGCTATAACGCATGTGAAATTGAGTACATGACTTTGAATTTTCTGTTTAGAATAATTTGTTCACCATTTCTAGGTTTATACATTGACTCTGAAACACAATTAATCGTACTCTTATAGTTATGAATTTACCTCCATTATACGCCAGCATTAGAATTATCATTCCTAGAAGTTACGAAAGATTATATCTTCCACCTGAGGAATATTTTTCAAAAAACTAACTTAACAACTTGACTAAATGAAAATAGTAAACTTTAATGGCCTTTATTAAAATTATATCTCTACTTTGGAAATATAACAAGATTTTGGTCTTTTTATGATCTTAACGTGACAATATCCGGTGGATCATCAGATTAGGGAATCATTTTTGACCTAAAGTCATTTTATCCTTTGCAATTATGTTTTACAAATATATAATATGAACAAGTACAAAGAGTTACATTATCTAATGAAGTCCTTCCCACGGAGAACATCGGAGTAAATATTTAGATTGCGAAGATTGAGGGGGTATTGATGAACATAATTGTGAAAGAATGCTAAGAAATTTTGGTCGTGAAACAGTTGATAGCTAAGGTTGAACCGTATCCCGTGAACAGGCAATTATTCTTAACCAGCATTTTAAAAACTCTTCCATAATTGATGACGGTCAGCGCTTTCCGTACTCATGTTTCAGCAAAAATGAGTAAACTGGATTGAGGCGTTTTTTTACCTAAGATTGACAGTAAAAAATTTCTGCTCGCATAATATTGCAAATCAACATGAAAATGAAAACATATGAAAATAAATTCAATTAGAAATATAAATTTGCAGAAATTATGCGGACGACTCATGCGAATAATGAAAATATTTAGAGGAAAGGTCGACGCCCGAAAACTATATATACCACTATAAGTTTATCATTATTCGCATGACAGTCTTTATACATGCATCGCATTTTAAATTCACGAAATTCATTCAGGAAGTGCCTCAAAAGAAGTTCCGATTTCTGTATACTTTCCTTATGGGGATATAGTGAACGCCTCCTAGAATCGAACCAACGATTATTTATGACATTCTATAAGACGCTATGTAAAAATGCGAGTTTTCAATGTATATATGTATGTGTAATTTAAAGCTTCTACACCAACGGAAAGTGTCATAAAAAATTTCGAAAATCTATCCCGTATTTCTTATGGGGAAAATCGAGATTACAAGTCTCTCTGGAATAGAACCCTATATGGTTCATATATATATATATATATTCATTTTTGTGTAGAAACGTACAAGAGGTACAGTAAAATGAAATTTTATAGTTCTAACTCTATTGTAAGTACAGTAGACTCTCGATAATTCGAACCTCGGTAATTCGAAAACCTCTATAATTCGAAGAAAACCCTCGGTCCCCCGAGAGAACCTCTATAATTCGAAGAAAATCAATGTATTTTGGTCCCCTCGATAATTCGAAGTGAAGCTAGACCGGCCCACTCCACAATTCGAAAAATTATTCATTTCATGGAAAGTGTCGAGGCAATTTTTCCAAGAACTTGCCTCCCTCCAATGTATATGATTCATGCTACACCACCCCTGAAATGCTTTAGTGCAGTTTCAGCCTTAAAATGGACCCTGTACGTTATAAGTCTTTGTCGCTCTCCAAAAAGAAACAAGTCATCGCGGCTGTTGAAGAAGGAGAAAAAAGAAGGATATAGCTCTTCGTTTTAATATTCCGGCATCTACCTTATCAACTATCCTGAAGCTGAAGAGTGCTTGGAACAGACTTCCAGAAGTTCCCATAACTTTTAACGATTATGTTAATATGTTGATTAATTAATGATGTTGTCACAGCGGGTACATTGTCTGATGAAGACATTATGAAACAGTCAATTCTGGTTGGTCAACAGATTTCTGACAGTGAAGATGAAGACGACGATGTTCCGATGGTGTCTTCTAAGGAAGCAATCTTTTTTAAGAGGGTTGCGTCGTTTTTTCGAACAGTCCGAAATGGATAATATCCAATCTGGTTGTGTGTTTAAAGCGGTGAGCACTTTGGAAAATGCTGTGGACCAGATTGCAGCCAACCAAGCGACCCAACCGAAAATAACCGATTTTTTTATGAAGAAATTATACAACTTTTTTATAATAAATAAATTGATCCACATGTATTATTATAATATGTATTTTTGTTTCTACCAGCATTCACAATCTTATACAATGACAAATAAAATGTAACTTTCTTCAATTCGAATTTTTACTTTCAGCCCCTCTTTAATTCGAACTCTCGCTATTTCGAAAAACTCGATAATTCGAATTTTTTGTTTGGTCCCTATAAATTCGAATTATCGAGAGTCTACTGTATTTTTAAAAGTATTTGAAAAACGACCCCATCCTACGGAGGTTTTTGGGGCCTTTACGAAGTAGGCCATCAAAAATGAGCGGCCGTTTAGGCCTCGCATCCTATACATGTATATATATGTGTGTCACCCCGAAGCAGTTATATACACGGTCTGTATAGAAAGTATCGGGAACTATTTTTTCCAGGCTAGAGTATATGTCACCCTGCAACTGCACTGAGCAATCTTACAAGGAGTGCAAACATATATTAACGTTCAAAGATTGCAATTTTTTTTAGATCTCGTGCCGGGACAACCCACTCCCGCATATCTTTATAAGACCTCTTCCGAGAGCTATTATTATTTGAGGATTCGGTGGTGTAGTTGGTATTGGTTAATGAAGAGAATTTTTCCGGACTGTTTGTTTTTGCGTAATGGACGCTGGTTCGCGACCCGGCAACGGAACTTTTTTCTCTCTCATTATTGCCTCGTATTTATCGTCTTTCATGCACCCATTTGTTATTAAGCGTTTTAATTGTATCCTCCTCCAAACTCGTCTCGGAGGAAAAGGAGAGCCGATTTTGCGAAGACCTTCTGCAACGCGTTGAAAATCCCAGCTTTGTATTAACGGGAGATTGTTTCTTGTTGGAAAGTGAAATCCTGAAAGGAGAAAACCAAGTCTAAGTGCTGTCAAAAACGCACCCTTAAGGATCTGCCTACCAGCCTTCGAATGTAGAAAAATCCACTGGAAAAAGTGTGTCGATGCTCAAAGAATGTATTTGAAAAACTTTAAGGTATTACAAAACCTTAAAGTTATTAACCTTATTGTTACAACAATATCTCAAATAAATCTATGTTTCTCAAACTTTTCCCGATATTTTTATACATGAAGAACGTGTCATATAGAGGGTTCGAATCTCAGGCCTAAACTATTGGGGCCACGATTTTCTTACTTAATGGTCTACTGAATGTGTCATTACTTCGTATAATTATAAATCGTATATTTTCAGAAAAAAGTCAACAAATGTCAACGCATCATTGGTTGGATCTAATTGAGCCCCTAATCTCGTTTTCTCCATAAGAATACATGGGCTGGATTTAAGAAAAATTTTAAGGGCATTTTCCGATTGTAAAGCAGCTTTATATTTCACAAATCAAAAGATGGAGCATCTTTATGTTCAGACACCGTATAAATGCTTTACCTACAAATAGTCGTAGGTTCGATTGAAGGTAGTCAAATATTTTCATTTTATATAAGTCGTATATATGTATGGTTAAATATGTATATGATATGTAATATAAAAAGAAACGTAAGATTATAAATTTATAATAAATACAATTAAAATATTTACTATATTTTAAGAAACAAAGAAAAGACTTATTTCGCTATTACTTTTATAGAAGCATCTTTATTGCGAAATTAAAACTCCTTGCACTCTTTAGGTAAATATTTATTTAGAAGGAAAGGTTATTTTTTCTTACATATTCCACCAGTTTTTCAGTTCTGAAGTGTCAGAAGAGTTTTTTCAAATGTTATGGTAAAAAAGAAAGAATAGTCTCCATCTTACAGGTCGCATCAGAAGAAATGCGGGAGTCGAGCAATTTCATGAACTTACGCGCAGGAGTATAATGGATGGGCTTACGTGCGTCGGATGCCGTGCAGCGTTCACCGGCATTCAGACGATGGTGGTGTTGGGACAGAGCGAGAGCCGTATACAAAACGCCGCATCCTTCGCTTGCCGCACTCTTCGAGTGCAGACAGATAAAGTATGCGATGCGATAATGGAACAGTATGTGGTAAGTGTATTTCTTCTGAAGCAATGAAACGAATTTAAAAAATCTTTATGTCTGTTTGAATTGTCAGTAATAAGTATATTATTGAATTCTTGAAATAACTACTTTATATTTGTATTTCAGTAAATTAAATAACTACTTTCTAACAAAAAAGGGTTATTTCAGTTCGAGGATACCCAATTCTACGTAATAATAATTAGGATCGATGTTTCTTAGGTTATTTTTATCATAATATATTTAATGATATTTTATATTTTTTTTCCTGAATTCTCATAATGCTTAGTAGACTATTAGAGGTAGTTCCTTCCCAAATAGTAAGGCTATACCTGATTACAGACTGCAAAAGGTAGATTTTTTAAAGTATTAGTCCACAGCTCCTTTGTCGAGCTTAGATATTTTAGTGAACATTTGCCTCTCAGTACTCCTCCGTCATCTCTGTGGGGTAGCCAAGGACTCATTAGTCGCACCGAAGCTTCTACAAGCGAAGGATGAAGCTCTCTTTGGATGGATTAAGTGAATGTTCTTAACAACCACGTTATTTCCGGTGACTACGAACGTTTTCTCTGCCATCTTCCTCAGGGCTACTGAGATGCCGAGTGACTTTTTTGACCTGTGTATTTAATCCCCTATAAAGCTAGGAAAATATCCTATGTATAACCCTTTAGATAAAAAAGATACGATTGCGACCACATGCATTAATCACTCTCTGGTATAAAATTCAAAAAATAAAGTTCTGTTCAAGATATCGACTCAAAATAGTCTGTAAATGAAAATAACTACATCATCTCAGTTTTTCTCGCGATAAGTTTTTCGTAGCATTAGAAACAAAATATTTCTCTGCGATGCATAAATTTAACTGCACAATCAAATTTTTCGAAGGTTACGTTCCACTTCAAATTTTTTTCATTAACTTATGGCTACTCAAAAATTAGTATTATTCAATTTTTATGTATTAATTAGGTATTAAGATTAATCTAAGAAAACATCAGAATTTTATCTCGCAAAGGATGAAAGGAATAGCAGTTTTCTCAATAATGTTCTCGCGCAGATTTCGCAACTTTTTTTTCATTCCTCTATAAGATTTATTTCTTTTGTTGTAAAGATGAAAAATCTACATCAAAGTGGAAAATCTTCCTTTCTTATCTAAAATCCACCAATTTCTGAAAAAATCGAGCAAACTAAGCTGGAAATCTTAATTTCATCCTTTGAAAACGGAACTTCTGCGGATTTTAAGGAAAATGAACCTGCGACGTGGCTATTCGATTCCCTATAAGACAATACCGCCTAGAAATTTGGAAACGACTATAGATAAGAATATGCGATTTTTGGTCATATATTAAGTTTCTTATTCTGAAAACTCCCTGGGAATCCTTTGATTTATATATGCTCATCCATCATCTCAAAAAAAACATATACACCATTTCATAGCATAAGAAATCAATATGCATGTAATTATGTTGTATTAGTTTTGTTCGAATTTTACCTCAGTGATTGATTTTTAGCAAATTTTCAATGAAAAATGTCCTAAAAGTAGTAACTATATTCTCTTTATTGCAGCCTGAGTTTGTGCACATCATGAAGACGAGACCAGGGATCGATGCTCCTATGGTTTGTTCAATTGTACTACAGGGATACACATGCAACGTAAAGGATCCTCGACTCGAGTGGTCCATAAACCTACCTCCCCCTCCCCCAAGGTCTGCACGATCAGCATCTGGGAGAATAAGAACAAGAAAAATGTCACAATTGGTAGGACAAAATCCAGAATGCAAATTGCATTGTATAGCTTTCTATTTATATCGAATGTACAACTATTATTGTAATTTCATTTCTCTGCTATCTGAACTCACACATAATTATAGTACATTCCAGTCCGACCTGGCATTATAGAAAGCTTATGGGAAAATAAATGCACATAAACTGCTATAAGGGACCAACCTAAGCCTCTTCTCAGTCCATCTTTAAGCAGAAATTCAGATTTCAAAGGATTTAGGGTCGTCATTCTTAACCTCATTCCAGGGAAGAAGCTACAGATCGGGTGCAAACATCTATAAAGTGGTGCATCTGACTGACATTCACTGGGATCCAGAATACAAAGAGGGAAGCCAAACCAAGTGTCCCGATCCTCTCTGCTGCAGGCCCGACAGTAGTGGATCTGATTCGTCAGTTGCTGGCCTCTGGGGAGATTATGGACCTTGTGACATTCCCTGGAGAACTGTCGAGACCACTCTGGAACACCTATCTCGCGAGCATGGGGTATTCTCTACACTCACTCTAGCGCTATATCTCGAAACGCGAGAGCATTCTCTTATTTGCTCACTGGTTACTGTAAAAGAGATCACTCACGAAATAATTACTAGCGTTGGCACTGGGTTAAGAATGAAAAAAGTATGAATTTCCATAAGCATTTTAGTTGTTCCGTTTTAGTCCTGGTTTATCAAAAGCAGGGATGTTTATTTTTTTCTCCCCATCTCATGAAGTTTCAAGATGGAGTAAAGAAATCTGCCGAAAAGAGAGTCTATCAGCTTACAAATCGTATATCAGCATCAGAGGCTTCAGGTTCAGAACATATTTTTATTCATGATTCAGTTCTAGGAATAGGATAGATGAACAAAACAAGATACATCATAGACCCGAATGAATAATTAATACTGAAGCCTAGAAAAAGTCGTTCATTTCACGTCAAATTTAGGTGATACCCACTCAATATGGAAGAAATTTTTTGGGAGGAACTCTTATGTTTTTTAGGGGAATCTTTACATTTTGATGAAATGCGCTTTACTTGAACTGTGCAAGTTTCAAGTTCTGTACACAAACATACAAATGTTGAAGGTATTCTCAGGCCATCTCACAGATGATGTTTAGCTCATGTTTCAATGACCCTCTCATTGTCCCTTGTCAGTCGCCATTCTCGGAGCAGAGGTATCAGTCAGGGGCAGGGATCTTTTATGCCCCAATTCTGGATTTTTCACTTTTGTTATCGAATCCTGTACCACTATGCCTCCACTCTATTGGAGAAGTGCTTTTCACTTCAGGACTCAGGACTGGGATTGGCTGTTCGCTGGCCAATTGAATTATGGAGTCTTTGAGCTTGAAATGTTCATCTCACAAGGAGTTTGGTGTCATAGGTGTCTCCTGACTTTTGAATGAGACTAGAATAGGTCGATAGAGGATCAAATTTAAGAAGACCCGACTTTTTTTTAGCTGCTTTTCGCCGTAAGTTTAGGAGATATCAACGTTCAAAGATTGCAATATTTTTTCAAATTTCGCGCCGGGACAACCAAAAACCCTATCACAAATAAGAGCTCTTCCGAGCACCACTGAACAAGGGATTCGGTGTTGGAGTTGGTAGAGGCAATTGAAAAGCATTTTCGAACCGTCATTTTTGCGTGGTAGACGCTGGTTCGCGACCCGGCAACGGAACATTTTTCTCTCTGATTATAATTTTTTTGCCACGTATTTTAGTCTTTCATGCACAGTGGAATTTTGTTCAGTTTTTTCTCATCCATTTATCCAAAAAAATTAAGTAATGTAGATTTTAACCAGCATATTACTAGTTGATAATCGTACAGTAACACACAATAACATTACACCACAAATTTTTATACAAGTAATTTAAATGCAATGAAATTTCGCAAGCATGAAATAAAAATAGCTATACTTGTCTTGATTTATGTATATTTATTTATTTAGACTAGAGTTCACTTGAATATCATCCTGAGAAGAGCTTCTCCTTTTTATTTTAGAGAGGTTTCAAACATTTTAAGAGTTATGTTAGGTGTGAGTTCCAGTAAAAGATTTGAATATTGATTAGCAATTGCTGGATTCTTTATTACTGTAAAGAAAATGAAATGATCAAAAATGTTCAAATGCAGGATGCAGAATGGGTGATGATGACCGGTGACCTGACACCCCATGCCATTTGGACTTCTAGCCAAGAAGAGAATGCAATGATTGTCAACCGTTTGAACCATGCGATTCAGAAGTATTTCCCCAAAACACCTGTGTATCCTACTTTGGGAAACCATGAAGCACATCCTCTCAACAGGTAATATGATATTAGTATGATATGGTGTAAGGGAAGAAATATGATTTTTGGAAGGACTAAGAGTTTAGGAATAGGAAGGACTATTTTTGGATTAGATTATTACCATTAGATTGAATATTTTTTCTGTAATTGTTAAAGTTCTATTCTTTGGTGTTCATATTTTACTCTTTTAGGGTTACACAAATAATTTTGCTATTTTCATTGTGCTAGTTCAGTGTCTCTTCAGGTAATTCTTTTGTCTCTATTATGTAATAGTTTTTAAAATACTAATCTGCTCCTTCTATAAGTTTAATTTTGGTGGAATCTATGCTATGGTCATACTCAACTATTTCTTTTATGTTAATTCAGAGACAAAAGTCCTTTTGTTAACAAAGATTTAGCAAGTTAGCAAGTTTAAATGCCATTGCACTCCAAATCTCACCAAAGGCGTTCAGAGAATGAATGGAAACATTCTTGGCATAAGCTTAACGAGAACAGCCATCACTACCAGCTAACATTTCCTGCTTCCAGCTTCTCACCCCACTATTAACTAGCATCTAACCAGACACCAATTGTGAGCACAAATGCCCTAGCATAATATGAAGACTTACTTAGACTGTACGTAAATTATGGCAATTGAATTGTCTGCTCTTTGGTCTGGGTTTCCATACAAACAGTTCTAGAAAGAAATTTTAATTGATTAAATTGATATTATTGAACATTTTACGTCTATTGTACATTATACATCCTTTAAGAGCTTTAAATTTTCCATAAGATAAATATTTTCTATTCAAATTACAGATCTATTTATAAATAGATCTGTAATTTGATGGCTTTGAGTTTATGTATGGATAAAATTGCTCTGAACCTATCATAAAGACATTTCTCTAACAGATATATTTATTCTTAGATTTATCAAACTATATTACAAGAATTTGTCAAATTTACACGGTCAAAGCAGGGCAGGTCAGCAAGATAAGCAAATCCAACTGTTTTGATCAAATTTCTTCATAAAAGTATCAGAGGTCAGAAAGTACATAAACTTAAAATTTTAGTTTCAGTCCTTCTAATATAGAAGAGAGGTTAAGTTCATCATGGCTTTATGAGGCTGCTGCCAAGACATGGGCATATTGGCTTCCTGAAGAAGCACTGGTTACTGTTCGTAAGGGAGGCTACTATTCCATTACTCCCAAACCTGGACTTCGCATCATTGCCATTAACTCAAATCTTTGCTATACATTGAATTGGTGGGTTTATCATTCGTGTAAGACTGATATTAGTATAATGTATGTATGAATAATTCATTAAATATCAAGGCTTTTCAGAAAAAATATATTAGAAAGTATATTTGTTCAGAGTTATCACTTTGAATTATTTTATAATTACTATTTTCTGATATAAGTTATGACCATTCAAAGACTTGATTTGATTAATCATCTCACTAAATTTTAAGAATTCTAATGTAGAAATGTAATAAATGGACAGGTGGCAAGTTTATGATCATGTAGACCCATCTGGAATGCTGAAATGGATGATGGATCAACTTACAGATGCAGAGGCTAAAGGTCAAAAAGTACACATATTGGGCCATTTACCTCCTGGATATGTTGACTGCTGGTCCATTTGGAGTAGAGAGTTCATGCGCATTATCAACAGGTGTGTTTCTTAATTTGTGGTAGAATTTTATAAGAATAGTATAAGAATTTTGCATTTAAAGCAATGTGAAAAAATGTGATTCATGCTTTTAAGCACATGTATAAAAAGGAACCAAAAAATATCCAAAAGAATACTATACAAAAATTTGCTTTGGTTGTTTGTGTATTAAAAACTTGAGAGATCATTAAGTCATAAATCAAATGATAGCTTGTATAGAACAATAGTAGTATCAATTATATATAGACGCTTCGGGGGATATATCTATACATATAGACGCTTCGGGGGGATATATCTATTATATATAGACGCTTCGGGGGGATATATATCTATACATATAGATGCTTCGGGGGGATATCTATACATATAGACGCTTCGGGGGGATATCTATTATATATAGACGCTTCGGGGGGATATATATATATATATATAACATATACGAGTAAAGGTGCGCTTGCTTACAGCAAGCAATGCAATAATTTATCTTTAGTGAATAATAAAATTTTTCGAAAGATTACTCTGCTCAAACGTTGCTAAACATTAAGTAAAGGGCATTAACGCAGCTGAAAATGCACTGAATACGATTTCCGATGCATTTCTTTCGGCAGCTAAAATCCCGCCCCGGCGTCGAACCAAGGCCATCCTGCTAAAATTACTGTAGTCTTTCGCTTGAGTATGGTGGACTTTATAAACACCCCGAATTGCAATAGGAAATTCATTCAGGAAGTACCTTAAAATGAGTCCTAAATTCCCTATGTATTTCACATGGAGAATTAATTAACGCCCCCTAGCATCGAACCAACGACCTTTTACGACCATCTTAGGATAGCTTTTATATGAGAATTGTCCCCTTAATGGCTGTGTGAAATTTTGAACCTCTGCGCGGTTGGGAAATGTTATAAAAAGCTTTCGGAAATATGACCAATGTATTTTAAACGGGAAATATCCAGATTACGGGTCGCTCTGGAATCGAACCCATGATACATAGGCAAGTGCTAATTTTTTTTCTAATTACATTTTGTATGTATCTATCTTTGTAGAAGGTTTGAATAATCTATGTACGATATTAAGGGAGCTACGATTTTTCAAAATCTGAAAATATTTCACCTCCTGGCATCGAACCTAGGACCGATTGTACGTAAAATACTACATTTTTCCGTAGACATATATATTAGCAATAGCTACATGAAATCTTATTCTTTTAACTTGATGGGAAGAATTTTTAAAATTATTTGAAAAACGGCCCCATGCATTCCTAACGGGGAAAATCGAGATTACGGGACGCTCTGGACTCGAACCCGTGACATGTAGGCAACTGTTGATTTTTTTCGAGGTATATAATATACTTACCTATAAGTGTAAAAAATTTGATTGATCTATGTATCATATTAAGAGAGCTACGATTTTTCGAAATTTGAAAATATTTCACCTCCTGGCATCGAACCCATGACCGGTTGCACGTAAAAAATAGCATTTTTGCGTAGATATATATAATTGCAATAGCCATATGAAATTTAATTGTTCTATCTCTATGGAAAGTATTTTTGAAATTATTTGAAAAACGGCCCCATGCATTCCTAACGGGAAAAATCGAGTTTACGGGACGCTCTGGAATCGAACCCATGACACCTAGGCAAGTGTTGATTTTTTTCGAAGTGCAATGTATACGAATCTATCTGTGTTGAAAGTTTGAATGATCTATGTAACATATTAATAGAGCTACGATTTTTCAAAATTTGAAACTTTTTCACCTCCTGGCATCGAACCCATGACCAATTGTACGGAACCATTAGCATTTTTCCGTAGATAGTAATACTACCAAAAGCTCCATGAAATTTCTTGTTTCTAGCTTAATGGGAAGTATTTTTTTAAAATTGTCAAAAATCGTCTCCATGCATTCTTATGGAGAAAAATCCGACTTTGGGGCCTCCCAGAATCGAACCCATGATAGGTAGAGTGGGTTTTAGATTTTTTCCTGGGTCAATTTTAGATAGCCATTATGCAAAAAAATCGGCGAGCTCGTGGCCTCAGCAGTTTGGGCCAGACATTTGTATCCTCAAAATTTTTTACCCCCTAGTTATCTATATATAATAGATATATATATATAGGATATTAATGTCAGGCCCAAACCGCTCGGGCCACGGAGCCGCCGATTTTTTTACGTAATGGCCAACTAAATCTCACTCAGGAAAAATTGGAAAATCCACTCTAACTATCATGGGTTCGATTCTAGGAGGCCCCAAAAATCGACTTTCCTCCATAAGGATGCATGGGGTCGATTTTCAAATAATTTTTAAAAATACTTCCCATTGAGATAGAACAATGAAATTTCATGAAGCTATTGCTATTATTGGTATCTACAGAAAAATGCTATTGTTTACGTACAAACGGACATGGGTTCGATGCCAGGAGGTGAAATATTTTCGAATTTTAAAAAATCCTAGCTTCCTTAATATGACACTTAGATCATTCACACTTTTTAAACTAATAGATACATATAAAATGTACTTTGAGAAAAATCAAAAGTTGCCCATGTGTCACGGGTTCGATTCCAGAGTGTCCCGTAATCTTGATTTTCCCCATTAAGAATGCATTGGGCCGTTTTTCAAATGATTTTAAAAATACTTCCAATTGAGTAAGAGCGATAAGATTTCATGTATTTATTGCTAATATATATGTCTACGGAAAAATTTAGTATATTACGTACAATCAGTCCTGGGTTCGGTGCCAGGAGGTGAAATATTTTCAGATTTTGAAAAATCTTAGCTCCCTAAATATCGTACATAGATCATTCAAACCTTCTACAAATATAGATACATACAAAATATAATTATAAAAAAATCAGCACTTGCCTATGTATCACGGGTTCGATTCCAGAGCGACCCGTAATCTCGATTTTTCCCGTTTAAAATACATAGGCTATATTTCCGAAAGCTTTTTATTACACTTCCAAAGAGCGCAGATTTTTAGAATTTCACACAGCCATTAAGGGGACCATTCTCATTTGAAAGCTATCCTAAGATAGTCGTAAAAGGTCGTTGGTTCGATGCTAGGGGGCGTTAACTATATCTCCATTTGAAATGCATAGGGAAGTAAGGGCTCATTGTGAGGTACTTCCTGAATGAATTTCTTTTTGAAATTTGGAGTGTTTATAAAGTCAATCATATTCAAGCGGAAGATAACAGTAATTTTCGTAGGATGGCCTTGGTTCGAAGCCGGGGCGGGAATATTGTAAGAAATGCATGGGAAATCGAAATCAATGCAAAGCTCGCTACGAAAATGTCCATTAACGTTATGTTTAGCATGGCCTTTCAGGATAATATTTCGAAAAATCTTACATTTTATTGAAAGATATATTATCACATTGCTTGCTGTAAGCAAGCACACCTTTACTCGTATATCTATACATATAGACGCTTCGGGGGGATATATATAACATATATATAGGATATTAATGTCAGGCCCAAACCGCTTTGTCCACGGAGCCGCCGATTTTTTTCCGTAATGGCCAACTAAATCTCACTCAGGAAAAATTGGGAAACCGACCCTACCTATCATGGGTTCGATTCTAGGAGGCCCCAAAAATCGACTTTCCCCATTTAGAATGCATTGGGCCGTTTTTCAAATGATTTTAAAAATACTTCCCCTTGAGAGAGAACAATGAAATTTCATATGGCTAATGCTATTATATATATCTACGCAAAAATATATTTTTAACGCGCAACAGGTCATGGGTTCGATGCCAGGAGGTGAAATATTTTCGAATTTCGAAAAATCGTAGCTCTCTTAATATGATACATAGAATAATCAAATTTTTTACACTTATAGGTATGTATATTATGTACCTCGAAAAAAATCCACAGTTGCCTACATGTCACGGGTTCGATTCCAGAGCGTCCCGTAATCTCGATTTTCCCCGTTAAGAATGCATGGGGCCGTTGTTCAAATAATTTTAAAAATACTTCCCATAAAGCAAAAAGAATAAGATTTCATGTAGTTATTGCTTATATATATGTCTACCGAAAAATGTAGTATTTTACGTACAATCGGTCCTGGGATCGATGCCAGGAGGTGAAATATTTTCAGATTTTGAAAAATCTTAGCTCCCTTAATATCGTACATAGATCATTCAAACCTTCTACAAATATAGATACATACAAAATGTAATTATAAAAAAATCAGCAATTGCCTATGTATAACGGGTTCGATTCCAGAGTGACCCGTAATCTCGATTTTTCCCGTTTAAAATACATTGGCCATATTTCCGAATGCTTTTTATTACACTTCTCCACCGCGCAGAGGGTCAAAATTTCACACAGCCATAAAAGGGACCATTTTCAAATAAACGAATTCCTATGATTGTCCTAAATGGTCGTTGTTTCGATTCTAGGGGGCGTAAACAATAACTTCGTAAGAAATGCATAGGGAATAAGGACTCATTTAAAGGTACTTCCTGAATGATTTTCCATTTTATATTCGGGGTGTTTATAAAGTCAATCATACTTAAGGGAAACATAACAGTGATTTTAGCAGGATGACCTTGGTTCGACGCCGGGGCGGGAATAATGCTGCCGAAAGAAATGCATGGGAAATCGAATTCGGTGCATTTTCAGCTGCGTAAAGGTCCTTTACTTTATGTTTAAAATTTTATTTTTTACTAAAGATAAATTATTGCATTGCTTGCTGTCAGCAAGCACACCTTTACTCGTATATATATATATATATATATATATATATATATATATATATATATATATATATATATATATATATATATATATATATATATATATATATATATATATATATATATATATATATATATATATATATTCATATATATAGGATATTAATGTCAGGCCCAAACCGCTCGGGCCACGGAGCCGCCGATTTTTTTACGTCGTGGCCTACTAAATCTCACTTAGGAAAAATTCGAAAATTCAGCATTATTCTCGATTCCAGAGCGTCCCATAAACTTTATTTTTCCCGTTTAAAATACATTGACCATATTTCCGAAAACATTTTATGACACTTCCCAACCGCGCAGAGGTTCAGAATTTCACACAGCCATAAAAGGGACCATTCTCACTTAAAAGCGACCGTATTTATGTCGCAAATGGTCGTTGGTTCGATTCTAGGGGGCGTTAACAATAACTTCGTAAGAAATGCATAGGGAATTAAGGACTCATTTAAAGGTACTTCCTGAATGATTTTCCATTTGAAATTCGGGGTGTTTATAAAGTCAATCATACTTAAGGGAAACATAACAGTGATTTTAGCAGGATGACCTTGGTTCGACGCCGGGGCGGGAATAATGCTGCCGAAAGAAATGCATGGGAAATCGAATTCGGTGCATTTTCAGCTGCATTAAGGTCCTTTACTTTATGTTTAAAATTTTATTTTTTACTAAAGATAAATTATTGCATTGCTTGCTGACAGCAAGCAATGCTATAATATATTATGAATGAAAGATAAGATTTTTCGGAGGATTACTCCGCTCAAACATTGCCAAAAATAAACTAAAGGATATTATCCCAGCTGAAAATGCACTGAATCCGATTTCCCGTGCATTTCTTACGGCAGCATTATTCCCGCCCCGGCGTTGAATTGAGGCCATCCAACGAAAATCACTGTCATCTTTCACTTATGTATGACTATCTTTATAAACACTCCAAATTTGATTTTAAAACTTTAAGTAAGTACCTCAAAATGAGTCCTTAATTCTCTATGCATTTTTTATGAAGTTAGGGTTAACGCCACCTAGAATCGACAACCTTAGGGATGCTTTTATTAGAGAATGATCCCTTTTATGGCTGTGTGAAATTTTGAACCTCTGCGCGGTTGGGAAGTGTCATAAAAAGCTTTCGGAAATATGGCCAATGTATTTTAAACGGGAAAAATCGAGATTAAGGGTCACTCTGGAATCGAACCCGTGACACATAGGGAAGTGTTGATTTTTTCCAAAGTACATTATGTAAGTATCTACACGTGTAGATAGTTTGAAAGATCTACGTATCATATAAAAAGAGCTACGATTTTTCAAAATTTGAAATTATTTCACCTCCCGGCGTCGAACCCATGACCATTTGCAGGTAATCTATAGCATTTTTCCGTAGATATATATAATTGCATAGCTGTATAAAATCTTATCCTTCTCTCTGAATGGGAAGTATTTTTAAAAATTATTTGAAAAACGGCCTCATGCATTCTTACAGGAGAAAATCGATTTTTGGTGCCTCCTGGAATCAAACCCATGATAGGTAGTGTTGGTTTTCGATTTTTTCCTGATTAAGATTTAGTGGCATATTAAGTAAAAAAATCGGCTGCTCCGTGGACAAAACGGTTTTGGCCTGACATTAATATCCTCTTGATATCCAATGCAAGGTACGCTGCGAAAATATTCTTTAGTTTGCATGACTTATCCGAATTAAGTCTTTCGGAATACCATACGTTTTATTAAAAGGTATATTTTTCGATTGCTTGCTTTCAACAAGGGCACCTTTACGCGCTTATATATATATAGTCAGTCTGTTTATAGTATTAGCAAGAAATCTGTATAGGATAAATAATGGATTTTTCAGTATTTGATTATATTTGAGGACATTGATTATTTTAATTTTCTTTCCAAATGAATGAGAATCAGTGTAAAATTCGTAAGGTTTTGTGCAGGATAGAATTGGGTAGACTAAGTGTGGATAGTTGGTGTGGCTGGAATTTTCCCAGGACTTAACGGACTTGAAGAAACATAATAATAACAATAATATAAATATTTTTATTTCAGAATCTCAATTTGTTGCTAAATTTTCCCTATTTCTAATTTTAACTACAGATTCCATGAGATTATAATCACTCAGTTTTATGGACATACTCATTATGAGGAATACAAAGTGGGATTCGATGCAGCTGGAAATCCATCAGCAACATCTTACATAGGAGGAAGTGTCTCAACTTATACAGATCTGAATCCCAATTACAAGATATTTTGGATCAATAAGGATAACATGGTAATCTAAGATAATATTGTGATTGGTTACTTATTACTTTTTGTCTTAAATTAGATTAAAATAAAGGAAAAAGTATAATTAAAAAGTATTTTAAGGACCAATGTAGTTAAAACTCAAAATTATTTACAGTAGATAAGTATTTTCTTTCAACCTTTTTGTAATTGCTGTCCTTATAATCATATAATTATTATATATTTGTGTAAAATAATTTTCCTTTAATGTATTAGAGTCATATGAACTATGACTATTTGAGCTATGGATTATTTTAGAAGTTCACAATGAAATGGTAATAGATGCTTGGATTTACTTTTTAAACTTCATTCATATGCTTAGTTTATATGCTTCATAAATTTTTTCTTCTTGATTTAGGATGTGAATGACCATGAAACATGGATTTTCAATCTCACAGAAGCCAATCAAAATCCTGCAAATGTTACTCCTCATTGGTATCAGCTATATTCTGCACGTAGGGATTTAAGATTACCTTCATTATCTCCTCATAGTTTGTATCAGCTTGCTTTAAATATGGTAGAAGATGATGAATTGTTTACAAAATATTATGGGTAAGAAAGTGAAAATTTCTTATAGATAATATTATATTAGGTAATTCAGTAAGTATGATATGATTTTGCAATTTTTTTTTAAAGATGTTTCAGTAAATAAATTTACAAATCTGCATTTGCAACTTACATAAAATTTTTGTCACTTAAGTGTAAATTTAATATCATGATTATATAACGTATTGAACAAAAATGTGAAATACAATAGATTATTTTTAATTTTTTGGAATTTAATCAACAAATATAGATGATGGAGCCAAATGATGCATGAATATGATTAATCTAAATTGCATTATCTGTGATTTTAAATTAAGCAAAACAAGCAATTATTTGATTTTTGAGTGAATTTTATTGGAAATTTTACTCTAAAATCTAATGTTGAAGATAATTGAGTAGTAGTAATTAACTCCACCAGATTTCATTAGAATAAATTCATTATAAATAAAATGAAGACAAAGTCACATAAACTTTTGTTTCAATTAAATGAAATTGCAATACTGAAAGCACTATTTTATGCAGGTATTATGTGAAGAATGGAGATACTTCTTTGGGGAAAGGGTGTGATGCAGAGTGTAAACAGAATATCCTATGTGGTTTAGTGACAATGGATTATGGAGATCAGTCACATTGTGATCTTATTAAAAGCAGAATGAGAGCATGGTGAGCAACTTGCTTTCAAAGTTAAATGTGGCTCAAAGTGAAATAGTAAGTGAGAGCAAACAAGCAAGCAAGCAAGTGTAAGCAATTTACAATACCATTAATTGTTTTGCACCTTCTATATTATTTGACAGAACACTTCCATAATATGGATCAAATATTTTCCAAGTAATGGCTGAAAATAAAAAGGAATTTTACTGCTAAACACAATAGCTTTTGCTATTATATATTATAGTTTCACTAGATAAAGAATGATAAATTTGATAATTATAACAACAATATTTATTTGCAAGATCATCGTTGTATGAAGTGAGTTTACCAATGTCTTGAAGATTCTGTATCTTAATTGATGTTAAGATTGTTGTCATTTAATATATTCTTTTCCTCTAGAATCACAATCTAAGCATATATTTATATCTGTATGGATACCTGGTGAGTCACTGCTCAGTGTATGGCTGGAGGTGCAATCATGACTTTATTTACCAAAATACTTTTAATTATGAGGTCTGAATGGTTTCGGACCCCAAATTTTTCAGAAAATTTTAAGAATACATGTCATTGAGTAAATCCACTCTTTGTGCTGATCTACTAAATACATATGGTTATGTATATCTTATAATTATTCTAGTTTACTTATACTAATTCTATTGGCAGGGCTTAAACAACATGCATACTTAAGAAACAGCGTGACAAGTGCAAAGTAACATCCCTTGCTCACTCTTTTACGCTTCTTCTAACTATCCTATAAATAAATATGAATTTTTTTTACAAGCTTTTCCATTTAGAAGACAAATGAAGATGTTTCATGATGAGTTTAATTATGACTGTTACTCTAAGATATTTAACTTATTCTACTATTTTTCCCACAGAGGTTATATGAGATTTCATTACCTATTGCTTTTTGTTAAAAGAAGTTACCTACAGAGCACTTGTTTCTATTTAGATCTAATTCTTAGTCATTGCATCATTTCATAATTCTATTTACATCATTTTAAAGGATTAATCTCTCCTCACTGCCATTGATTTTGTACTTTGTATTTTCCTGTGATGTCCAAACATCCTAACCTTAATATCAGTCATTTTGCCAAGGTTGTTAATATACACAAAAAATTATGCTGATATAATTACTCTACCCTATTATAATCCCAATCCTATCTTTACCAGGCCAGAACTAATTTTGGCAAGCATTACCTGTTATTCTCTGCTATTCAGAGTGTTTTCATTTCAACACTTATTCTTGCAATCTTTAATTTATAAAATAACTGATGTAGGGAACCTTATCAAATTTACATGGAAGCCTAAAAGTATTGCCTCAGAATGCCTTCATTTTTTAGATTTTAGGAAATTGTGAATTAATATTGTGAGTCTTCTATGATTGTCTTTTGAATACCTTGTTGATTTCTAGCAAAGAAATTGGATGTTTCTAGTTACTTCATAAAAGTAATCATATATTCCATTAATTCACTATTAAGTGATGTTAAAGAATCAGGTTTGTTTTGATTCTCCTTGCTTTTGAATATTTGGGTTACATTTGCAACTTTCCATTCTTTTGGGACCTAACCTTCTCATGCACAGGATCCAGATACTAAATTTTTTTATGAATTAATTAATATTAATGAAATTTTGTATTTGTGTTTAGTGTGGTGGACACATATCTAAATTTTTGTTTTTAACAGTTGTCTTTGAAAGTTACCCACCCAATTTGATCTTAACAGTTGTAAAAATTGAATCAGGTAGGTAACTTCCCCATTCCCTACACACAGGATGGATCAATTTGTAGCTTTTACACGACTCTTATTAGCATAACAGAGGGTATGTTGACAATTTCTTGCTGGATTTTTGTCTTCATCGTTTATTGGTTGCTTCATTCACAAATGCATTGGATAAAAACCTTATTGAGAAAAATAAGAATATCAGAAATCAGTCCAAATCACCCCTGATTGAGATGAGGTGCTCTTGGAAGTGTTCTCTCAAAAGACCTCTTGATGTGTGTATCTTTTGAAAGGTAAAGAATTCTCCCTACAGAACTATCAGAAATTTCAAGAGCATATGCATGTTCTGCATACACCATTATAATTGCAAAATTGGAGTTCTCAATATCCTGAAGTGATGGGCCAATAGACTCTAGTTTTTCATCTTCTCACACTCAAATTTTGTCTGAACATTGTCTGAAATCATGCTAAAATTGATTTATGGTCTGGCTTAATCAGAGCAATCTGAAAGGCAATCCTATGTTCCAGTCACTGAAAGTCAGCTATGATAATAGGTTTTTATGGCAAGCTAATGCTTCACATTATGCAAATACTTTATGAAGAATAGTTTATTTTTTATATGCCTCAAATAAAACTACTGACATATGAGCACTTCAACCAACTTAAATACATGCATTTTAAAAAGTAAACTACTTTGCTACACCCTTTACATTGTTGTAAATGTTGCATTTTCTGCTTAAAGGTCTGAACTGCTAAATCATCAGGGCCTTAAGGGCTTTAAGGGTTAAAGCAGATTGACTTGTTGTGATGGTTTTATGATTGCCTCTTCTCTAATTGTGATTTTTATGTCTGCTTTTCTCTGTACATAAAATTTCAAAAATTACTCTGGAAAAATTCATTTTAAATGTAAGCTTTGACCTTAGCATTGTTTTATAATCATCTTATCTGTTTTTTTACTTTTGACCTCACAAACAAACAACCAAAAAGCTTTTTGTTCATATAGTATCTTTCTTTTGTTTAGAGAAAGCTAATTTTGTTTGTGATTTTTCTTCTATATATTCTGTCGTTGATATAATCTTGCAGTTATTGCCTGAAAGTTTCTTGGTTGGTTTTAATTTAGAGCTCTTTGTCTCTTCAAAGTTTTCCTTGTTTCTTTGTTATTCTAGGTTCATATAGGTTCATTTGATTTTTTTCTAAAGGTTGGAGGCTGGAAATTTTTCTATTACCTCAAGCCTGTTACTTACAAAGAAGTATCTTCAGTAATTTAGCAAATGATGTTGTTTTATGGGGTGGAAAGTCATATTTGAGACTGTCTAAAATAAATCTACTTTAGTTAAAGGCAAACCCTGTAAATTCAATATTGGCAGATGTAACTTCCTGAAAAGCTATAGTAGAATGACAAATTTTTTAATTCCATGTATTTATGGGTTTCCATAACCAGTTTCATAATATGCATTACATATAATTAATATGTAGAATTTACCAAGTGTATAATTTAAATATACTTAGCACTTTCTCCAACAAATCTCAAAATCCGGATCTGGATTAAGGAATAGGAAAAAAAGGATCTGTCCTAAAGTCCATTGCACATTCTTGTATAGTATTTGCTCAGCTATGTTAGTGAAAAGGATATCTGATATGCTTAATAGTGTGTTCTTTTATCTTAATAGTGTGATCTTTAATCATTTAATTTAAAGAATTTTTTGAATCATTTTCAATAATGTTATACTAGAGTTTCATAAAGTTTGATTTGATTTTCTCCATAGTCCCCTCAGGTTATAATTATGCTACTGTGGATCACTAAGATAAGATCAATAAGAATTTGTCAAAATAATTTTTCTTTTATACTGTGTTCACCATTATTCTATGTCATTTCATGAAAGTTTTCAAAAATATTGGTGATTTTGTGTGGAATTTGGGTGAACAATCTATTTCAGTTAAATATATATGAGATTCAGTTTTAATTTTCTTTTATTATTTATGAGTCAACAAATAGGATCTTATTAGAATATTTCAATCATTCACTGAGAAAAAAGAAACTAAAGAACTGTAATTGTAAACTTACCATTTGTTCTAAGTTTACCATTTTTGGTATCATTACAATTAATAAGGAATAGGAAGAGATATTAATGAATGAAAAAATTAGATTTACATTATGGTGCAATGAATCTGAGTTTTGTAATAAATAAACTCAATAAATGAACTCAATATATTCACTTTTAGTAAAACACAAGTGTGTTCAAATTGATGTTCCTAGGAGGTAAATGGTCTAGGACATATAGTAAATTTTATTGGAATCTTTCACCAAAATGAATCTAAGCAAAATAATTGTAAATAAAATTACCAAAGAATAGTGAATAGGATGTACAATAAGAGGAGGGCTAATTTAAAAACCAATGCCTCACATAAAGCTTTATTGGTACAATATTACTGGTGTAAATATTAGGTATCAGTATTTTTAAAGAAGCCCGATTATGTGAAACCTTTAAAAAATCCATACTGTACCCTATATCTTAGCTTAATCTGGCAAAAAATATAACCATCTGCAACTCCCATAAATTTTCAACTACCAAAGAGTTATTGCTAATAGTATAGAGCTTGTAGTGCATGGATGCTGCATAAATGTGTGTCTGTAGGACTAGATATGTACTGTTTATGATAAATATTTTTTTATAAATTGTTTAGAAAATTTTATGTTTCTTTAGAAAAGCAAAGCTACAATGATTGAAAAAAGTGCTTCAGCTCATTCTGAAGCAAGTAAGTGATTTCCAGTGTGAGATTCTACTTACAGGGCACTTTGTACGATCATTATGTGTAAACATGTTATGTTTAAGCATGTTAACATGTTCATATTGATATTAGGTACAGAAAATAATTTTGAAAATGATTTTGTGTCCCAAGAGTTGTTTGTATGACTGTTTTCACTGATACTTCTTATTTTATGTATATTTGTTGTATTTGTTTTGATGTTTTGTTCTGTTGTTTCATAAATTAACAACTAAGGAAAACATGTGATTATTTATTATTTTATTCTACCTATGCAAATAAATTTAAGAACATAATTCTAAGTTGATAATAGATATGCAATTCAAGGCATTTCAATGTTTTTATGCAGCTTACATTCAGAAAGTATAGAGGAAAGATCAATTAAGGACAAACATAAGAACATTTACTACATTGAAATATTATATATCCTATATCATATCCTATGAAATCTAAGAATATCATCAGCTGCAATATTACATTGGTATTATGGAATCATATAATACTAATCTAAATTATAAAATAAATTCATATTGATTTTATCAATAAATAACAATATTTAACTCTAAAGATGAATCTTTCACGAATAAAACTAATTTGAATTGAGATCATTATAAAAGTGAGTGAAAATAAAACTTTATGATTTTAAAGTTTTAAACAGTAAAATTGATAAATGAATACCTAAAATATGCTTAAATAAATACACAAATTCAACATGGAAATCTACTATAGTCCGTTCCACAAAAGCTGGCAGTACGGGAGGCTTATGGGGAAATAAATGCACGTAAATTCCCATAAGGGAGCAACCTAGTCTCAACCCAGCCGTCAGTTAATTATTTCTGAGTTACTTCTACGGATAAAATTAATATTTTCAACTAAGTTGGTGGATTTTTTTCCAATATTTTGGTGAAATTTGGACAAGGAAGGATGGTTCTATATATTGACCAAGTTTTTTCAACATTTAAACAAAAGAAATAAATTTTATAGCGGAATGAGAAAAAAACGGTCACCTCACCAGCCGTGAACAATACTAAAACTGCCATTTCTCCCATCCTATCTAACATAAAGTGCTAGTTTTTTCTTAGATTACTCTTTATACCTTACGAATACAAAAAAGTCAACTTATATTAATTTTTGACCGATAAAATTTTAGTAAAAAATAATTTAAGTGGAACGCAACCTCCGAAAAATTGGATCGTGCAGTCAAATTTATACATCGCCTAAAAATTTTTTGTTTCTTACGTTACGAAAAACTTGTCGCGAGAGAAATTGAGATAAATGTTGTTATTTTCATTTGCAGGTTATTCTGAGTCGATATCTTGAATAGAACTTTAGTTTTTGAATTTTATAACCGAGGGAGTAATTGATTTAGCGCTCCGATTGCTAATCATTGTTACTTTTTGCTCGAGACTCATAGACCCGTAAGCGTAATTCGGATTGATCCGGACCCGCTCTCGGTTATAAAATTCAAAAACTAAAGTTCTCGTTCATGTCATCATTAATAAATATTTTAATAATAAAATGATTGTAATATTATAGTGAAAACATATAACTTATGTAATGATAAGGAATTCTCATTGAATATAATGGATTTAATGGATCCTAACCATATCTTTATCATACGTCTCTCCAGTCTCAAGCGAGACGGGGCAAACCAGTACATACTTTATGAGGAGAATATGCCTTAAATCTCATCCAATGACATTCATAAAACACAACAACAGCAATATTGATATTTATTATTATTAGTATTCCGTATCAATACGGTGTATACATGATTTAGAACGAAAATTAAACTTCCAAATCTAAATATTTGCGACTTAAGATGCAACAAAGAACGAGATATTTATCAACATGAAAGTGGATAATTCATGCCTACAAAATGTTCCTAACTAAATTTTTAATCCTCTAAAGTGGCATTAAAAACCGCTTTGCTTCGTATATAATCTGGTAACCGAGATCGCCTCGGAGGACGGAGCTCCGCCGCGCGGATTTCGCCGTTGCATCGTTGTACAAAAGTCGAGTTATTTTTCAATGGCACAAAAAGGCGCAGGATTTTATTTCAGAGCCTCCTTCAGGAAGCTTGCACGAGTACTGTGGTATAAGTTACTCCTTGTGATGTACATCGATTTGATGTACATCACAACTATTTTCCTCGCTTTATGCAAAAAGCGCCCCTAAAACAAGGGTCCGCCATTTTGTCCTGTAAAGTAGTCAAATTTTCAAGTATGATCATTCAAATTAAGTACTAAGAAGTATAAAGAATATATTTATAACATGAAATAGCTATTTGTACGATCCTTTCCTTCATTTTGGTTCAGTGTTAGTTTGAAATTGAAGAATTCTGCGAAAAATCGAAAACGGTCGTTTTTCTCAAAATTTGTTCAACTTTGACCCTTTGAAAAATTTAAATGCGCGGGAACTAAGTCAAATGACTTGGACAGTTGATGCACAATTTATTTGAGATGGACTATGCAAAGTTTCAAAGTATGCACTCCTAAAAACGCATTTCTTTTTTTGGCCAGCTTTCGATTCTATAGCCCAGTGTGTCGGTCAGTTGAGCGGTTCTAAATAGATTTTCGGGGTTCTATACATATCTTTGGGGGTTCTATACATATTTTTGGGGGTTCTAGGAAGATTGTGAATGGCTTCAAATCCGAGAATATTATTGTCATAAGCTTTGCGATTGGTGCAAATCAAGTCCCATCTTTCAGTTCCATCATAATCACATCTTCAGGGATTTTTTCACTCGCATTCACTTTCTCAGTTGAGATAGTTTTATCGGTCGTTCTTTGTATGAACAGCGGGTAACTTGTGATAAGATATTATTCCGTTACATATCTAGATCGGGTGCTAACTAAGACGTTCCTAAAAATGGCTGGTTTTGCTCAGAACTACAGGCGATCGGCCGTGTTGCTGAAATGGATCGAACTTGTGAGTATATTAGAGCTAAAAAATATAAAAATAATCGAATCAGATTGTCTCTCTAATTCGAACGAGGCATTCTCCTTTAAATGCAATGGATATATGTCATCACAGTTTTATAACATTCTTCGTTCACTCGATGGATAAACTGTCGTGGCAAAATTTTACTCAAGCGTTGATCGAAAAATATTTTAATTTAATTTGACGTTCCAAAAGAAAATATTAATGTTTTTCAAATGGTTTCACTAAGTACATTTTGGAGCTAAGTATCAATTACGAAATGCCATTTCCAGCATACGATTATAAGAAAACAATAATTTAAATTCTTGGATACACTGTTAGTAAAATAATTTAGTTCTATGAGAGCATCCATACCAATTAATGGTAAGGAAATCTATAGTTAATATAATAAATTTCATGCTAGTATAGCAGCGCTAACGCTACAATAGTTTCAGGAATTGAGTTCTGTAAGATTATATATCAAATGATCATTCTTGTGGAACTGAAAACAATCTTTGCATGTATATTATTAGCACTTTTTTCACCAGCTCATAAAATATGTAAAAATTTATAGGCTAAAGTTCGATTCTACTGGGCGTGAACTTTCTTTCCAAAAGAAATATATGGATAGAAATTAGAAAATCTTTTGAGGAACTTTCTGAAAGTATTTTACTTTTAAATTTGGGGAAATTTTATAGACTATGATGTAAATGCAATAGATGAAAATATTTGGCATTGCTTTCCCACACAAGTTCCACTGTTCTATTATTGTTATTATATTAGACCATAAGTATTCGGTTATATAATGTGTTCCTTCTTGCAACAGAGGAGATATACTCTCCTTGAGATTGAAACAAATGCTGCACATCACCTGTGCCAGCCAGCATCCCACACCTGCCTCTAGGGCTACTGCCAGAAGGTTGTTAGATGACCAATCCAACAGATTGAGATCTATTAGAGCAAAATATATACACAGTATACCCTTCTTCATTCTATACTTCATGAAATGATACGTCACAAGTGAAAAAAAGGCCGTAAAGACCAGGTGGAAAACTATCGGCCCATCTCCATACTCCCTATTCTATCCATTGTTTTCGAGCGCATCATTCATAACCGTCTTCTTTCCTTCTCTCTTCCTTACATCTCCCCGCATCAGCATGGTTTTCTTCCCGGTGGTTCCTGTCTCACTAATCTGACCGTCTTACAGCATCACATCATTTCCACTTTCGAAAATTCTTCTCAGCTTGATGTTTGTTATCTAGATTTCAGCAAAGCCTTTGATACCGTCAACGATCTCCTTCTCAAACATAAACTAGAACATCGCTTCAACATTCACGGACCTTTTCTTTCTCTTCTCCTGAACTTTTTAAATCAGCGCAGCCAACGAGTTGTCCTCGATGGATACGTCTCCCCATCCTCCCCCGTTCCCTCCGGAGTTCCCCAGGGTAGCGTTCTTGGCCCCCTACTGTTTGCCCTATACGTTGACGACCTGGCGGAAACAATCGAAGCCACTGGAAGTAGTGTCCTTCTGTACGCTGACGACTGTAAGGTTTTCAGACGGGTGGACAGCGCAATAGACTGTCACTCTTTGCAACTTTCACTAAACGCTGTTGAGGATTGGTCCTCAAAGTGGGACTTAAAAATTAATCCGAATAAGTCGTCTTTCATGTCCTTTAGTCAAAAGAAAATAGTATATCCCTCAAGATATCACGTTAATAACGCCGAGATAAGTAGAGTCCTAACCCACAAGGACCTAGGCGTGATCTTCGATACAAAACTAACATTCCGCGACCATGTGAACTGGGTGACTTCCAGGTCCATGGCACTGACCGGAATGATATTCCGCTTCACGGAAATTAGGGACACTCTCGCTTTAAAATTAATTTTCACGGCCTATATTCTTCCGATCTTGGAATACTGTTCGATAGTTGTCCAGACCGCTTCCCCTTCAACCCTTAAAATCCAAAACCGCCCCATAAACTTTTTCTCCTCCATTTGACGCCTACGTACCACAAATTTTCGCAATTCAAAACGCGACACCATCCTTAGGTCCCACGGTATATCTTCTCTTCCCTTTCGCCGTAAGTCCTCGGACTTAAAATTTATTCATAACATTTTCAACGGCAGATGTAGATCCCCTGATTTACTCTCTTTCTTTTCCCTTCGCGTCCCCTCCCGACCTACCCATAATCATTACCTCCTTCATACACCTCACTTTCGTCTCACCGTTTCCCAAAGATCTCTTTTTCATCGCATTCCTAAATTGTTTAACTCCTTCTCTTCAACAAATCCCTTCCTTGAACTTTTCTCTCCCATAAATTCCCTACTCTCTTCATTAAATTAATGACTTCCCCACCCTTTACTTCTTCCGCTTAAAGGTTTTTTTTATTTTTTTTTATTTTATTCTTTTTTGTAACCTGTTTTATCATTGTATATATTTATTTTGTTTATTGTTGTTAACTCTAATTTTATTATACTTATTTATTTCTGTTGATTGTTTCATATATATATATAACAATTGTTATTAATTCTTTCTAATTATTGTTTATGATCCAATGTAATAGGCCTTAATGGCTGTTTTTTGAATTAATTGATAAATGAATAAATAAAAAAAAAATTTATAGCTATATACTCGAGTCAAGGATATAATAGATAACTAAATTTATAATTAATAGCAACTTGAGTGGTATTTGATGAATAAAAAAAATTAAGATTACAATGATCTAGCTGTTCCGTTGAGAGAAGTCACTCCCACAAACAATATATTTGATGAAAAACTGTTCAAACATCACCATTTTCACAGAAATATTAAGTGTAATTACACCTCCTCACAAATCAAATGATCAGTCCAGTGCTGCTGGTAAATGCAATCAACTTTACTTGATTTTTTACTTGCACCCTACTTGATTGTAATAATTGAAGAGTCAATTTCAAAAATAATTATTTCACTTAAAGTTAATTTGAAGAAAACACTTCTCATAGCCATGTTACATGTTGTAACCATTTACACTGCTAAAATTCGCCAAAATGAAATATTTTTGCCCAGTGACCTATGCTGTTTGCCAATCCATGCTCTATGGGTGAATTTGGCTACTGATCCGTTTTTGGTAAATTACAAAGATAAGACGCAAGCAAAACGTGACGTGTTTTAACATGTACAATATTAAAGTGTATTCTTAAAAAATTCCTCTAATTTTTAAGTAAAACTGACAATATTTTAAACATCGATACTAAACTGACTGTGAGTTGTTAGACCTAATTATGGAAAAATGTTCCTCTCCTCCTTTAGTTGGTCGCGATAGCTGCAATAGGGATCCTCCAAGATTCTGGCAACTTTCCAGGAAGCACTGTATACAGGACCGCAACAGTGTACACGGCCATCGGCAGCTATTTAATTATACTTCCCGTGCTCATAATTGGGTACAACATGGAAAATGAAGTGCAGAAATTACTTGTAAGTATCATTACATGAACGGATTTTGGTGTATGAGAGACGAGGAAAGATATGAAAATGAATGTGATGAAGTGGATGTCGAGTGATGACATATTTTTAAAATAAGATGAATGAATGATCGAAAGATATTATTGCTAATATTATAATATTATATAATTATATTAAGCTAATATTGTAGTGTTATTGTTTTATGAGAGGAAAAGACCAAAATTTTACAATCAGAATCATGGGATACGGAAGGAATATTGGAAATTTTCCTACATATTTTTAAAATAAGCATTGATTGTTTCTACTGATGCTATGGAAGCGTATATCTAAAGATTAAGATGAAAATGTAATTGGGGTAAACCACAGTAAGAAATTGCGTTGATATAAAATTTTGGATTGGAAACAGTCGTACTCATTTAGGAAGTTGGGAACGAAAACGATGTTAAAAATGACATGTCATTTCAGTGTCTATATTACCTGCATTCGGAGACATGAGTAACACAGAACCTACGCGGAGAGCTAGAAAGAAGTTTTGTACGCTTACAATTCTCTTTCTCAAAATAAAGTCTTTGGATAAAGGTAAAGATGCTGGAAGCATAGTGATAGACATATCGAATGCCTTCGATGTTGTTCCACACAATTAATAGAATATACCGTCTTTATTATTGAAGAATGGCAGCATTATTTGGATGGAAAAGTATCTCGTATCTAACGAGGTGAAATTTCGAAGCTGTTTTCTTGCTATTTAGGAATGATTCACAAACTTAAGTGGAGTGTTTAAATATGTGATAACCAAAGGTTTTTGTGCGACGAAATATAGGCTCAAACATAGCCCATTTTTTGATTTACTTGCTACATTTAAATTAATTTGTAAATATTTTTATCCGGTTAAAAAAGTACGTTTTTTCATTAATGTAAACTGTTGCTATCGTCACTTTTAAGTGTATTTCAAAAAGCATAAATTGACGGCTTGACGGCTGCAATCCTCAGGTAAATCTTCTGGTTTCCACAGAAATCCTTTTCCTTCAATGGTGTGACTCTAAGGTTCTATGTTTTGGGAATTTAATTTAAATTTCCCCATTTAAAACTCTTCACGAGTTTTAAATGGGGAAATCCCAAAACAAATCCACGAGGATCCTTAAATGATACTGCAATTTCAGTGTTGGTTCGAAAAAACCAGCCTAATCTTTCTTTATAAGTCAGACGAGTGATAAGTTACTTCTTAAATTATGCATACGAACGATTCAGATGCTGATAAAAACTTACGCTATTCAGTAATTTTAAGGAAGTTAATAACAATTACTTCCAGATATATTTAAATTGTGCTAATATTGTAGTGTTATTGTTTTATGAGAGGAAAAGACCAAAATTTTACAATCAGAATCATGGGATACGGAAGGAATATTGGAAATTTTCCTACATAAATAGAACAGAATGAAATTAGAATGACTAAGAACATTTTCATCCTTTCCCAGAAAAGATTTATTGAACAGAACAAATTTATTGAAAATTAAATATAAAAATATCAAAGGTATCATATAATTAATAATAAATATAATCGTAATGAACTTGATGTGATTATTTGGTGAATATATCATTTTATTTTATTAAATTTAACAGTTTCAGTTTCTACCTCGTTTTAAGCTCCTTTTAACTTATTTGTATATAGTATAGTTTTGGCTAATCTACAATATTATTGTTATTCCTTTACTGAATATGCATTCAAGCATTGAATTGCATTGTAGAATTCATGAATGTAAATAGAAGAGCGAAAGAAAAAAAAACAACCATAGACTTCATATAGATGTATTGAGTAATTTCTTAACTATTATTTTTAATATTTTACTCCTATTTGTATTCTGCTCCAATAAATATAGAACATATTTTTTCATAATATGACGCCCGTGAAAGAATGAAAATCCATTTTCGTTGATCATTTCAGTTCATTCACTATGATTGTCGCTATATCCATAGGGTCGAGTGATTTTTTCTTGTCAAAAGGAGTATATTGCGCAAATTTCCTAATAATGTTCACCAGCAAAACGATGGTCATGAAAAGACGATGAAGGTATCTCTTGCATCTCTTTTGCAGGTTTTCATATGGGTAGTGATTGGTTCCATACTGTGGTTGACGGCAGCAGCTCTCATATTCGACCAGTACAACGCCCTCAACAAACTTGTTGCTCCTGCAGCGTTTATTTGCAGCGGAATTCTAGCACTTCTCAATGGTTGCTTATTTATCGCCGATGCTATCGTAACGTTTAGGGAAGAATGAACAATGAGATACAAGTTTTGGCGGTGCACGATTGTGAGTTACATCGCATTTAGACTTCAAAATACAAGGGTATTCCTTTATGTGTAAAACTAGCGCATGCGATAATTCATTCTGAGGACAAAAACCACGATATCGCATCCTCGAAGTCGTATTCAAACTTCTGGTACCGATCAAATTAATTTGGAGTAAAAAGTTTTTCACAAGGACATTATAAAATTTCTACTAATGAGAAAGAGTGAGAAAATTTTGCTCTAAAATACTCAACTATAGGCCGTTCCAAAATATTATTGTCCGTTTCACATAAGCTAGCAGTACGGGAAGCTTATGGGGAAATAAATGCACGTAATTTCCCATAAGGGAGTAACCTAGCCTCTCCCCAGTCATTAGTTAATTATTTCTGTACTTTTACGGATAAAATTAAGATTTTGAAGGTTAACTGGGTCGATTTTTTCCAAAGTTTTGACGAAATATGTATGAGAAAGGATGGTTCTATATATTGATGAAAATTTTTATTTTTATAACAAAAGAAATGAATTTCATAGCGGGATGAAAAAATTGGCTGTAAAATCGGACAAGAACATGATTAAAACTGCCGTTGCTTTCTTCCTGTCCTAAATAAAATGCTAATTTTTCTTAGATTACTCTTTATATCTTATGAATTCTTAAAAGTTTAATTTTAATAATATTTAAGGGACTATTTCTTAGTCAAAATTATTTAAGTGTAGCGTATCCACCGAAAAATTGGATTGTGCAGAAATACATCGCCTAAAACTTTTTTGTTTCTTACGTTACTTGCCGCGAGAGATAAATGTTGTAATTTTTATTAACAGGTCATTCTGAGTCGATATCTTGAATAAGAAATTTAGTTTTTGAATTTTAAACCCGTGAGAGTAATTGACTTGTCACTAATAAAACTTCTTTACTCGAGAGCCTAATTCAGATTGATCGGAACTCGACCTTTTATGAGCATTTATTTCCCCATAAGCTTCCCGTACTGCTTTTGTGACCATAGTGTTCTTTACCATTCAAGTATGAAAGGCGAAAATGTGATATTTGTCACATGGAAAGAAGCCGAATGAGCCATGTGTTCTGTGGTGTTTGAGTTGACAATGCGTAGTCTTTCCCAAACTTTATCTCTTGATGTAAGAGAAAGCACGGAACCCATTAAAATCATTGAAATAAAAAGATAAAATTATGCTAATAATCAATTTGTTATTTTGATGAGCTCCCAGAATTTGCAAGTCATCGCATCTGCTGCCAACTGCAAGTACCAAAGGAAGAATGAGTATTTTCTTAATTATTTGTGAATTCGATGAATGATTTAATTCGCCAGATTTCGAACTAATGAGCGAAGAAGGCTACTACAGAATCGTTATGTCGCACAATTTGTCAATCAATCGGCCGATAAGATTATGCTACAATCGTAGTTACGGGTACGACGCAAATGACAGGTTACACTCAGAATTACAAGAAGTCACCGATTTTGCTGAAATGGATCGAACTGGTAAGGTCTTTTGAACATTTCTCTCTTATTCACACATTTCGTTACTCTACTCGATAAAACATTTCATCGTAACATTGAAATAGAGCCCTAATTATGCCTCGAGTTCATTTTCATGTGCATGGAAATAACTTTAATCAAGCATTCCTCTTTCGAGTTCAGAATTTTAGTGCGAAACTTTCTCTCATAGTTTGTGGCTATTGTAACGATGGCCGTTCTCCAAGTGGTAGGAAGCTATCGAGGATTGAATGTCTACAAAGCTACAACTGTGTAGATGGCCTTTGGCAGCTACGTATGTATTTGATACATGTATATGCATGTATTTGATGATATTGCCCGTAATCTTGATCGGATAAAATACAGAATAAGAAGTGGACAAGTTTCTGGTATGTATAAATACAAAAATCGAGGAAAATTATGAATGACTAATATATATTTTTCTCAGTATATATTTGCGGAATTGAAAAAATACTTTCGGTAAACGAACATGAAGTTCTTTATTGCGGTATTACTACTACAGTTACTCACCAATGTTCCAGCTATTTTGGATGGGTATTTTTTATGTAGGAGTCGTTTGAGTGATTTAATGTGTTTTTGTAAAAATGGAAAAAATCGAGGATGTAGGGAATTTCACCTACGGAAATAAAAGATTTGTTAGTTTCTGTGGAAAAGACTGTGTTTTCGGCTCGGAAAGTGATGACGACTCTTTTTGGGATATTGATGGAGCTATTCCAATGGATTATCTTAAAGGAAACACCATTACAGAAACATACTATAAGTCATTATTTGACAAACTGGAGGCAAAAATTGCGAAAAATCGGCCAAAATCGCACAAAAAGAAAATCCTGTTTAAGGCGGCTGCAGCGCTCGGAGATTCCCGAATTTAACGGTCGCGTCAGAGCACGAAAAGTGGTAACTAATAGAACTAACAGAACATAGGGAGGATCATTTGCTGACTTTGTTGAAGCGGTTGGCACTAACTGGCGATTGAGACGAGGTTGGAGGGGTGGGAAGCCTCTTCACTTCACAGTCCCAAGCAAGACTGAAATTGATACATTGATAAGGATCGTGCTATCTTCAAAATTTTTCGAAAGACTTTATTCGGATAAGTCATGCTAACTAAAGGACATTTTCTCAGTGTACCTTGCACTGACTTCGATTTCATACGCTTTTCCTATGGCAGGATTATTACCGCCCTGAGTGTTTACTCTTTGTCCAAAAGAAATGCATAGGGAATTAAGGACTCATTTTGATGTACTTTCTTAAGGTATATCCATTTGAAATTTGGAGTTTTTTTTAAAGATAATCATACTCAAGCGAATAATAAAAGTATTTTTCGCAGTATGTACTTGGCTCGACGCCGTGGCGGTGATTATGCTGCCTTAAGAAAAGCATGGAAAGAACATGTCCTATGTATATATACGCTCCGATAATTTCGTTTAACTTATATTTAGTAATGTGGACGAAGATTAAACTTCCGTAAAATCTTGTTTTTCATTAAAAGATATGTTATTACATAAGGTGTGCTTGCTGTTAGCAAGCACATCTTAACTCGTATATTATATAATATCCCCCCGAAGCGTCTACATGTAATAGATGTAATGGGGATAAGTGAAAAAACAGATAATAAGAAAATTTGTCAGTTCATGCCGAATTTATCACAATAAAATAAAATATTATGTTTATATCTTTATACACCTAATAACCTTGATGAGAACAAATAAATCAATTGTGACGCCGGAAAGCTGCATTTTTACTGGGATTGCGACTTAGGAGAATACAGTTGGAACCTTTTTTCTATATAGACAGACTAACGAAAGAGCGTTGAAAAAATACATAGTGTATCATCATATCACCGTCGCTATAAAGTGCACCGCTTTTGGTTGGTTGGCTGTTTCCTTTGCAAACATATACAACAAGTATCAATACAGTGTGTGATTTAGGGGAATCTCAATAATACCACATAATACTGAAACAGCGTTAAGCGGGGTCTAACTTTAACTATAGTAAAGTTGTAATTTACTGTATCAAAATTTCCCTTGGAATGAATAAAATAGTTTATTTTCTCACTGAACAATCGTTGAAAAATGAAATCATTATGAGAAGGCGTGACTTTGTGGAATGCCATAGTAATAAAAACAACTTTATAAATTTCCACAGAAAATGTTCTGTGGAAAGTTGTTTTTATTACTGAAGATGTTATTTTATATTACGAAACCGGTCGTGAATATACCATGTTTTTCTGTGGAAATTTATAAAGTTGTTTTTATTATTAATCGTTGAAAAAATAAATTACTACTAGAACTAACTAAAATAATTCTCAGAATTTAATTTTCTATTTCAATATGGCAATTTTCTCAAAAAAATATTCAACAAACCAATCAACTTACTAAATTATTACTTAATAATTACTATTTTATTGTATCTACGTATATGAAGAATCGGAATTTTCCTCTCTTTCAAGAGTTTTTTAAAGAAATTTTGTAATTCCAATGCCTTTTATGATTGATTCATGTCCTGAAATTTAAAATACAGTCCAGAAAATTACAGCACAATATCACATTCATCAAAACAGGAAATTAATGTTTTCCATGTCATACATCTGATGTACTTCATATTTTTAAAAGTCTGTGATAGCTACTTATACTTCATATCTTACATACGTTATTCAAATACAGTGGTACCTCGAGTTACGAGCAGCCTGACATACGAGTTTTTTGAGATACGAGCTGGAGCTCGGGCCACATTTCCGTTCGAGATACGAGCCCAAATTAGCGTTTCCGGAGTTTCCGGGTCGAGCATCATCCGAGAAAATTTCTCACTCACTCGCACGTGTTACCCGCTTGAATCGAAGTGTATCTTGTGCGCTGCAATAATTTTTGTGTGATTACTGAACTTTTTTTAAGTTTAAAGTTAAGAGCATTGTTTTAAGTATTTTCTTTTATTTGAAATAAATAAAGTGTTGTTTTAGTTTAAAGTTACAAAAATAGTTTTAAGTTTGAAAAAAGCGCCGTTTACGTTATGTGTCTAGAGTGCCCACACTCCTTCCCTCCTCGCCGTTCACCTTCGTTAGCCGAACTTGTCCGTCACCAAAGTAAGACAATTATTCTAAATAACTCTTTTATTTCTTTGTTTCATAATTTTGTTACTCATTTGTTAATTATACATGTTTATTTGTTAATTAAAAACATATCGTTATTCATAATTTATAATTTTATGGGATTTTTCATCGGTCCGGAACGGATTAATTGCATTTTCATTACCTCCAATGGGGAAAAATGATTCGAAATACGAGCAATTTTACATACGAGCAAGGTTACAGAACGAATTAAACTCGTATCTCGAGGTACCACTACTTGTTTCCTTACCAAAATAAAAAATTCCAAAAGTTCAATCTATTTATATTTAGTTCATTATATTGATTGAAAAGGAAGTTATTTACAATTAATTTGTGGATTTTATTGTCTCTTCAATTGATTTCCATGTTCTTTCACATGTACAGTAAAATAGATTAAATTTAATGACACAGAAAGACACAATGGTAACAGGTATTAACAGTTTACTTTTCTATGATGTATCGAAGTTTCACAGATATAGCTTACAAAGTCACTGATTCTTCTTACCAACACATGTTAGTATTACAAACTCCCATTTGTATTGTATTATAAAACAAATACAAATCAAAGAACTTATATCCAAAAATTTAATTTTCAGATAAACTTTAAACCTTAATAAATTCTGAGACTAAGTCATGGCTGATTGGAATACTATTTCTACTGTGACAAGGCTCCAATCATCATAATTTACTATGACATCATAAAAATCAAAATTAAAAACGTAGAAACTTTATTCAACACACAAAGCATATAATTAAGGGTGCAGCATCAAAAATAAAGAGGGGAGGACAAAGTTTCTGATACCTCCATCATCCAAAACTGTAGCACCATACATCAGAACAAGAACACATTTTAATGTGTTAAAAAATTAGCAATCTCTTACGGATTAAAAAAACCAGGAATATATTAGTACATCTCTTGCTCACCTCAAGCATATATGTATACTTTTTAAAGTGTATACATATATAAGTATATGTATACTTTTTCAAGTATATACATATATATCCCAAAAAAATATAGACTTGTTTTTGAAAATGCTGAAGGAATGGTGATGCTTGAAACTGGCAGTGCAGAAGACAGAATAAACATATGATATACATATATGTAATACCTAAAAGGTATAAACAATTAGCACCTTTGTGAATGGATCCTAAAACAAAAGGACCAGAAATAATGGCAGTTGGGAGTAAAATCAATGGTTTCAGTAAGTTAATTCATACATTTACAAAAGATAAATCAAAAAATTGTGGGAAGGCACCGTGATCTGCAGAATGCTTGGCAATATGAATCCATCACACAGCAGTTTCTATTGCGTCACACACTTGGGGATTACAACCAATTTTTGCTTCATCATAGTAAAGCTAAAAAAAACTTTTGATTGATTCTTGTCAACTCCTAAATATATTGATAGAAATCCAAATGATACTCATCTTGGACATTTTCTTTTCCCATCTTTGTACAAAATATCTTACCTCAACAATAGAAATACAAGGGTATTTAACCATAACTTTACATTTTGTAAGAAACAGCTGATTTTCGTGCGTTTATTCAAAGGAAGACTAGTAACATTTTTAAAAACAGCTATATTTCTTACCACTGTCTTAATTTTCTATCAAATGTAGAGCATGATAGCAGTGTGGAAAAAGCCAGTTAAAAATCAAGGGTAAATGAACTGCCTTCTTAATGAATAAAGATGCCTGAGGAACTTGGTTAGTAAAGACTAAAACACATGCACAGTCAAGAATTAGAGCTGTTGATTTCCTATTTTTGATAGGATTAATGGGATGGGTCACCAACAGTCTTGGCAGTGGGATTAATGGTGGGTCATCTTTTTTCCAACAAGTTGGTGAATTGTTCACTGAGGAAAGGGCAGGGAAAAGATTAATGTCTTCACACACTGCTTCTATTACAGTGGAGTTCAAAGTGAAAAGTCACTGTGGCGTTCATGTTCAAGCATTGTTCCATGGTTAGCACATAGATTATATTTTTTCCACTGTACTTCATGGTTATAAAAAAATCCATATCAAAATCAGTTAAGGATGAACTTTTCACAGTGCCCTATGCAATTCTTCATCCAATTCATCACTGTAATAATAAATTATTAGAAATATTAGAGGCACAAATTTTTAAAAATTGGCTAAAATATTTATTAAAAATGAGATTTTAACATATCATTATTATTATGTACTATTCTATATGAAATTGTTCAATTTAAAAAGATAATTACGAGAAATTGCAAATACTTTATATATTTCAATGATTTTATACTTAGAGTGAAACTATCTCATCTGAATAAAATATTCAATAATAACAATTAATAAGTGATGAAATATAACTAAAGAATACTTAAAGTTTATATATATATGATAAAAATCATATATATATATATATATATATATATATATATATATATATATATATATATATATATATATATATATATATATATATATATATATATATATATGATAAAAAACAGTCACAATAAGAATTATTTCCATAAGAAAGAGATAATAAAAGGAAGATAAATTTACTATTTCGTAATTTCTATTAATCATCAGAATAATTCATGCATAGAGAAAAGGGACGTTCAAGCATAAAATAAATAAATAGAAAACAATATATTTTATAGGATGTCAATATCACACCTTAATTTTAGACAAAACAGAAAACATGCAAAAATTCTTATATGAAATCAACTTTAACCTTTTTAGTGCAGAAAGCCAATATAATAGCTGTTACATAGTCTAATATTTAATTTCTTAAAATTGAATGCATAGATATATTTTACATATTTTGAAACTATAAACAATGAACAGTTTCTGTTTTATGTTTAATCTTTCAATTATTTTTATCCCTATTAATTATAAATGCATTACATAAAATATTAATAATACCATAATTTTAGCGTTATCCTTTGATCAGGCCATTTCCCAACACAATTACTCACTGTTTTATTTTCTTTATAAACATATATTAGAAGGCTTATTTGGTTCAGGTAAAGTTACTTTGTTCACAAGAGCTAACTCATTTGTATGTCAAATAGTTTCCTTTCAAATAATTGTTCATTGAGCTTACATAATTAATTTACTGACAGTGTGCAAAGCATTTGTACGGTTCAGCATTTACTACCTACTATAATGAAAAATACCATTACTACTATGATACTTTGCAATACACTAAGATTATGTGCAAAGATAAATATAATATAATAAAATGCTATGTAGTTAGCTGATTCGAAAAATACTTTTAAAATTTTCTACATTTTATTTAAATTGTATTTAGATATAAGGAATATTAGCTGCATTGAGAAATATTTTCCTTGTAACATACAACTATTATTTTGGAAAGTCAAAACAACTTTGTTCGACTATATAACTGTTATAATAATAATAATTTTTGTAGTAATAATATAATAATAAACATTATTATTACTATACGTGGTTGTTCAAAAGCTATAGCGAATTTTTAATTTCCGCGGGCTACGTATATTTGATTTTTTTGTAGGGTTATGTTGTTACTTGTGTCCCTTACTTATGCTGATTAGGTTGGCCATTTTGAATTTTTAGTTAATTTTCCACAACTCTTTTGCTCGAATGTGTTTTGGCTCGTCTTCGATTTTTGCCTATTCCAAAAAATGGATCAAAGAATTTGTATCACATTTTGTGAGCAGAACAACTAAAAGTTCGCGGACGCATTCAGAATGTTGACTGTTGCATACGGCGAAGTTACTTTGTACAAAAGCAACGTTTATCGGTGGTACAAAATGTTCTCAGAGGGCCGAGAAGATGTAGCGACGAAGAGCGTTCCGGACGCCCGAGCAAGTCAACAACAGATGAAAACATTGATGAAGTAGAGAAACTAGTTTTGGCCAATCGTCGAATCACCGTCAGAGAAGTTGCTGAGGACCTAAATATATCGATTGGCTCATTCGATTATTACCAATAGTTTTGGCATGAGACGGGTCGCCGCGAAATTCGTACCAAAATTGCTCAATTTCGACTAAAAACAGCATCACATTAACATTGCTCAGGAGCTGTTGGATTATGTCCGTGACGGCCCAAATTTGCTCCAGAGAGTCATAACTGGTGACGAATCATGGTTTTTGGTTATGACGTAGAAACCAAAGCTCAATCATCCCAATGGAAGCTGACGCACGAGCCAAGACTGAAAAAAGCACGCCAAGTTCGGTCGAATGTGAAGGTTTTGCTGACAGTTTTCTTTGATTGCAGGGGCGTGGTGCATTATGAGTTCTTGCCGCAGGGTAAAACGGTCAATAAGGAATATTACCCTCAAGTAATGCGAAATTTGCGAGAAGCAATCCGCCAGAAACGCCCGGATTTGTGGAAGAACAGAAATTGGCTTTTGCACTATGATTATTCCCCTGCTCACACATCGTTACTTGTGCGCGAATTTTTGGCCAAAAACAACACTCTAATAATGCCGCAGCCACCGTATTCCCCAGACATGGCCCCCTGTGACTTTTTATTGTTTTGATACAAATTCTTTGATCCATTTTTAGGAATAGACGAAAATCGAAGCCTAAACACATACAAGCAAAACAGCTGCCAAACATTAACATTCCAAATGGCCGACAATATCAGAATAAGTAAGGGACATAAGTAACAACGTAACGCCACCAAAAGATCAAAAATCGAACATATGTAGCCCGCGAAAATTCAAAATTCGCGATACTTTTTGAACAAACATATTATGTACCTGAATTTTTTCTTTTTGAATTTCTTTGGCATATTTTTAAGTACCTCAAATTTGATCATTGGACACATAAAAGGTAAAAATAAAAAAATTACTTATGAATTTCAGAACTATTGATAATTGTTGTATGAAAATGAATTCTATATTTGCTTTCATGAATTGCTAAAACTGATATTCTACTCTATGAAATTAGAGTGGGAACAAAATGTGAAAATATTTATTATTATATTATTAAATAATTATTTACAATAACATTTCAGTCAACCAGAATCATTGATACAATTTTGAGTTATGATTTTCAATTAATTGTATCTTTAATTTAGAGCACAATTATATTTTTCTATCTAAGGTCATTATTTAAAGGAGACGAAACAAATATTAAACAAACATCAGTCATACAATTTCAACTTTTTGTACAAAGATTAAAATAATGAACAAAAAATAGATAAAGTACATTTAATGAGATTCAATAATCCTATTAGGGTTTATAATAATGATACACATGCAAAATTGGATATAACTGTAGCTACTTGTAAAGCAATACCACTAGGCAAGCAATGAAAAAGGAAATATGTGTCGAAGTTCCTAATAAATGCACAGGGAATAATTAAAAACCAATATTTGTCATAAATAACACAGACATACTCTTAAAAGTATCACCTTAAGATTCACCACTTCATTGGCAATATGCATAGCAACCCTTCACCATAGATTAGCTTACAGCAGAAGATGGTGCTCCTGGTAATACTGCTTTGGGTTTATAAATGAGGCATAGGATTTATAGGCAGTAAGAGGTTTGGGACAAAGAAATAGGATATTAACATGTAAGTAGAGAGGAGAGAGGAATCCTCTTTACTGCCTCTTGATGCTATGGCTGGTGCTCCCACAACACCTGAGCCAATCTCTATGGGGTTATCTCCATAGTTTCCAAAGCCACCATTACCTTTGGCTGTTGTAGTTCCTCCACTCTGGTGGAACACCAAAGAGGAAGGCACCCACCAAACTCTTTATCATGAATGGAGGATTTAATCGTAGAAATATGTTCCAGAAAAGTGTACAGAAATGAAGGAGAAATGTTAAAATAAGTAGTAAAAGTATTCCATAAACAGAAAAAAATAAAGGTTGGTGAGAAAAATAAATTAGTGGTGTGGAAAAAGGAAGAGATAGAGAAAAGGAGAATGTAAATATTCCATTTGGAATTACAAATAGAAGCATAATAGCTATAATTTGCTTAGAGAAAATTATGTTGATAAGTTTTGTGATTTCTTTGAAAATTTTTAAGATTAAATAAAAATTGCTACTGAACCAATTAGCTCGAATTCAAAAATTTGCTGGAATCAATTCCATTTAACAGAAATATTTACATTGATTTTCGAAATTTATCAATTCAATATTCATTCTTCAATTCAATAATTGACTTCAAAATTAAGTACATTTTTCTGTTTTATGAATTGCAATCATAGTAAGTAAAAAAATAATGCTTATAGTATGTATGCATGTATGTTTAAATACACACACACACACTTATACATAGAGTTTTTATAAGAGGATATAGACAGTTCTTTTTATTTTGGTTTTAAGAATTAATTACTGGTTAGATAATGTACTTAGGCACTATGAGAAATCTTTAACAGAATTTTTTAAATAGTTACTCAGTGAATTTTCGAAAGCAATTGAGAATTATATTATTAACTATAAAATAAAGATGAAGAACTCACTTGGAACATGGATGTGCATTCACTGCAGAGAGTGCTTTTTCATAAAGATTAATTGGTCCATTATTCTGTATGTCAATAGAATGGATGCAACCTGAAAACCCATCTCTATATTTCCCTGCTGTCATATAATCTGCTTTTGGTAAACCACCTAAAATAAGAATTGATCAACCATAATTTAAATTTCCAAATACATTAGAAATTAAAAACTCCAATAAGTAGGAAGAAATAATATTTCCAACATAACTTTTAAAGAATAATTACAAAATCTTTTAAAATACCTAGATATATATTTCCTAAAGTGTTGAGCATTGTTAAGAAACCTGGGCTCTTTCCTATCTGGATATCACTTCCGTCAAGTTCAATACTTCCATCTTTTCCTTCTCTGTGGAAAACCACACGATGGCGCTTACCATCATCCACTCTTGTTTGATCTAATCGAATAGATGCAGGGCCTGATCCTAATTCGTAGCTGAATTCCAAGTGTCCGTTTATGACTAATTAAATTAATAAGAAATTAAAATTTTTGTGATTTAAGTGTAAATAAAATTTTTCCATCACACACACACACACACACAGATATATATATATATATATACACACTTATACACACACACAAGCATTTTATCTCAAAGATTTTCAAAAACTTATTATGCTCTACAGTCTATATAATATAAGGTAATAGAATAGTAATAATAGAAAAACTTAGAGATAGACATCAGAAATATCTAGAAAACATGCTACTGTTGTACGTATATGTATATATAATAAAAGTATAATCAACCAAACAATAGATATCATACATAAAAATTACAGAAAACTACTTAATTTTGTACCTTATTTTTAATTCAACATGTTGAGTATTAAATTATTTTGTATTTTATTTTACTTAGACATTTAAAGCATTAATATATTGATTTTCAGTATGAAAACAGTTTAAATTACCAGCAACAGCAAGGAAATCTTGTCCTCGTCCATCCATTTCAGGTGTTTGCCCGTGCCAAAAGATTAATCCATCTGATGAAGTGGTAGAGAATTCAATTATAATCGATTCCAGATCATTCGAAATCTTGTGGGGAAGAAGAGTGCTACTTAATTCCAGAAAACCATCACCCTGGAATCCTACAGATTCTCCAAATTCAACCTCTGGATTTTGAAAGAAAAATTTTATTAAATATAAAATCTCAATAAGCATAATTATAATCAATATTATTTGTAAAAATAAAATAATAATGTTTCATCTCTGAACTACAAAAATCAACTTTCACTCAAATTTGGTCATTTTAATTTTAACAGATTAGGTCCATATATGATTAATGATAAAACATTAAATTTTCTTTTAAATTTTAGACCATTAATATTTTACTAAAGTCATACTTTTCTAGTATATTTTGTACTGTATGTATGTATAAGACATAAAACTGAGTAAACTAAAAATATTATAAAATATATCAAAATATATATATATATAATAAAGTAATACACTGTGATTACTTCTGAAAGACAGCACAGTTTATCCAACATATTTTGCCTAATATTTCAAATAAATCCTCTATTTACATCATTTTGGTAACCAAACATTCTACAGAAATCCTTATCTTTATATAACAACATTTGCCATTAAACTATGCATAAGCATTTTAAATAATGTCAAGAACTTCAAAAGTTTAAAGACATAATCTGGATTGATATTATTCTGGAAAAATTGAAGAAGTAACTGATCTGTAACTCTAATACTTACTCTGATCACAGTTCTTTCCTCCATAGCCTAATGAACAAAGGCAGTGGTACGAGCTAGGTGAAGATGAAATACAAGTTCCACCATTTTGACATGGCCTATGAGAGTCGCAAATGGTATCTGTAGATTCACAATATCTTCCACTATGGATGAAAATATGTGATGATAATTTTCACCGACATTGATAAAATATAATCCACATTATAAATAAATTATTTTATAAATAGAACATTAAAAAATGTCTTAACGTTTAATTCATCTTTATCTTTTATAAGTGAAAGACCAAGTATTAGATATTTTTAAATTTTATTTTTTTCATTATGATTCAGCTCTAACATTCATGTTTTTAATGACAATTTATGATTACTATTTTTTCATAATTAACTTGCAAATAAACTTCATACCTTATTAGATATGTTAAGTTCACTCTAAAATAGGTATTAAGAAGAAAAAGTTTCTCCTACCGGAAGCCTACGGCACAGTGACATTCAAAATCACTGGCATTATGAACTGCTGGAAGACAAAATGCTCCATTGAGACAGGGCTGGGCATCACATGGATTTCTCTCCTTAGAACCAAGGAAAATATCATTTTCATGATCAATTCCATTAACTTCATCTACATCTCCAATTCTACTGCCCAGATCATGATAGTCAGTGATTCCTGAGTCCTCCATGCAATCTCTAACATTAGCTGAGTCCACGACAGAAAGAATCAAATCCAAATCCAAGCCTGATGCCTCAATCTATATGGTATAAGTGAAAGAGGAAAATTTATGTAAAACTGTAATATAAACAAGTAAAAGGTTGCTTGCTAACAGCAAGCAGTCAGTTAATTAAAGTAAAATTATAAACAAATGGTTTTTTAAATGTATAATGCTAACACTCTTCAAAACCAAAACTAAAATAATTTTTTCAGCAAATTTTAAATAAAGTCTGATTTCCCATTCTTTTCTTATGACTGCAATCTTTCTACCGCTTTGAACTAAAACCATTCTATGCAAAATATTTTCATCATTTCAATCTGCAATGTATTTAATAGTGAATAAGCAGTTTTTTATGAGGAAATAGTAAACGCCACCTAGAATCGTGAACATTCACAACAAAGAAATAGAACATATTTGTAGGCATTTTTCCCTTCTATACATGAGTGAAATTTAAATCTTCTATATAATTGGGAAAGTACCCTCAAAAAATTTTTTGTATACTAGCCCATGCATCCTTGTGTGAAATCTTGTGATTACTGGGCTCTGGAATCGAACCAAAGACATATAGACATTTCATGGATTATTTCCTAATTGCTTATATACATCTTTTTAATTATACTTACAATAAGCAAACATTAATAATATTTAATAATAAAAAAGAATCTTTTAGAATGCTTATGTAGCTCAGAAATTTTTATATGTAAACTAAAGAACATTATCACAGTAAATTTCAAATTGAGTTTGATTTCTGATGCATTTCATGTAGTAGCTCTCTAGAATAGAACCCAAAAAACATAGAGACCTGTGGATTATTTCAAAGTTAACTATATAGGTATTTAAAGTGTACAAAGGTTGATTGATCTACATATTAAACTAGAAAACCTTTTTAAAATTTGGAAATATTTTACCAATTGGCATTGAACCCATGACCATTTGTATGCAAATTATGCATACAATAGTATTTTTGTGTAAAAATATATTATAGTTATATGAAGTTAGCTATATGAAGTTTTATTGGTTTGACTGAATGGGAAGTATTTTTTAAAAAATCTTTGAAAATCAACCCCATGCATTCTTCCTGGAGAAAGTCAGATTTTGCTGCCTCCTAGAATCGAACCCTTGATAGGGTGAGATGTAGTCTGCCATCACATTAAAAAATAGGTGAGTCTGTGGACCCCATAGTTTGAGCTGGACATTTGTATCATATGTGTAGATATGAATAGATTGAGAGATATATCCCCCAAGGCAGCTATATATAACCAATATAGGATACAAATTTTTGGTATATTAATATAATTAATAATTCATAAATTCAACTAACCCCAGCAATACACCCATCAAATGTGGGTACATTTCCTTTACTGTCCTCTAACAAACCAACTGTAGGTGCTAGCTTAATCTTCTGTTGGTTATAGCCTCCTACATACAACGGGGTCTTCAAATTTAGACCTCTTGTTATTCCTGGTGATTTACCAGATACCATTTCTTCTCCATCAACAGACAAGAAACCTTCACGTCCATCTCGACCAGCAACAGCCGTTGCCCATTCACCTGCCTTCAACTCTTTCCTGCTCCTGATTATAGCTGTGCCTGAGTAGGAATAAATTACAAATAGATTGATACATTTAAATGATTAGGAGAATCCAATCTCTTAAATGTGTTTTTGCTATATCTGTGCAAATACATTTATGATTTGGGTATTTTATATCATTTACACTCTAACATAATTAGAAGATCAGCTTTATTTTCTCAAAAGATGATCATGAATATAACTGACCTAAAAGCAATTTAAATTACAATTAAAATTTACAAAATCAAAATACTAAAAATTTAAGTTAAGTGAAAGAATTAATTTGTAATATATTTTAAAACATCAGGTAAAATCAATTATTTAATGTCGATTGATTGAATTTAAAGTGAAATACTGCAAATTAATTTCATAAATTAGAGGTTAATCAGTTGAGAGCCATTAATCAAACCATTAGTCAAAAAATTCAATTTTGATTAATGATAAATTAAGAGAAATTTTGACTAGAGTTACACTACCCTTGTTGTAAAATATTTACTTCAGTGCTACATTTTACTTTTCCCAAATACAATGAAATAAATTAGCAAGTAACTATGAGAACTCTTTAAGCGACAAACATAAAACAAGACCATTTTTCATAATATGATGAAAAGATATGTAGTGAAGAATATATAATCATACTTACCAGATCCTACATCAAAACGGAATTCTAGATGCCCATCATTGATAGTCAGGGATGCAAAATCTCCTTTTCCATCCTCTGATTGAGCACAGTACAGTAAAATTCCATTTTTCACTTCATTTGGCTTAAATCTTAGAGTTAATTTTAGTCTGAAATAAATCATGACATATTTTAGTAATTATTAATCAATCAAATGCTATTCCAATCATTTTTGAAAATGTTTTTGCTCTAAAATATTCCTTGATACTTGTTTCAACAATTAATTTCAAAGATTTTTACCTTTTCAGAGCCTTTGGTGTTGGATAAGCAACATATCCACCATCAGCCACAAAAGCTGGTTTTTTAACCATTAATTCCTCTTCACATTTTGCACCTTTCCTTCCAATAGGGCAGAGACAGACAAACCCTCCTTCATTATTTATGCATTGTCCAGAATTACATGCTCCTAGAAAACATAATTGCACTTATCCAGCAAACATATTCATTATATTCTTTATAAGATTACCATTAATTACACAAATCCTTAATCCGCTTTATAAAACGATATGAGCAAATTATGGAACTAGATAATACAATAAATAAATAAATAATCAATCTTTGTAAATCAGATGTACTTGTTTCATAAATATCAAGTCAAGAAAGATTTATAATATTTAAAAAGTATTCAACTCTATAGAATGAGAAAATGGATTACAGAAACATGAAGAATACATAGGCCACATCTGTTTCACGAAAGACATAGCTCTTTTCACAATAAATATAGAAGAACTAGCATAAAAAATTCAAGAATTAAACCCTGAATAAGACTAAGAATAAAACTGATGAAAACAGGGTTAACATACTAAAATCAAAGGTAGAGAAATTTCTATTATTCTATTATTATTCTATTATTATTCTATTAAAATGTTTTATTCTGTCAATGCTTTTCTTTCCAAATATTAATTTGGTATTTGCCTTTTAAATTTTATACACCTGTCTTGACTCAGGTGTACTGATGAAATGTATGGTCTCTGGCAAATAAAATTATTATTACATACTTTTTTGAGCCCAAAAATTGGTAAGAATTGATGGAAAACCTCTACATATAAAAGCTAGTGACTGATGACTAAGTGCATTTGGAGAGATATAAATTCAGATCCAAACTATAAATTGATGATGATATTGAATATAGATAAAGAAATAATTCAGTATCCTACCAGGGAAACAGGCTTCACCAACTCTCTCACACTGATCTCCAGAAAACCCTGAAGGACAGATGCATACAAATCCACTAGCAGTGCTGGCTTCTTGACATATTCCATTGTTACGGCAGTGCAAGCCATGCTCAGTAGTACAGGTATCACATGACCTCACACCTTCACTTGATGTAGCATCACGGACAAGCTCATGATCCTTATTACCAATAACCAATCTACTAATACATCCTATAGTATGAAAAAAGATTATTAATGATTATATTGATAAATATTTTCGTAACTATAAGATTTACCATTAAAGCAGAAAGAGATGTACTATGGCAAGTAATATATTGAGATGACCTGATTTAATGTGATTAAAAACATTCAGCTACAAAGTTTCTAAAAACTATTACTAGATTTTAATTTGCCAAATAAATATATCATTATTTTCAAATTAATGTGAATTAGTGACAAAAGCATGTACAAAACCAGTCACTTTGAGTCAAACTAAACATCTGAATTTGGGCAAATTCTAGTCTTAGCATTTGATTTCCCTTGTTTTTAGACTGTCGATTTACTTTATTAGATCCTTTACAATTAATTCATCTTCAGGAATAGAAGCTATATGATATTATACTTGCTATAACATACCAATGAATCCTTGACTGAATCCTGTTAAACGATGTATTGTTGAAAAGTCAGGCACCCCACCAATATAAAGAGGTTCTTCAAGATCAAGACCTTGGAATCTTCCTGCTGCTGTACCAGAGTAAGGACCAGCTCCATTCACATACATTGAGCCTAGAATATAAATAAATTTTAATGATGAAAATACAAAAATAAGAATTTACTATCTTTGTCTTAAAAAATAGTTCATAAAATTTGATTGGTATTCTTTACCATGCAGTAAAAAGTTTTTATTTGATTATTTCACCAATTTTAACTTATATCTATCTATACATATAGACGCTTCGGGGGGATATCTATTATATATAGATGCTTCGGGGGGATACATATATAGGATATTAATGTCAGGCCCAAACCGCTTTGTCCACGGAGCAGCCGATTTTTTTACTTAATATGCCACTAAATCTTACTCAGGAAAAAATCGAATCGTTTTTCAAATATTAAAAAAAATACTTCCCATTGAGCTAGAAAGATGAAATTCCATATAGCTATTGCTATTATTAATATCTATGAAAAAATGATATATTTTACGCACAAATAGTCATGCTCGATGCCAGGGGGTAAAATATTTTCAGATTTTGAAAAATCGTAGCTCTATTAATATGATATATAGATCATTCAAACTTTTTACACGTATAGATAGGTACATAATGTACTTTGAAAAAAACAACACTTGCCTATGTGCCATGGGTTCGATTCCAGAGCGACCCGTAATCTCGATTTCTCCCCCAAGGAAAGCATTGAACATATTTCCGAAAGCTTTTTATGACACTTCCCAACCGCTAAGAGGTTCAAAATTTCACACATCTATACATTCTCAAATAAAAACGTTCCTAAGATTGTCGTAAATGGTCGTTGGTTCGATTATAGGGGGCGCTAACTGTAACTTCATAAGAAATGCATACGGAATTTAGGACTTATTTTTAGGTACTTCCTTAAGATATTTCCATTTGAAATTTGGAGTGTTTATAAAGATAATCATACGTAAGAAAAAGATGACAGTGATTTTCATAGGATGGCCTTGGTTCGACGCCTGGAGGGAATAATGCTGCCGTAAGATATGCATACGAAATCGAACTCAATGCAAGGTACGCTGCGAAAACGTACTTTAGTTAAAGCTTAGCATGACTTATCCGATTAATCTTTCAAAAAATAGTAAGTCTTATTAAAGATATATTTTCCGATTGCTTGCTGTTAATGTTAATTAAGTAGATATATATTCTACATAAGTCAGTTGTATTTAAGAACAATGAAGTACTTTGAAAAGAAAAGATGATCTCATTAATTTTGATTGATAAAGTATGATTCAATTTCAATAGTAATAATCTACATTCTTATCCAATATAAAATTAAATTATATACAAACAGATAATGTACATTGGTGCCATAGGCATAGAGATAAATATTTAAAATTTATTATTTTAATGTCAATTACCTTCTCTTCGATTCCTATCAAGTTTAACAGTATGCCACTGATTAAGAATAACTGGCTCTGATGATCTTATAATAGCTGGTCCTGATCCAACATCAAATCTGAATTCTGGGTATCCTCCACTTAAGCCAAATGAAACAAAGTCTCCTGAACCTCCTGGTTGTTGACCATTATATAGTATAAGGCCTAAAACAACAAAGTATTACCAACAAGTATTAACACATTAAAAAAAAATTAATTTGTATTTATTATTTATTGATATTATAGAATTATATTTAAGATATAAAAATGAACTTCCATTGGTAGTCTTCAAAATATTTATTACGCAAAATAAAATGGTTATTGGCTCATATGGTAAATAAATTTTCAATTAATTTAAAACTGAATAATGAAGATTTCATAAGGATTTTGATGGATTTATAAATATCTTTTATAAAAATGAGAGAGTTCTAAAAGATATAGCTCTGATATCAATGTAAATTAAGTTACAGATAACAACAAGTAAGAATTTCCTATCGTAGGCAAAAAATCCCAACATAATAGTTGCACACTACAATTTCCCTAGCAAGGATGGAAATATTTGATAGTTTCACTTACCATCTGGTGTTTCAGGTTTGAATGAAATTTCCACTGAAAACTGCAAGTATGCAGAGGGTAATGTTGGCAGACTCATGAAGGAAATGGGAGTTTGATCAAAACGTGGTACAACATCCTTTACTACAAGGACAGTTGGAATATCCATCTTCTCTGCATTATTTCGCGCAGTGCATATATAGATACCAGCATCACTGGGTTGAACAATTGGTATGGTCAATGTGTCCTGAAAATTAGATTGTGCAATATTTTAAAGACTGTTGATTAGCTGACGATGATATCTGTGTGTGCATTGATTATATTCCAGGCTTAATTGTGCCAGAGGTAAAAAGAGTTTTGGACATCAATCAACTCATTTATTAACATAGAAGACGTTGTTATTTCCATAGTCCACCATATTATTCTCAAAATTACTAGCATATGATAGGTGATTAATATACAATCTAGTAATTATTTTCCCAGGTAATTTTTCTATACTTTAAGAATATTTCAGTATCAATACAGAATTAATATTTAAAAGTGCACATAAGGATCAAAAGTCAATCAAATTATCATATTAGGATAAAAGAATTGTTATAAATTGATATAGATATCTAATTATCCAACCAAGAAATTCCATAGAAAAAGGTTTAATATGAATGGTTTCCAATAGCATACATCAAATATTCAACTAGTTGATGTTAATTTACACAAAATGATCAATATACACATATCTATATATTTATCATCATCTTCATCAGCTATTTTCATTCGGATATCAGATTTTGGTCTCTACAAGCATTTTCCAATTTTTTCTACTTTGAGCCTCTCTTTGCCATGTTACTCCTAGGTACTTAATGATTTTATAACTGTATGTAAAGATGGGTATAATGATTTCTTTGAAGATTCCAAATCAGCTCCATCTGCATTCTTGAGATTAAGATGCATGAATTTCTCTTCTAAAGGCACTCCGACTAACTTTGATTTTTAGGTTAATTCTATTCTTCTCCCCTGTAAGGAAAAGTTGCCCAAGGTATTCTGAGCATACTTCCAGGGAGGTTTCTTCTAGATATTTTGACACTTTATTTGTAAAAGAATTATTCATAGCTATAATTTTACTGAAGTTTATCTTGAGTCCTATCCTGTGTCCAACCACACTCAGCTCTTGAAACCTTGAAGCAATTCTTCTCCATTGGTGAAGAAAAGGATGGCTGAAAGGCAACATCCCTACCTAATTACTTTTCAATGAATACCTCAAAACTGAGGAATTCAAGATTGATTCATGTGACATTACTGAATTTTTATAGATGTTATAAAGAAGATGAATGTAATATTCCTTGTCTCTTCGGGGCTTGTAGAATAGAGGAGGTACTTACTGAATCAAATCCTATACATAATGTACAAAATGAATCCACGATTTATATATATTTAAGTAAAAGTAAGATTTCTTAAAGCATTTGATTTATATACCTAATTATGAATCAATAAAAATGTTTCCAAAAGTTCTATAGATCTCTAAACTTCTCAAACTAAATTTAAAGTCATAACATCTACATATTTTGAATTGAGTTTCAAAGATTTCCCATTTACTTCTTGTTGAAGTATTTTTCCTTCCAAAATGAACTAAGGATAGTTTATGACAAATTTTCATCATTCAGATTTGCATCATAGAGTTTAAGTTTTTCAAATTAAAAAGTAAAAAGCATTCATGAAATGCTTCAAAATATGATCTGATTTTCCCATATTTTCTAAAGTAGATAAAGCAAAAGCCCCCTAGAATCAAATTTATGAACTACAGGGAAAGGATCTATTTATCATGCAAAAGGTAACTATCCTCATGGACTTAAACAGCCATCCATCTCTCAGGTAAGTCCCACTTAATAATTATTCAATGTCTCTTGGCATGTATTTTAAATAATGGAATATCAGATGAGCCTGGAGTTGAACATACATTAAGATGTTATAAATAGTGATTCAAACCCTTTACATGCTCATCCATTTTCAATAGTCTGCCTCTTTTGAAAGTATTCTATAAATAATCTGAAAATCAGGATGATATATTCCTATGGGAAAAATTTTGTGGCTCTCTGGAATAACCATAGGTTATCTGTAGTTAGAAACCTATGGATTTTTTCAGAACTTGCATTCTAAGTAACTGAAATGTAATGAATTTTTGTCTTTCTACCTTTGATTAATGGAGAGAAAATTATTTTTTAAATAAAAAGAAAATTACTTAACTATATCAAACCTCTTACAATATTTAGGTGACTTATAGTAGTTATACATAGAGATACGGGTTTTCTGTAGATCTATTAAATCTGAATCTTTATAATCAGAAAGCCTGATTTTGAGTAATCTATAGACAATTATAAGAATTAATCATTACCTTATTAGACAACTTAAATTACAAATCCTTAAATTTTCACCATCTTACCATATCAACAATGGCATCTTTTGGCAAGAGTCCCCCCTGCCTTGACCAGGAATATAAAATAGGATGCTCCAGATCAGTTCTGCATTCCATAACAACTGCTGAACCATATGGTACAGATCTTGTTTCCACTGGTACAGGAGACGGAGTTGCTATAAGTGAACCATCAACAGCTGAATGTGAGGCAGAGTCTGAAATTGAATAACAAAAAACTAAAAATAAGAGCATAAATTTAAGAAAATAACACCAGAATAAATTAAAAGATTATTCATGATTGAATCTAATTTCACTCAAATCTGATTATTAAAACATTTACATTCTGCTATTCAGAACATTTACATTCTGATCACTTGCCTTGAATGGTGAGGATGTAGTCTTCCTTATACAATCCTGCCTTCGTTATAGCTGTGCAGGTATAGATGCCTCCATTAGAAGGTGAAACTTTATTTACTCTGAAAAAATAGGCCATTGAATTAAAATTCATTTTATCATACTTTTAATTTAAAAATATATATAACATTGATGATAAATCAGAAATGCATTGTAAATCACAGAAAAATTACACAACATATTAAATATGTACTTCCATACCCATACTAACTTAATCCCAAATTAAAGATGTACAGTATGTTTATGTTTAACTTCAATAAATCATTAAAATCTAAATTTAGCACTTGAGAAAACTGATGGATATATGTATCTAAAAATTCGGCATGCTAAGAAAATAAGTCTGCAGTGTCTGCTTGATTTGATTCACATCCATATGAATCGAAAATATATATTTGTTTTGGAAAGAAAATTTTTGCTCATGAAATAAAATGCTGTCACCAAGTGAATGCTTTAAATCAATGATTCCCAAAGTGGTCTACATCGACCCCCAGGGGTTTATGACATCCTGTAAGGGGGTCTACATAGTTGAAAAAAAAATTTCGGATTTATTATTTATGTAAATTTATGTAAATAGTAGCTAAAATGTTTATTTTGAGTAGTTTTAATTTAAATTCAATTATCTAATATATAGAACTTAACACTTGTTTTTTTCTTTAAGTTTTTAGCACTTAACTTCTAAGTAAGCACCACAGTTTGAAATTTACAAAAGTTCAGGTAAATAGGGGGTCTACCCAAAACGGATAAACATGGCAAGGGGTCTACGACACAAAAAAGTTTGGAACCTCTGCTTTAAATATACCTTTTAACATACTCTCCAATCAAAATGAGCTTATTTTCAGTAAATATTTACTTCTTATCATTCTTCACTCTATGGTAATTCATTTCATAGACAAAATAGAAACTAATCAGAACAAATATGGTTTTCCAAAGACTTAAAAACAAAGATATTGAGAAATTATAAAATATTTGGAATAGGAGCAAAATAGTTAAGAGAATTCTACAAGGTAGGGTATCTGAAATGATATAAAAGTCTTGAGCTTGTTAGAACAATTGATTGGTATAAGTCTAATTGGAAAATTTAAAATTAACACAGGAAAAAATTGTTATTTTGATAACTGAATGGACATAATATGCTTAAATAATTTTACATATTATACATGCATTTAAAATGAATAGGTAAACCTATGCTACTTACCTCAAAAGATTTCCCCGAGTTTGAATGTTGCTAGCAAATTGCTCTCCAACTTTCGACCATGACACACTTGCAGATGGGTCACCAGAAACAGTACATTGAATATCAACAGTGTCTCCTGCTCGAATGACATCTGGACTAGCTTCAATGTGCAGCAAAATGTCATTTACCCCTGATAAGATAACATATTTTACAGCATAAACTACATTAATATTCAGCATTCAGTATCAATTTTCTAAAAATTGCCATAGTTAAAGATAAAATGAATTGACTTATTTAATTTTTAAGCAGCAGTAATACTGAATTAATTAAGTTTGTCACAAAGTAATAATAGATTCAAGTATATTTCAATGAATAATAATTTCTTTTCTATAACTTAGTTGTACAGTAAGTTTTACATGTACCACTTATTATTAGAGAAAATTTTCAATCTATAAACCTTCAACTTAAGTAAAATTATGAAAGTTTAGAGGTTAAGCAATTAAAAAGGTTATACATAGGCATCTACTAAAATGTGTACTTGCAGGAATATAGGAGGATAGAAACACAAGAATAATTTATAAAAATGTTAATTATTGAGGCAAAAATTGTTCACAAAAGTGGTATACTTAAGCACCATGCAACTAATAGCTGAACCAAACAAAAATTATTTGCCTTAAATTGATGTTATAATAATAGTTTAATAGTTTTGTCAACTGCTATTTAAATGCCATCACCATTTTATTGTGATAAACTATGTTTTGATAATTGAAAATTTGGTAACACCATAACATTTAAGGTAGTATATATACATAAACACAAGGAAAAGTTTGCTTGCTTGTCTCAGCAAGTGTCTCAAAATGTATTTTATCTTTCCTATGTATTTCTTATACCAATAAACTGAAGTCCCCCTTGATTTGAACTTGTGACATACTGCAAAAGTTACACGAGTAACTTTAAAGTATTTACACAAAAGTTTGCTTACAGCAAGATAAAGTTTACTGATATATATTTATAAATTTGGAAAATGGTTTTTGAGGCCTACATCCGATGTCCGACTCATCTCATAACATAACTCCTACTAAAAAGCACAGAGTCAAATTTTTACATGGAATGTATTGTAGAGAGTGTAACATATTCTAAAAATTATGACAAGTAATTAGGAAATATACCAGCACAAAGAAATAATGTAATTAGAAATTTTTATTCATTTGTAACTAAACATTAAGCAATATTTTATTTCCTTTATAATTATTAGTGAAGATAGTTTAAGGTTTAAGGCATCATGTAATCAATCTTTCCTGGATTTAATGTAAATGTTTCTATAAAAAGAAAAAATGAATTATTCCTCATTCTTGGTTTAAGGTTTATTTAAATAATGAATTTTAGAAAAAGTATCAAATTTAACTCATTATTTAGTTTAATTATTATTTTTTAATCTAACAAACCCCTTCTGTGTCTGCAGTGCCTTTCGTCGCTGTGATCACGGCAGTTACTCCTTCCGTCACATTCTTTTGCCATTGCAATGCACTCTCCACTCGAGCATCTGAATTGATGCCTATTGCAGTTGAATCTCTCTTCTCCTGCTCAACATTTACATATAGGCACAGAAAACACAAACACAGAACACGCAGGGACAGGGCATTAGCATAACTGATTTAATATTAAGATTAAATACTTGCAGTCATTGTATTATTTCAATGTGGCAGATCCATTCTCAAATATTTCCAAGTGGGTAAATTTGTATCTTCCTCTCTACAATTGGTAATCTTTCCAGATTGGAGCATATTCATGTCAATATATATAAAAATATGGCCCAATCAAGTATATGATAGATCAAATGGTTGATGAACCAAGAAAAGGGGAAAATGTGTTACATATTTTTCTACTTACTTTAGTTAGAATGCTTTCATAATTGTAAGGGCAGTTGAAGGAATCAGTTACCTTCAATAAGTATTGTTAGAATTGCTAATGGAAGGTGGCATGAATGAGAGTTATTTACCAGAGATAGGGCAATACACAAGAAAGGATAAATTAGGTTTCCAGAAATTTTTCAGTATGGGCAGGACTAGGGAATCGTATGTTCAGATGGTATGTTGCAAGAAAAGGTAATATCTGACATTTATAAATGAATATGAAAAAAAATCAAGTTAACTAATTAAGGAGAAAGTAATTGTGATTAAATATCTGTAATGTAAAATAATAAAAAAGAGGAAGATAATAGTAATTTTCTGAACACCTGGTACTCAATTGCCTACAAAAAACAAAAGTTGATTTCTAGGCGAATCTAGAGGAAATGGAGAAATGTTACACGGTACAGAATAATTTAAGTGAGGATGAGGGAAAAATTGAGCAGGGACTTTCATGATCACTAACACAGGGAAGCAATTGGAAAAATCAAAAAAAAATATTATGAGGTCCTGTGTGTGGTTTCAAATCCTCACACAGGACCTCATATCCGGAAGGCTTTCCCCTATCTTCTTCTTTGGAGCACTGAATATAAACCCACTGTTGGGTGGGAAAAATGGGAAAATTAAAACAACTGATCAAGGTCCTAGAAGAATAAGAGATAATATAATCCTGGCCCTCCAAGAAATAAGATTCACGGATGAAAATACAATGGATTCAGAAGGATCTACAAAGGTAAAAGGAGCCAAAATCCAATCGGCAAAGGTATACCACACCTAGGAAACGAATTTATTGTGAACAAGAAGCTAATCAACTCAATATCCGACTTCTACCCGCCAAATGAAAGACTCACAATCATGACACTATGATGTGATGTGCAAATAAGACATACACTCTAACTAATTTCCATGCTCTCATTAACGAAGATAACAAAAGAAACTCAGAAAAGGTTGAGATATACTGGGAATCCCTGGAACATGAATTCTCCAAGACTCCAGAAGAAAAATATTACAATCCTACTTGGCGACTTCAACACACAGATTGGAAAAGAAAGAAAATACAAAAAAAGTAGGAGAATACCCTAAACAAAAAAGAACCAACAAAAATGGGGAAAGATTGATAGAGTTGTGCAGGGGTCTCAACCTCAAGTTAATGTCAATTAATTTTAAATACCTACCCAGAAAACAGAAAACATGGAAATCACCAAACCATAGCCAGGGAGAATTCCAGATTGATCATGTGGCCAAATTGTACAAAAACCAGAAAGAAATTCTGAATGTAAAAGTTCAGAAAGGTGAAAACATAGAAACAGACCACTAATTAACAACAATAAAAGTGATACTATCCCCAAAAAAAAGACACAGAAAAATAGATTAAAATTCAGAGAATCAATATGGGATTACTAATGTTAGAGAAACAAGAATTTCAGGAGAAATTAGATATAGAATTAGAGTAATGGGATGAAATCTAAACGAAAATAGTCAAGATATCAATGGAAGTAGAACTCCCCACTCAAACAATGTAAAAAAGAAGGAAAGAAAAATTATACAAAAAATCCTGGGACCAAGGTATGAAAATAGAAACTGAGAAGCAACAGGGAGATATATACTAAATCAGATCTAATAACAGACACAATTTGGAAGAGAAGAGTAACTTTCAACGGACTCATTAAAAGAATGGATGAGGGAAGGCTGACGAAAAGAATATTCAACTACTTTGACAGAAACCTCAAAACACATAGATTAAGACATAGATGACATAGATTAAGGAGGTCAGAAAATACCTAGAAGAAATGAAAATAGATGGAGAGAAGATAGAAAGAATAATTCAAAGAGAAGATAAGAAGATCCGATGGTTTTCAAGAAAAATAGAAAAAGAAGAAGAGAGCAAAACAGATACAGGAAAGAAAGAAACAAGATGGAGAAAGAATGAAAGAAAGGAAGAGAAGGGAGAAAAAATCATGATAAGTTATTTCAAGTAGTCCATAGTTGGCTAAAATCAAAAAAAGAAGAAGAAATAATAAGACATTTTATTTATTTTAACTGGGCTCAACCAATATTGCTCCATGAATCAAGCAATTATAAATAATGGTTGATTTCAACAATATTGGAAAAATGCAATTGCCACACTGATTCATAAAGTTGGGGTCAAGACAAAAATAGAAAATTATAGATAGGCCAGCTTAATTTTTGTTGTGTCTAAATTAATGGAAAAACTAATTGCAGATTATCTTAGAATATTCTCGGAGGAAAATGGGAGTCTAACAATAAGTTAACTGTAAGTAATTTTCAACATGGTTTTAGAAAAGAAATTTCTTAAGAATCACAGTTATTAGATTTTGTAAGAGTATTTCAAATTTGTAAGATAGTCAAAAGGACATAGTTGGAATTAAAGTAGTAGATTTATGTACAACGTTCAGTAAAGTTTTGCAGCATCTCTTATCTGCAAAAGTAGAGGGAATAGATAGAAAGGTTAAGATATGGTTACAAGAATGATAAACTTGATATAATCAATCTATAATTTATTGGCAATAGGTTTTGTAATTTGCATTAAATCTTCAGGCACAGCATAATTTATAGGGAAACTAATGATGAAATAATATAAGAATATTGCAAAGGTATATTGCAAAAGTTGAGTGTTTTGCAAAAAAATTATGGAATGGAGATAGATACAAAAAAGAGTCATTAAATTCACAAACATAAGGAAAGAGAGATAAGTTACATACAAGATTAGTGGTGAAAAGGTTCTCAGGGTAATAGAATGTAAGAGGTAATTTTTCCAAAAAATAGAAATCTCCATTATGTGATGAGGAACTTGAAGGGAGCTAGTAGGGAAGCAAAAGAGGGAACAAAAGTAAGACCTACATTAGAATACATGACAAACATATGGTATCAAGTACAACAAGACTGTTCTAAAGAAAATAGAAAAGGTATAATGTAAAACTGTAAGATATGCATTGAATAGAAATGCTAAGGTGGGAATCTTTAGAAAAAGGAGGGAGATAAATAGATTAGTGGCAATATCTTTTAATAAAAGAGATGAAGAAAGTATAGGAGGAGTTAAGGAATAGAGTAGAGAAACCAATCTATGTTGTGATCATCAGTATAAACTAAAATTACCAAAACAAAGGACAGAACTTGGTAAATACACATTTATCAATAGAGGTATTAAGGGATGGAATATGTTACATAAAAAACCTTCAAGCTCTTACTGAAAACAATCAAAGAGATTAAATAGAAATAATGAAGTAGAATATTTAAAAAGACCAATTACTATAATGCGAGCATATGTTTAGACTTATAATTGTGAAATGCTGTACAGTCTTTGATAATATAATTGCATGGGATAGTATTTGTAGAATGGTTGCCACCAGACATGTGTCTCATTTGTAATATATTTCAATAAATAATAATATATACATAAAGTTATTACTTGTCCATACCATTGAAGATAGAAAATGGTTAAAATAAGTCAAATAATAATGTACTGTATATCAAATTAAAAATTTAGGGTATTATATAAATATAATCAAAACTAAAAATTTTGTGAAATTTAATAAATACAATATAAGTACAGCTCAAGAAGATTATAAATTAGAATTGAGATTCTCTACATGCAATAATGGATATGTATTCATATAAATAAGAGAGTAAGCATGAATTTACTATATTTTAGAAAATAACATTTTAAAATAACTTTTATAGATAATAGAATATTTAGAATTGTTAAGTACAAGTTATTAAGTTCAAATTAAATTTACTTAATAAATTTAAAAGAGATTTATAAATGAAATCATGAAGACAAGCTAAGGAATATACAGGAGAGTAAATGAAAAAGAAGCATAAAGATTGTAGTTAAATTAATTCATTCAATAATGAATTATTATTTTTTATTCTGCTATGCACAGAATGGGAATTAAGTTATTAATGTTAAGGCAGCGGGCATTATCTAGAGAAAATGCAATCCTCCACGTCTACTCACGCTCAATTCTTAGGTCCACATAATCTGATGCTGTGCCACGAGGAGATTCTGAATGACATAAGTATCGTCCTCCATCTTCAACTGATACTCGGTGTAATTCCAAGATATTTTGTCCACTCTGCCGATCATCTCTTTCCCTAACATTGAGTGGCAGAGGGCGATTGCTATCTCTTGTCCAATGTACCCTAGATCCTGGCTGAGCTGAGCAACGTAGCTCAACAGATGATCCCTCATAAGTTGATACATCTCTCTGTGCTGCTCTTATGAACTGTTGTTGCTCTGTTTTATTGTACATATAGCAACGTATCAGTTAATGACACGCTTTTTGCCAAATATAGAATACTCACAGGTATCCCAAATATTATATGTTGATTTTGTATTTCTCTTTTAGTATTATTTTGGTGATAAATATTTAAGATGAAATAAAATTAAGACATGAACTACTTATTTAATATAAAAACAAAATTCAAACTAAAAATTCAAAACATTAAAGATAGAGATTTTTTGATAATGGAATATGCAATAATCATGCATAATGGAGGGAACTGGAGACAAATTTTATCTTTTGCATTCATCTAAAGCACATTCACTACCAAAAAAATTTAAAGGGCTACAATGGATGAAAACTTTACCTTGGAAAAACAATGGGCTATTGGTAAATGCTTCCTTAGGGAAAAATGGAAGGGATCCTTTAAATGCAGCAATTAAAGAGACAAAAAGGGTATAATTTAAATGCAGAATTTTCCTTAGGTGGATAAAAATTATGCTATACCCAATTTTTATCTTATATGACCATGAAATTAAAATACTTTCTATGTTAAAAGGCCATAGATTTAGATGGATGTTCAGTTTTATAGGTGAGAATATTATATACATCCAATTATATAATTCACAATGAGAAATTTATTAACAGAACTTGAGCACAGATAAATTGTTTGATTTTGATTAAGTAATAATGTAAGTGCATAAAGGTAATGAAATATAGAGCATATATATTGAGTGCTTACATCAAAGAAGGGATCATAATGCAATAAAATTTAAGTTGAATTAAAATAGTATGGATTAGTAATTATTACCCATTGAGACTATAAATTTAAAAGTTTTCTAGTAAAATTCCCTTACAAAAATCATTTTTCCAGCATAGTTTAGCACTTTGCGAAAAGAATCTGTTGAAATAAATGAAAAATCAACAATTAAGGGATAAAAATTCAGAGACCAGATAAAAATGTGAGCACTCTTATTTTTATACATTCATTTTGAGGAAAAAACTGATTCATGAGAAAATTAATTCTACTGAGAGACAATAACTTTTAATATGTTTATGCACATATAAATTATTGTGATATTTTTCTAATAAATAGATAAAATATAATTAAATCTATAAATACCATCAATGATAACATCTGCAACAGCATCAGCTTCTCCAGCAGAATTTCTAGCAGTACACCTGTATCGGCCTGCATCTGATAGTTCGATTCTCCGGAACTGGAGATTACCTCCACTTACAATAACAGATCTTGGCATGATGCCATCTTGCCTTACCCAAGTCAAAGAGATCGGTTGATCTCCTGTTGCAGTGCATGATATATAAGCATTGTCACCAGGTCTAACAACTTGTCTAGTTGGATTGAGCTTGATTCTTGGAGGAGCTAGAAAAAGTCACTAGAATCAATTTTCAACCAAGAGTAAAAACAACTAATTATTTGAAGATGAAGACAAAAAAATGTGTCATGATATTTAGAAGTTACATATTATAGTTAAAAATCAACTCTCCTTATTGTATTGAACATGAATATTTATTAGAACTGTAATATGGAAGAAATGATATTACTTAAATTGTCTGAAACTGTCACTGAAATAGTACAAGACACTATCAGTGGTATACAAAACATGTGAGAAGTAAAAAATTCACTTAAGGATAGAATTATAATTACTTCATAAAATATATAATAATTTAAAACATGGGGAAATATTATAACTGACATATGCTGTGATTAAATTCATCCAGAGAATATGAAATATTTTTATTTAAATTAATGAGAACAGACTTAAAGTTATTTGAACTAGGTTATGAACACTATCAGGGAGTTTGGTAAATATTGAAAAGCTCTTCACATTGAAGTGATCAAAGGATCTGAATAGTCTAAATTGTGGTATTTAAGGTTTGTTTTATAGGTGTAACTATTATAGTAAAATTATGTACAATTGATGTTAAGGCTAGTTTACTTATAGATCTTACGAGAAGATTGACAAAAAAACATAAACTACATTTTTAATCTTTCCATCAACCGATTAACTTGATAAAAAATTCCATAAAGAAAGAAAAATGTCTGTCATATGATACTATCAGTTACCTTTGTCCTTCAGAGAGCATAAACTCCCTTGGATTAGCATTGAAATACAGAAAAGATAAAACTTGGTTAATATCTTAGAATACAATTTATACAAATTTTAAATACTTATAATCTATATGGTCAAAAAACTATATAATTCAACAAGATATATAGAAAAATGCTTACCAATGACTTCTAGATGTGAACTAGCAGTAAAGAGAATATTTCCAGACTGTCCTATTCCTTGGCAGATATATTCACCAGCTGCGTCAGGCCGTACATTATTAATAAATAGTGTCCCATCTTGGATTCTGTGTTCTGCAGGCATAGGCTGTTGATTACCTCTAATCCAGGTTAAGAAAATGGTTTCCCTGTTATCTGTAAAATGAAATATAGGTTCTGATGATTGAAGATGAACTGATGCTATCTTTATAAAAAATTATGGAAATATAACCATTAAAGTTTTTAAAATAATACAAGATATCCTCTATAAGATTTATAAAATATTCCGCATAAGTTGAAGTATTTCTATAATAATATTATGATTTTAAAATAATTTATTCATTATAAGTTGGAGTATCACCTATTTACCTTCCACAGAGCATCGCATGGTTACACTTCCTCCTTCTAGAACTGTAAATTTTTCATTGTTGAGCCTTACTCCAGTATCTGGAGGATGTGGTCTTAATGGCTGTCTGTTGTCAATATTATTTTCCCTTTCATCTACATCTACAATCAGCTGAAGCCTTTCCTGAGTGGTTCCAACTGTATTTCTTGCCTCGCACTTGTACGTTCCAGCATCTGATGGTGACACACGAGTTATTTCATATACAGCACTTTCTTTAGTTTCTGCACCAGACCTTAAAAAGTAAATTAGTTAGAAAATTAGAAAATTTTTGTTTAAATAAAAGTATATATATATATATATATACTATACCTTGTAATATTTATATTCCCAATACAAGTGCCCTGACACCAATTCATTTGATGAGAATAAATTAACTCTAAAATTTCAAGACCTTAGAAAAGTCTAGAATGAGAGAGAATACAATTGGTTATAACTGACCAGCAATTGGATTTGTGATAACACCCCATACAGTTATAGTGAACATGCTAGGATATACCTTTTTGATTCCAAGGAAATATAATATTTTCTATTAAAAATATATTAAAATAACAAAGGTTCCAAGACGGAGATATATATATATATACCATATTTTTCGGACCATAAGACGCACCTGGTTTTTAGAGGAGAAAAATAGGACAAAAAATATTCTGAACCAAATAGTGTAATAAAATATTTCTTAATGTATAACAGAATAATATTTGAACCATATAAACTGAACAGCAGTCAACAGTGGCATTAAGAACCATTATCACACATAAAGACAAAGGTTTGAGTACTCTAGTCCAGGGGTCTCCAAACTTTCCAGCCTTAGGGCCATACTGATAACTCCAGCAAGTTCTGAGAGCCAAAACCATATCGTACCAATTACATAAATCTCATTAGTATTTCATTTGTCATTATGCTTGTTATACGTTATGTTTTTATTTCAAATGTATAAAATGTTAGTTTGATTCATTTCAATAATTTGTTAGTAATTATATACTGAAGTTAAATTTTCTGCATATTATACATATATTTACTCATTACAATTCTGTGTTTCTTTATTCAACTTATCAAAAAACAATAAGCCTATAACAATGTTATGAGTAGTTAGCCCATGACCATATCAATGTAATGTCATATTAATAATTATTCAACATAAAATTAGAATTCTTCAGTAAAATAAATTTAATTTCCTATAAAAAATATGTTATCTAAAAGGAGTTTTCAAGTATGCTAGCTCTCCGCGGGCCAGACAAAATCTGTCCGCGGGCCGGATGTGGCCCTCGGGCCGTAGTTTGGAGACCCCTGCTCTAGTCTTCTGAAAACCCCGTGCACTGCGCATTGCTGTGTAGTGTAACACCGCCTACTACATGCTATCCTCCAGCATACGGCGGTGACACAGCACAGAGCAGCGCGCAAATGCCCGGCAGTAGTGTCAACGGGTACCGCTGCCACTCTGCTTCTATTCGGACCATAAGACGCAGGCACTTTTCTCCTCACTTTTGGTGAAAAAAAGTGCGTCTTATGGTCCAAAAAATACGGTATATATAAAACCAAGAGAATAATATTTAAAATTACCTAGGGAAGCCAGGATGATGTCTACTCCAAGATACAGATGGAGCTGGATCTCCATCAGCACTGCATTCTAAACGAACCCTTTGTCCAGACTTAACATGATACTGATGCCTTCCACCATCACTTTCACTTCCTGGATACTTAAGAGTTATCAGAGGAAGTGACTGTATTACTAAGGTGGCAATTGCACTGGCAGAACCAGCCTCATTTTCTGCACGGCACAAATATTGTCCAGATTCTGAACCACCTACTTGGTTGAACCTAAAATGTTGGACAATACAAAAGAATAGTTTAGGAAGCTTGTTACTGTACTGCAGTTCACTTCTTAATAATGATGAATCAATTAAATTCAATTATGTATCACATAAAATTATGGAATTATGAACCACATTAACTTATTTTAACTGAAATAAGTTTTAAATGACATTCTCATCTGACTTGGAAACCAAAGAAAAATATGTTTATAACTGTCTTTGATAATAAAACTTTTTATCAGTCATGAATTCAGAATGAAATATTCAGGTTATAACAAAATCAATTTTTTTAGAAATAATTTATATCAGAATATTATATATATTTACTATATTACAAAACCAGTAAGCAAGTATGAAAAAATGTTCAATACAGTTTACTTTTCTAGAGATTTTATTTCCCAGGTATCATTACCATTATAAAATGCAAATTTGAAAGTACATTTTTACTCAAAAACTAAAATACTTTTGCTTAGGCATTCTTTGCATTCAAGACAATAATATCAAACTTGATGAAATCAAAAATTGGATTGGATAGAATTAAGCAAAGCATTAAGTATTTATATGCAAAATTATGAATATTGGAATAACCCAAAGACTTTCACATTTTCTTAGCAATCTTATTTAGCAAATTTTAATCATTAATATCAAATATAATAATATTATAAAATTAGAAAGTTTTTTGTTAAACCTTAAAACACCAATCTGGGGTTCTTCAACATTAGCAGAGAATGGTCTTCCATCGACTCTTGTCCAAGTGAGTTTTGGAGAAGGAATGCCATCTGTGATGCGACACTGAACTAAGGCATCACCTCCTTTATGGACAATTATCTGCTGATCAGGATAGAGCTCAACAGAAGGAGCTTGCCTCCCTAAAAATTAATAAATAAAGAGTATTTAAAGGAGGTTAAAATCTCTGTAACTAAGATCTCTGTATATTAAAAACTAATTAATTCATTCAAAATATCCTAGAAAGTAACATACTTAATAATATTCTTCACAGAAATTTTTTATTAATAACATGAAACCAATAAGAAATTTTTATTTATTATTAAAATAATGACCTGTAGAAAAATTAATTTGAAAGTTAAACAATTTGCCAACTTTACTAAAGAGTTTATAAACAATTTATATACAATTTCTATTTGCATTTTCTTCATAAAAAAGGTGCAAGTAATTATTCAAGATAACTTGTAAACCTAAAAACATACCAGATACACAATTTAATTCATCGCTGTGATCTCTACAGTCTATTTTCTGATTGCATTGCTTCTCTTTTCCTATACAACCACCATATAGGCATTGGAACTCATCATCTTTGCATCTTCTTTGCTCTACTTTATACATACCTATACATGTATAAGCATACACCGAAAGCAAAAACAAATACAAAAATGCAAACGAGAAAAAATGAAAATGTGCACACACAAAAAGAAGAAAAAATGTAAAATATGAGTAAAATATGATGGTATTTTTTCTCAAATTGCTTTGAAGCAAAACATTTTCATATTAAAAATTATGAAAAAATAAATGAATTATCGATAAAGTTTAAAAAGTTATGATTACCATTCATAATCAATTTATCAAAATGTTAAGGATTTATCTCAAATATATGATCATTTTACCTTCATATCGAGTTATTTATCACATATTAAGATTGAATATAACATAAAACCTTCAAGAGAAATGAAAAGGGAAATTAATGAATTCCAAATAAAAAAAAATCAGTTTCTTCAATCAAAATGCTACATAACATAGAGTAAAACTTGACTTGATATTACAAAGATTATGAATAGCCTTTGATTTCAGATTTCCTTTCCATCAATACTATTATTATTAGGTAAAGCAATGCTCTGGTGGCAAGGATATAAACAAAAAAGTATATTTTAAGTTTTGATGAGAGAATGATATCACTCAAAAGATAATGTTCACAATGAAATTATCAAATTTTTGGGGAGTATGGTAAGGAATTTGAGATTCATCATCATTTTTGTTAAAATTTGAAGTGAATAAGTAATAAAATGTATTTAATATTTCATAGATGTTTAACAGATGTCTATAGAAATAATTCTCTATTAAAGATGTGGGTTTGATTGTATTTTACTGATTAAGTACCTAATATACAAGGCATGTATAAAAAGTATTGGGAAAAGTTTCAGAGAAATAAATTTATTTGAGCTTTTGCTACAAAACCTTAAAATTCTTCAACTTCAAATATTCCTTGAGCATCCACACACTTTTGACACCGGCTTTTCTATGACTCGAAGACAACATTATATTAAATAAAACAATAAACAATCTCTTGTGAATACATTCTCCAAAATGCTGGGAAATTCAACGTGTTGCAGATATTCGCAAACAGAGAATCGCCTCTCCTTTGGTCGCCCATCAAGACCTTCGGGACAAGTTTGGCGCAGATCTTGGATCACCAAATTTTCAGTGATAATGGTGTGTACTGTCATTTTATTAAAGCCCATTCGATCTGCGATCATGTGTACATTTAACTGACGGTATAAATTCAGCACATAACGAACACGTTGTTGTCAGTTCTTGATGTAAATGGTCATCCAGCGCACGGCTTGTCCTCCACACACTCCCATCCATATTTGATGTTGAGCTTGTGTTCTTAAAAACAGCAGTTTGTGACAAGCTGGAAGACTAGGTGAATTATACCCAATGTTTCCGTAAATGATTTCCCTCATCCAACTCAAAATTTGATCGCGTATCACTGTTCTATTAATGCTGTTTTTCAAGCTTGTACTTAGTCACTTGATAGGAGTCTACTAAATACTCGATCTAGCCTGAACAAAGACTTGCAGTTAAATGATCCTTATCTCGTATTGAAGGCCCTACACTGCTAAGATTATATAGTGTGCCAGCCGTGTGACATAAAGTCACATAAGGGAAAAATTGTTCCTGATACTTTCTACACAGACCATATATAATAGTAATAGTAGCAATAAAACCATACAAGTGATCAGAGTGACTTTAACTACTTACTTAGATTATATATAAATAGTTAATTATTTTATACCAGTACTCTATCCATTCATAAATTAGAATTTGAAATTCTGAGTTGTGTAAATAATAATATCATTTTTTAATGAATATCAAAATTATGAATAAGGTCCAATGAACTAAATTGTTTTATTTTTTTTACCTTTCATAAACAAAAAAATGATTAAACATTATGAATAAAATATACTAAAATATGGAATGTTTTTATACTTAAGCAACTAATACCTTATGTTTCTTTTTACGATTTCATTCATTAAATTTTAAAGTAGATTAAAAAGTTTATCAACTTACGTTCCACTTCAACAATAGCAGATGCTTGATTAGTTCCTCCAGCATTTTGAGCAACACAGACATAAACTCCTCTATCTGTAACTTGAGCATTATTTAGCCTCAGCAGCTGGCCAATTATCTAAAAAAAACAAAGTTTTTAATGTTCTTGCAGAGCATTCACAATGAAAACATAAAATGATTTGGACTGTTTTATGCTAATATTAAACCTAAAATATTATAAAGCATTACAGAGAAAATTTTTATGAATATTAAAAAGTACTAACAATGGAACCATTATAATTTTCAAAATGAGTTGGGTATAGGAAAACATTTTTAGGTATGCAAAATTTTCATCTTCATCTCAAAGTTTTTGGTAATATATTTAAAATATGATGATTGACAATAAAATATAGATAATAAATTATTTTATATAGAAAACAGAATTTTAGTTTAAAAATATGCCGTATTTTCAATTTTAGGACTTACTTCTAAAATTAGAAAGTAAGTAAATTTCTTGTCATGATACAAAATGTAGAATGCTTAAGCAAAAAGAGACAAAATAAAAGTATGCACAACATTTTAACTTCCACTTCATGAAAATAAAGTGTCACTTGGATATTTTTCCATTTTCATTTCAGCTACAGTCATTTATTTATATCTCTCTTTCATTTCATTCTTGTAATGTAAACTTCTACCTGCAAAACCTTTCAATGTTTCATTACAACAACATTTCTTGTTTCTTGTAATGTAAACTTCTACCTGCAAAACCTTTCAATGTTTCATTACAACAACATTTCTTGTTTCTTGTAATGTAAACTTCTACCTGCAAAACCTTTCAATGTTTCATTACAACAACATTTCTTGTTTCTTGTAATGTAAACTTCTACCTGCAAAACCTTTCAATGTTTCATTACAACAACATTTGGGTACTCCATTTGATAGTCAAATAAATTAATTCCAGCCCAGTGCATCTTTTAAGCTAGTATGTAAACAAAAACATACTAAAGCATGGGAATAACAGTGTGAAATTTATAAATAAAAATAAATTAGATGCATTTATACCTGAACATTGCTGCTGAAATCCTGACCAGCTTTTGACCATCTAATGCTTGGTGTTGGATCCCCTGAAGCAATGCAGCGAAGCTCTGCAGATGTTCCCTGAGGTATGCTTTGTCTATCTGGTTCGATATGCACAGTAGGAGGAGATCTTCGTAGATTTTAGGAGAAGTAAGTTTGTGAAAGTTACTTTTATTTGCAATCCACAGAATTAGGTTTCACATAAAATAAATTATTAACAGCATAATAAAACTACCGTTAAGATCAACGATGAATTCTGACAATCCATTGATTGCAGAGAAGTGACTATTTTCACAATACTCAACTTCTATAAAGCCTCTCTGTCGACTTTATATATATATATATATACCATTACTTTACTGTTCTATGATTTATTATATTAATGTATTTTTAGGTGAAATGGAAGATAGCACTTTTTAGTCCCAATTATGCCTAATAAAGACGTATGTATGTCATTTATAAATTGTCTATTCTTTGATTCACATTCTTTTTATTTATGAAATCTTCCTCGATTTTCCTCTTTTCTCAAAAACTGATATATCTCCAGTAAATGATGTCTCCCAACTCAGTAGAAGAAGATTTTAAAGGGAGAGTATATTCACTTCTTAAATGCTACAATGAGGAGAAGATCAAAGTATATATTTCAAGAGATCATAGCACAAAATGAGAAAATGAAAATTAATAACATACTAATCAGTACTTAGTATGGTCAGAGAAGGAAAGAATAGAATATTAATTGGGTTCTTAACATGGTCAGAAAAGAAAAAATAGAAGATTATGGAAAAATATAGATTAGAGAAAAGGAAACATGGAGAGAACAATCAAATCAATATGAGAAGGTGAGACTTTGTGGAATGCCATAGTAATAAAAAGCTTTGTAAATTTTCACAGAAAATTTGTGGCAATTTACTAAGTTTTTTTATTACTACGGAGAGGACAGATTCATAGAGTTAAGCTTGATATTATGATTGATTTAGGAATCATAAGCATAGATTATACACATAGAGAAACCGAATTGTATAGAAATAGATGTCAGTTATATTCCATTCTAGTTGACCATAGGCTCCAAAATGAATGATGCAAAAATACTACCTTGGGCAGACATAGATTCAGATCCCAACTTGCTTACAGCTGATATAGCAATGAAACTTAAGCAAATTAGAAAGGAGAGAAAATCAGTTATGAAACAGAATATACTACCAATGCAAAAGAAAACGGACTGAGTAAGAAGTATGGAGGAGTATGTTGGAGGATGCTTTTGCTAATAATAACTAGAATAAATAAGGAGACTGGACACAGTTCACAAGGTTATAATAAAGAACACCAGAAAACAAAATAAGAAGGTGCAGAAACTATGGATAACACATGCAACTTTCCTAGACTTTTAGATGTCAATAAACCTTCAATAGGCTGCCTCCCACTACGATTCAAATTCCATAATACAGCTGTAGCTTAAGCTTTATTCCTGCATATTTTAATGGTAAATACTCTATACATTCTTATATATATATAATTAACACTTATTGATACCTGAATGCACGAATTGTGACCCGTGCCTGAGATTGCACAGTATTTCCTCCAGGTGTTACTGTTGTACAGATGTAGATACCGGATTCAGAAGCTGTTGGAGAATATATTGTCAAAGTTGTTCCACCATCAGTAAATGTTGCAGATGCTGGGAGGTCTGCACCTTCACGACTCCATCTGACACTTGCTCTTCGATCATGAGCTGCTAAACAAGATAACCTAACTGTCTCCCCTGCATTGCCTTCAAAAAATTGTGGTTCAATACGTATTGGTGGAACCGGTCTGGAAATAGCACCATCTTAAAATTGAAAGAGATATTTTTCACAAATAAGAATAATAAAATAACTTTAGCGGACAATTTTAAATTTTGTCACAGTAATTTTTTTTTAATAAAGTTTACCAAAAAATTACTTAGTATATCAGATATTATTACCAAGTATGTCATAATTTGATTAAGTTTTGATGAAAGTAGCTGAAGATATAATACATTTTAAAAATTGTATAAATATAAAGATAACAAAAAAATCTCTTTTTTAGTTTGAGACTGAAACAATACAATCAAATTCCAAGGTAAAGTGTAATATTTCAATAAGTAATAATTAAATCTGAGAATATTAAAAATTATTTGACTGAATGAAGGATTACATTATTGTGCTCTATTAATTCCCAGAGTGAGCAAATTGATGTTGAAACCATAAATTAAACTTTAAAATAATTTTACCTCTAACATAGAGCATCACTCGCTCTGAGGAAGTTCCTGAGGGATTTATTCCTGTGCATATATAAACTGCTTCATCACTTTTACGAACAGAATTTATCCGGAAGATACCATCTTGGAATACAGCCTGTTGATCAAGAAATATTTCAAATGTTCATTTAATTTAAAACTTGAAAAATTCAGGAGAGATTATAATAATGATGATGGTTGAAATGATTGGAAAAGGAAATTAAGCTACAATAAACTAGCTTTGTAAATAGCTTTATATCTGCATCAAAAGATTACATTGTAAAACTTGATGTGACCCCATGGTCCAAGTTTAATCTTCCATTGTAATAATTCATTAAAGACTCACGGTTGGGTTAAGGGCCCCTCCCCTTTCTTTGGACCATTGCAAAGTTGGCAGAGGTGTCCCAGTACCTTCACATCTAAATTCAACAAATGAGCCCTCAGTGACCTCCTGGTGATCTGCTGGGTGTATAGTTAATGATGGTGCCCTTGGTGGAGCTGAGAAAGAAAATCTCTATAAATTGACACCACTGTAAAGTTATTGCTACAATATCTAATGATAAGAAGACAAATAATTGATGATGATGATGATGTTTTTAAGTATTTTTGAATTCAAGTTATGGATTGATAATTGTTTTGCTTTTTGTATTGTTTCGCTAATTTGTTCTATGAGAGATAATTCTAGTTGCTTAGTACATAAAACAAAAATCAATCCAAATTCTATTCATTTTTCATCAATTATCAAGTCAAATTTGTTTACAAGGGAATTGTTTCAAATTTACAAGAATTTTCATGCTGGAAAGGAGCAAAAACAGGAATACTAAATGATTATACCTATTTACATATTCAAAAGCCATGAGATATAAGGTTTACAGAATTCCTTAGCATGCAAAAATGGAGAATAAAATTTTATAGAAAATTATCTGAAAACTATAAAAATATATTGCAAAATGTAATGATTTCATATATAATAATTGGAAATTCTTCCACAAGGAATATTTAAAATTTTTTATTCATTACATCTATCTATAGCATATGCAACCTTGCTCTTACCTGGTATTTTCAAGAGACTTGCAGGAAAATCTTAGCAGCATAAATAAAGAAATTTATTATTTTTTGATGCTTTCCATTTTAACCATATTTTGGTTGAATGAATAAGCAAAATGACCAGTGTTATCAAATAGAATGTAGCAGTAAATTATAAATAGATTGTTAAAATAAATTTAGTATTCATGAAATATGTTGAGCACATTTATATTGCAGTTTGAAAATAATGTTGTTTATATTATCATTATTTATTTATTTAATTTAAGATGAGTAAAATATTCAGTGAATTATTAAATCTTAAATTTTGAAACATGTTTATCTTCATTGGTGAGTAACAAATCCAAATGCTTTTGCATATTATTAAAGTTCTTAAAATGTAAGAGTAAAACTATTGTTGTACAAGATATAAAATAACTACTTACTTTATACAAATACTATTAATATTAAAATCAACAAGATTTTCAGAGTTATAATTTTATAGTAGCATGAATGATCAATTAAACTAGAGAAAAATATCTTATAAATGCTATACTATTACTTAACCAATAATTTTATACAAAAACATTTTATAGAGTTAATATTTATGAAAAAGTTTTTTCAACCATGTACACCTAACTTCCAAATTCCAAAAAATTATGATTCAATCCAGACATGTCCTTATGACTAAGATATTTAAAGTAAACAAACCTCCAACATTAAGGACAGCTCTTTCAGTTACAATAGATTCTCCATCTGTAACTTCACAAAGATATGTTCCAGAATCAGAAGGCTGTACATTTGTTATCACAAGCAATCCTTGTCCATCATCTTGTGATCTTCCTGGTGGTAATAAACCTCCTTCTTTACTCCATGAAATTCTCACAGGAATCTAGCAAATAAAAAAGCAAAAATAGTTGTTTATTACAATTCAGAATTAACGAAAATATTGTTTATCACCACTTTTATTCAACAAATTAGTAAAACAAGAGAAATTACATTAGAACTTATTGTGAAGGATCTAAAAGTATCATTTTAAAAAATTTCTTAAGTTTTCAAATTTCTTTTTTTGTGCAATAATATGATACTACTCTCCTCACCTGAGTTTTCAACGATCTTCCAGAACATCTATATCGAACTGATCCTCCAGCTTCCACTATCTGAATGGTCGGTTCACTTATGGAGATTGATATAGTGGGAGGTCTTTGATGGATTGGAGGTCTGTCAGTTATTTCTGGTACTAATTCTGTTATAGATGAAAGAGGATTTACTTTTTATACCCAAAAGAGTAAAAAGAAATGGATCACAAATATTCCATAACTAAGATAATTTCTTCCAGGTTTTGAAACCAGGGGAATGGCATGGGGAAGTTAATATGCAATCTATTATCTAAGTTAGAAAATCAATGTATGAAAGTACTATATAATCATAATGCAAATATGATATTCATAAAGCGTACTGCAAACTGGCAGAGATATTGTGATCATTCTTTATATCATTTTTTTCATTTTTTAGGGCTCAAAAAAATAACTTCTAAATTTCAGAAAAAACATTTTTCAGAATGAGAGCAAAACAGATAATTAAAACTTCAAGTTAAATCAAATTCACTTCATTTCTATATCAGCATCATGATTATTTGATAAATTTAGGTTAAATATTCTTCATGTATTTCCATTCATTTATTGATACATTATGTAATACTTTTTTATATTTTATTAACTTATTGTCATTATTCACTCTTTAACTTAAAATAGTTTATTTATAATGTTTCTAATTTAGAGAAGCCAATGAATAAATGACAGAAAACAACAACTAAAAATTACATTGAAAACTAGAGCACAACACTACAACAATATGAACACAGAACTTGTAATATTCTTGCCAAAATACACTATGACAGAGATAACGTCAAATTTCAATTGCAGACAGAGAAACAGTAGTAATCATACATGATTGATAATTCAGGATAAGCGGTGGAAGAGCCAGAGGATGGTTAATTTCATCCCAAATTTTCAGGCTAATGAAATACAAATCAACTCTACATTACTAATTCTTCACTAGATAAAATTCTTTAAATTTACATTTGATACGATAAGAAGTACTTTTTTGTATGTTCTATCAATAATATTGCTTTATATTCAGAAGCTGTAAAATATTAGATAGTGATTAATCAAGGAAAAAGTGATTTAAAAACATATGGACATAGCTATCATAAAAATAAGGAGAGAGATGATGATGCTTGATATGACAAATACTAATTAAAATAAAAAGATCTCCATAATACATCCATTTTCAATATATATATATATATATATATATATATATATATATATATATATATATATATATATATATATATATATATATATATATATATATATATATCCATTTCTAAATAATTTAGGATAATTTAGGGCATTGATCTTATAATATATTATTATAAGATTATGTATTCAAAAAAGGTTGTTAAGATTCAATGGGAAAAAACTAAGTGCTTATGACTGTTCATTATGTAAAAAAGATCTCAATCAACCCACAAAACGTAACTAACATTATTTCCTTCTACCAACAGAAAAAGTAAAGCAAACATTGTCACAGAACAGACAATATTAAAGCTTTAAAAAAATAATTTTACCAAATGCTGCAACCTTGGCTCTGATAACTGTGATAACTCTACCAACTTCTGAATCATAGTTATTATAGGCTGAGCAAATGATCTGCTTTGCTTCATAATCCATTCTCATAGAATAAGATCTTTCATACACTTTTGGTGCTTCTGGCTCACTGGGACGCAGTAAAGGGATTTGTTCATTTGCATCAAGTACTGTAAATTCTAGCCTTAATGGCTCCTCACTATCTTCCACTGTACATGTGAATTGTACTACATCACCAAGTATTGGTTCATAGTTGTATGTATCCAATCTAAGTCTTATACTTTTATTCCTTTTCACTGAGAATGGAATATGCATATATGAGTATTAAAAGTAGATCATTAAAATTTCTTTATCAATTTGAATTCCAATCCTCTGGAAAATGTATGAGCAAATATGAAGAGTGAATCACCGATTTGCTTGAAATAGAGTTGAGCAAAAAGAACTCTGAAATATTTTAATGGGACTTAAGAGATACTGATTTAATTAGTATTTTAATAGTATCACAATATAATGTAATCAAATTAAAATAATTAATCCAGAAAAAGTAAATTGGAACAAAGATAAATTGAGATTCTACACCTATAAAAATAATTATCTTCATATAATTTCTTAAGGATTTAAGAATACATTATTAGCACGTGTATATTTCTATGCACAACATAACATTATTACCACATACTTTTTCAACAGCAATGCTCAAAGAGCTCAAATTCAGTAAAAATATTCTCAGGTTTAATTAATTTCAACTGCATAAAAAACTGAAATAATGATGAAGCAATATACAGATGTATAATACAGATCAAAATTGGAATCAGAAAAACAATAATCAATTCAGACACTATCAATCAATGGAAAAATTTCATAATTTAATTCATTTTTGAGTTTTACTATTTGTTTCTATATTTATACCTTGTTGGCTATTTGACTTACCGACTGAACACTGTTGGCTATCATCATAACCTGCCTTGCATCTACAGCGAACAACATAGTCATTTCTTTCACGTACCAATTCACAACTTTCTTCATTATTATTGCATGGGCATCGTTTACAAGTGCCAAAAACTCCAAGACTTCGGTCATTGAAATCAAGATAATATCCACGAGCACAAGTCTGGAATAAGTTAATAATTCATTAATAAATTATTTGGTTTCATATGTCTAATTTGAGTGTGAATAGCAAAGTGCAATAGAAGAAGTGTGCATGTATAATACACACATCTTAATTCTGCCATTCTGTATAATTTAAATAAAGTTCTGTGAAGATTTACTACTTTCTCCTAATTATTGAGTATCAGAGTATGATATAATGATGTCTTTGAGCTGAAAATTGATCCATCAAACTATTTCAGCAGAAAAAACCTCTAATGTAATATTCTAATAAATCCTGAGGTTTTATAGTAAAGTGATATTTAAGACTCTTATTTTAAATTAGAAAATAATTTCTACTGTGATAAGTATGAACTATAAATTTTTTTAATGAAAAAGTAAAATTTTTAAAAGTAATAATTACTTCACAAGAAGTTCCTATGTATCCTTCAGGACAGAGACATTTTTCAACATCAACTGCTAAGGAATCAGGTAGATAACGTCCAACAACAGCTGTATCCATGTACACATCTGACAGATAAGAATGATCAGTGACTGTTGAATATGAAGCTCTCACAAGAATGGCTTCCAGGTTGATGAGAACAGTCATGAAGTCTGCCCTTGATGCTGGACGTGGAGTATTTCGGTCCAGATGTCTCCATTCATGCTCAATTAGAGGTACCATATAGGTCTATTTTAGACAATATAAACACTCATCAGACTTCTAGAATATATGTTAGGTTATTAATGCTTCCTTTTTTAACAGCATAATGATAAACATAATGATAGAAATTAAAAATACAAGATCTAAATTTACAAGTACTCACGTGAGAACGATTAGGAATCAAAGGTACAGGATTATTCCAATATAATGTGATTCCATTCCCAGAGATGATAACATCAGTGTCTGAATACTGCTGTGAGCCAGGTCTTACAGTATATCTCTGAGTTATTGTTAGTTTCCCACCATAAGATAATACCTAAAAGAAAATTTCATTGACTTTTCATATATTCAATTGATATGACTGTTTAGCTGCAACAAATGATTGAATTACAAAAACTTATACCTTATTTCCAGTAAATGCAGAAGGGAGAGACCAAAATAAACGGCTATTACGTCCTGTAATTCCCACTGGTGGGAAAGCATAGCCTATTTCATTGTGAGAAACATTGAAAATGAATCCTTCTGTGATGACTGTCTCTCTACGAGTACTGTTGAAAAAAAGGATTCATTTAAAAGAATAATAAAACATAATTTTATAATAGTATTTCTGATTAGTAATTTGAATACATTTAAAGTCATTCTTATAATAAAATCAACATAAAAATTTATAAATGGAAAATGTCTTTATCACTGAAAATTGGAAAAAGCTTCATTAAAAATGGTAAAAAATCTCCCTAAAACTGTTTCTTTCAATCTATAATTCTGTGACCACATGGTTCTATGAATTTAAATCAACTGTAAATATTACTACAGTACTAAAACACTTTCAGCAAATTAGCAAATGTTTTAATAATGTAATTTAATATTTTGCTCCCTGTACAGTACAGATTGAAATTAATGTGAGTTTAATTTTTATTGTAACCTTTATTTATTTTCTTAAGGGTTTAAATTATTCTAACTTTCTTAACTTCACATAAAAATGGAATTTTCCTGAATTTGAAGCATTAAGTTAATGATGCTCACCTTTCATTCAATAATGTTTATATTAAAGGAAACACTGAATTTATAAAAACTCTAACTATAACAATCTCTTTTTACCCAAAAATTATCATTTTTCTTATGACAACATTATTGTATTTCATCCATTCAGCTTTGAATGTGAGTGGTATGAATTTTGTAAGGAATGAAGCTTTAAATCCATCATTCAGCTCTTCTACATATCAGAATAATATTTATTTATAAAGAGTTATCTTTTACCCAACATGCAGCATAGAAAAAGACATTATTTCAAACTTAAGCTGCAGCAAAATGGTTAAGTCGACTTTAATCAAAGTTCATATCTTTCAAGATATTTACCTATCTGTGAGTGTGAAATCATATCCAGGTGTGCCAATTTGCATTGGTATTGGGATTCTAAAGTGCTCTGATGATGCATAACACTGATTACTCACTCCAGAGCAAAAGCATTCATGACAACCAGATGATAAGTTCTCTGAAAGACCAAAACTTCCTGGACGGCATTCATCACAGTATCTGCCGTACACATTAGGCTGAAACGGTATTTCCACAAATAAATACATTAAATAGAATTACATAATTGTTCATAAGTATGACAGGAAAATAGAGTGATTTATTTATTGCGATAACAATGTAAAGAAATTATTAAAAGATAAACTAAAAAACCTCTGCTGAAAATGTTGTTGAGTAACCTAAATGTATATCTTGGACAAAAGTTTGTAAAAAATAAACTACAATGAATAAAGTTGCCTGTTTCATAACCTACCTTGCAAACACATTGATTATTTACACATTCTGTTGTAAGACTTCCTCGTGGATCACAATTACATGTTGGCCCTGCTGCTGTGCATCCTATATTTCTGTTTGTGGCATCTCCAGAATAACCAGGTCGACATGATTGACACCGGTCTCCTGCAGTATTATCTCTGCAGTTCTATTTTCAATGAACATAAATGAGAGAGATTTTCATTGTAGCAAGAGAAAATAGAGTATTTCTACAGAATTTATAAAAATTTGCTTAAAGGTCATTCATTTTAATATACTATATACTATCTACCTATATAATATAGGTGATGCTACTAATATGTTTAAACTTCTTATGTTACCTTAAAAATAATTCCATAAAATTAATCTAAGGTACTTAGTTTGAAAATGAAAATAAAAACGTAAAAGTACAAGTAAAGGTTTGCTTGCTTACAGCAAGCATTCAGTCAATATATCTAAAATGAAAATAATAGAGAATTTTCTGGATTTTTACATTGCTAAGAAATTGCTAATCATTAAATGATTAAATTAAAGCAATTTTTGCTGTGTATTTTAAATTGATTTTGAATTCACATGCATTTCTTTCAATAGCTTTCTACCAGCCTGGACCTCGATCTAAGGATATTCTACGTAAAATTCTTTCATCATTTGGATAAGTATTGGCATCTTATCATATATAACATAATTATAAATTCTCCATATTTCACAGCAAAATTCATACATACAAGTGCAATAAAAGGTCCTGATTTCCCTATGCAATCCTTCTGGAGATACAGTTAACGACACTTACACTCGAATCAATGACCATTCACAACATTATAATGGAACCTCAATATAAAGATTAAGCCTTTCTAGAGATATTTAAAATTCAAAGCTTCTATACGATTGGAAAATGCTCTAAAACATTTTTCAAATATCTATCCCATGTATTCTTATGGGAAAAATCGAAGTTAAGGGGCTCTCTGGAATTGAACCCATGATACGTTGACAACTGTTCTGTTTTTTAAAGTTGACTTTATACGCATACACAATTCTATGAAGTTTCAATGATTTACCTTACATATTAGTCTAAATATTATTTTTTAAAATTTGAAAATATTTTACCACATTGGTGAACTCATGACCATATGGAAATAAACAATACTATTTTTGTGTAGAAGTATATATCAGGTATAGACACATGAAATTTTATTGTTCTGACTGCATAGGAAGTATAATTTTGAAAATCTTTGAAAACAGACCCCATTCATTCTTTTGGGGGAAAGATCGACTTTTCGGCCTCCTAGAATTAAACCCACGATAGGTAGTGATGGTTTCTGATTTTTTCTTGGGTGAGATTTAGTGTGCCATAATGTAACAAAATCAACTGCTGATAGCCCCAGTAATTTAGACCTGACATTTATAACTTCCTAAATATATTGGGTTTTTAGGAAAGTTCCCGCTGAAATTCTGGGAAAATATTGAAGAAAATAAAAAATGCTATTGATCAAGTTTAGTCTAAAATGTAATTACAGTTTAGTTTAATAACAAACTCACCTCTTTTGGGAAGTTTTATAATTCTTTTAATAGAATTCCTTACACTTAATGGCAAATAATTTCTTCCGATGCCTTTTTGCTGTCTTCAAGATTCTTAGCCATTAGGTAAGATTTTTTGCTCGACACTATTGTAAAGAATCAATATTTTGCTGAAATGTTTCTAAAATTGTAAAAATGGATTGTTTTTTCTCGGTGTAAGAGCAAAAAAACACGCATGGATGGACGGTGGATTAAATTTCTCTCCATCTATTCATAAGGTACCCAAATAGAACAAAGATGCTACAAATGTTCACAGACTCAAGTCGAAAAAGGAACCTCATGCACTCCTTTACTATAAAGTTCCAGAAGGGAAAGACTTAAGGCATACAGTATATTAATAGGATTTAAAAACTCTCTCACAAGATAAATGACTACATATTGGGATAACAAGGGCTCAGCTTTAAAGCAGGCTAAATACAGCCTTGAAAAATTTGTGAAAACTTTCGAACAACCCAATATATACATATATATGAGTTACGGATATAATAGAGATAAAGTCCGTAAAATCAATGCGGTCAGGCCATGTGGTGAGAAGAAACGACAACTGTTGGACATTAGCAGTACTCAACAGGATACCAAGAGATGAGAAGAAACCAAGAAGAAGACCAAAGGACGGATGGAACAGAGATATCATCAAATATCTAGAAGAATTGTTAAAGGCTTGGGGAGGCATACATCCGATGTCGGATTGATAATGGCTGATGATGATTATATATATATATATATATATATATATATATATATATATATATATATATATGTGTGTGTGTGTGTTTCTATGTATCCCTAAAACAGCTATATAATATAATTATGGGATAAGAAGTGAAAGAGCATAATTACCCGGCATACACCAGAATCTCTGTCACAATCCTCTGAGTGTCCATTACAATGACATGGTTGACACCGCCCAAGATAAATTCCACTATCATCTCTTGTGTATCCTGGAGCACAGTCCTCACATGAAAGTCCTTCATAACCTCTTGGACAAGCACAGTGTTCTACAGCAAGGGCCCGCTCAAGACCAGTGTTTTCTGGTACAGAATAATCCATCGATACATGATGAAGGCTAAAGACGATCAGAAAAAATTAATGCTAAATAAAATGAATGATTTACTTCTATAAGTAAAATAATTAATATATTTATTACTTTGAAATATATTTCATACCACTGAATCAGTTTGTACAAAAATGCAATAATTATTACTCTGTATAATTAGATTGAATAATTTTCTGAATCCTCATCTCCCTTATCCTTCCACATTTTAAATATGAATAAAAATATTAACTTACGCAGCCTCTCTAGTATTTGTAGTGTATGTTGCCTTGATAAGGATATACTGAATATCCGCCAATGCCATGAGGAAGTTTGGTCGATCAACAGGTTTTGCATCTAATCTCTGCCAACTATGCTCATTCAGAGGTACAGTTATAGTTTCTTGTTTATCTGGCACAACAGGTTCTCTCTCACCACGATACCATAGTAGATGAAGATTGTTTCGCTGAAGTAAAACATGTTATATAATGTAAAAATATGAAAGCTTGGTTGGAAAGGTTTCTCTATATATTTGAATTGAATTTAACCTGAAAGACTTACATTAGGAAAACCTTCATATCAGAACTTTAGTACCTAATAGCTTATTGTTATTAAACTCAATAAGGTACATTGCATAACCAAGTAAATGGGAGAACATAACCATTCCCAATTTATTTTGAAACATATATTCTATGTAAAGAGGAACAATAAGTTTTACATGATTGCTTAAAAATTGAATTTCACCAAAACAAACACTTTTTTAAACTTCATAAAAGTTTGTAAAGATGTAATTTTATAGGAACATATTAAGGTAAAAATTATTCCTCTAAAACTCACACTGATGATCTCCACTACAGCAGCACTGTTTCTTGAACTTTGCCCCCCTGGTGCTGGTACATAACGTAAAGTGAAAGTCAAATGCCCTCCATATGAAGTAACTTTATCCCCAAGAAACTGTTCAGGAAGAGACCAATAATAAAACTCGCCACCAGGCTCCCCTCTTGGAAAATCAGAGAAGACAACTTCACGAGTACCAGGATTCACTCGTATTCCTTCGGTGATGTTCTGAGATATTGGTCCTTGACCTTTCCTAACTAATTTGATATTCATTGTTGAGCTGGTAAATGATAATACATGCTGCAAAATAGAGGAAACTGAGTTATATTAAGCGAAATAAACTTATTAGGAAATGCTACACATTAATCACCAATGATCTAACAAAAATCTTTATTCTATTGATGTTTTACAGATTCATCTTACAAAAATACTTGTGAGGTCATAGCTTGGAAATCATCTAATTTAACCCTTTCAAGATGGAAATATTTTCTTAAAACCTTGCTTTGGATATGAAAGCCTTTTTGCTACTCTGATGGTACACATTCGAACCTTTACAGACTCTTCTGATGAGAGTTATGTACCCTTTTCTCAATCAACTTCAATCGAGGAACACTATTCTACTAAATATTATTGCAATTGTTTTTCTTAATATTTATCTGTACTAATATACAATATGAGAACTAAGTATGCAGAACCCTTAAATAAAATTCTACTGCTAATGATAATCTATTAAGCAGATCTCCTAAATAGTAACGATGGTATCACAATTGACCAAAATATTTACTGTAGAATTTAATTTCAAAAATTGTATATAGTCAGCATATTATATGCTCTTCATTTCCAAGGTAATATTAAGAATTATTCCTTGAAATAACATTTAGTAAAACAATTGCAATAAAATTATGATCTAAGTATCATATTAAGAGAGCCACGATTTTTCAAAATTTGAAAATATTTCACCTCCTGGCATCAAACCCATGACAAGGTATGCGTAAACAATAGCATTTTTCCGTAGATTAATATATAAGCAATAGCCATATAAAATCTTAACCTCCTAGCTGAATGGAAAGTATTTTTTAAAATTATTTGAAAAACGGCCCCATGCATCCTTACGGGGGAAAGTCGATTTTTGGGGCATCCTAGAATCAAACCCATGATAGGTACGTCAGTTTTCGATTTTTTCCTAGGTGAGATTTAGTTGGCCATTACGGAAAAAAATGGGCGACACCGTGGCCAAAGCGGTTTGGGCCTGTCATTAATATCCTATACGAGTAAAGGTGCGCTTGCTGACAGCAAGCAATGCATTAATTTATCTTTAGTAAAAAATAAAGTTTTAAACATAAAGTGAAGGACCTTAACGCAGCTGAAAATGCACCGAATTCGATTTCCCATGCATTTCTGACGGCAGCTTTATTCCCGCCCCAGCGTCGAACCAAGGCCATCTTACGAAAATTACTATAATGTTTCGCTTGAATATGATTGACTTTACAAACATCCCGAATTTCAAAAGGAAAATCATTTATGAAGTACCTTAAAATGAGTCCTTAATTCCCTATGCATTTCTTACGAATGTTCGCCCCCTAGAATCGAACCAACGACCATTTACGACAATCTTTGGGATGCCTTAATGCGGGAATGGTCCCTTTTTTGCCTGAGTGAAATATTGAACCTCTGCGCGGTTGGGAAGTGTTATAAAAAGCTTTCGCAAATATTGCCAATGCATTCCTTATGACAAAAATCGAGATTACGGGACGCTCTGGAATCGAACCCGTGACACATAGGCAAATTTTGATTTTTTTCCAAGTACATTTTGTAAGTACCTATAAGTGTAAAAAATTTGAATGCTCTATGTATCATATTAAGAGAGCTACGATTTTTCGAAATTTGAAAATATTTCACCTCCTGGCATCGAACCCATGACCGCTTGCGCGTAAGAAATAGCATTTTTGCGTAGATATATATAATTGCAATAGCCATATGAAATTTCATTGTTGTATCTCAATGGGAAGTATTTTTTAAAATTATTTGAAAAACGGCCCTATGCATTCTTAACGGGTAAAAATCGAGATTACGGGACGCTCTGGAATCGAACCCGTGACACATAGGCAACTGTTGATTTTTTTCAAAGTACACTATGCACGTATCTATACGTGTAAAAAGTTTCAATGATCTATATATCATATTTATAGAGCTACGATTTTTCGAAATCCGAAAGTATTTCACCTCCTGGCATCGAACCCATGACCGGTTGGACGTAAGCAATAGCAGTTTTCCGTAGATATATATAGTAGCAATAGCTACCTGAAATCTTATCTTTCTAGGTTAATGGGAAGTATTTTTAAAATCATTTGAAAAACGGCTCAATGCATTCTTAATGGGGAAAATCGATTTTTGGGGCCTCCTAGAATCGAACCCATGATAGGTAGGGTCGGTTTTCGAATTTTTCCTAAGTGAGATTTAGTAGGCCATGACGTAAAAAAATCGGCGACTCCGTGGCCCGAGCGGTTTGGGCCTGACATTAATATCCTATATATATATATATATATATGTTATACGAGTAAAGGTGTGCTTGCTAACAGCAAGCAGTCGGAAAATATATCTTTTAATAAAACATAACAATTTACCAAAGATTATTCGGATAAATCATGCTAAGTAAAGGACATTTTCGCAGCGGACAATGCACTGAATTCGTTTTCCCATGCATTTCTGACGGCAGCTTTATTCCCGCCCCGGCGTCGAACCAAGGCCATCTTACGGAAATTACTATAATGTTTCGCTTGAATATGATTGACTTTACAAACATCTCGAATTTCAAAAGGAAAATCATTTAGAAAGTACCTTAAAATGAGTCCTTAATTCCCTATGCATTTCTTACGAAGGTTTGCCCCCTAGAATCGAACCAACGAACATTTACGACAATCTTTGGGATGCCTTAATGCGGGAATGGTCCCTTTTTTGCCTGAGTGAAATATTGAACCTCTGCGCGGTTGGGAAGTGTTATAAAAAGCTTTCGCAAATATTGCCAATGATTTCCTTATGACCAAAATCGAGATTACGGGACGCTCTGGAATCGAACCCGTGGCACATAGGCAAATGCTGATTTTTTTCCAAGTACATTTTGTAAGTATCTATACGTGTTAAACGTTTGAATGAACTATGTACGATATTAAGGGAGCTACAATTTTTCAAAATCTGAAAATATTTCACCTCCTGGCATCGAATCCAGGACCGATTGTACGTAAAATACTACATTTTTCCGTAGTCATATATATTAGCAATAGCTACACGAAATCTTATTCTTTTAACTTAATGGGAAGTATTTTTAAAATTATTTGAAAAAAGGCCCCATGCATTCCTAACGGAGAAAATCGAGATTACGGGACGCTCTGGAATCGAACCTGTGACACGTAGGCAACTGTTGATTTTTTTCGAGGTATATAATATACTTTCCTATTGGTGTAAAAAATTTGAATGATCTATGTATCATATTAAGAGAGCTAGGATTTTTCGAAATTTGAAAATATTTCACCTCCTGGCATCGAACCCATGACCGGTTGCGCGTAAACAAAAGAATTTTTCCGTAGATATATATAATTGCAATAGCCATATGAAATTTCATTGTTCTATCTCAATGGAAAGTATTTTTTTAAATTGTTTGAAAAACGGCCCCATGCATTCTTACGGGGGAAAGTCGATTTTTGGGGCCTCCTAGAATCGAACCCATGATAGGTAGGGTGGATTTCCCAATTTTTCCTGAGTGAGATTTTGTGGGGCATTACGGAAAAAAATCGGCGGCTCCGTGGCCAAAGCGGTTCGGGCCTGACATTAATATCCTATATATATATATGTTATATATATATATATATCCCCCCGAAGCGTCTATATATAATAGATATATCCCCCCGAAGCGTCTATATATAATAGATATATATCTTATAGATATATATATATATCCCCCCGAAGCATCTATATATTACATCTATATATATGTTATATCCCCCCGAAGCATCTATATATAATATATATATATATATATATATATTGAATATTTCTTCCCTCAGTAATTTTTATAATAATTTGGCTCGGAGAAAATTATGAATGAGAATTATAACTTAGATGAGTCCTGATGGTCATTATTTTCATGGAAATACTTTTCTGAATACTTATATTCTGAATTTTAAATTATACTTATCATTTTTTTGTTACCTTTTGTCTATACCAACTGGAACTTTGGCATTGATTGGTTATTCCCATACAGAAACATAGAAGACAACCAAATGGATTTTCTCTGTCTAGGTAGAAAGCATCAGCCTTACATTTGTCACAAAGGGCCCCATACACATTTTCCTATGAAAGACAAAATTTATATGTAATACAACTTTTATAAAACGTATAATATAATCAACATAAAAATATAATAAACTATACAGCCAAATTTAAATGCTATAAAAGCAATTACAATTACTAAAAACATTAATAATAACCTCTATTCCCATATTACAAGTTTAAAAACAAAGGCCATCCCATCAAAGAAACAATTTATAAATTCATTAATATTCTACTTAGGCTTATTGTAATGAAAGATTTATGTCTTTTCTAACGATGAATGGTCACTGACATTTCAAATGCTATTCTTCACTAGATAATTGAGTATAAAAAATTTTCTACTTACCAATATAATCATAGAAAGCATGAAAAAAGGAAAGACAATTACATACATTGTACTCTTATCATTACGTGCCTTTAGCCTCAAAATGGTGAATGTTATGGTATTTGTCTGGCTAATAAACTCTTTAGATAAACCTACTTTCATTTCTTTTTTCTCTAATCTTAGATTTCAACTTACATAAAACTTTAGATATTAAGAGAAGTTAATATAATATGATAAATAAATATTATTTAACAAAATAACAAAAATCTTCTAAATTTGAAAATTATAGACAAATGATTTTATTTAGAAATTTGAAGATAAAATATGAATATGAAAATTTTAGAGATGATTTTATGAAAGATGAATATTTGATCCATAACTAAACAGCCCAAAAAACTTGGTATAAATTGGATGACATTAATGAATTATATATTTTTAAATTAAAATACAATTCTTTTTTCCTTAGATGTGAGCTAATTTTCTTCTCAAAGCAACATACATTATGGCTAAACTGAGAAATATATTCATAAGAAACAAATTGTAATATTAATTTTAAAATTAGAAGCATGTAAATTGATAAAAATGTTCCTATATCATCAAAAATGTTAAAAAATAATCAATAATCATGTATTTAATGAAAAAACTATTAAATAACAGAAAAATCTTTCACCAAAAATATAATCCACTCACTTTTAATACCATTACAAGATATGACCAACTTAAAATTTAGAAACTAATGAATACTTACCTTACATAGGCACTGGCCAGTTGAAGGATCAGGATATCTACTAAAACTTCCATGTGGATTGCAATGCTCTATAATAGAAATGATACATTATGATTAAATATGATTTATGACTAAATGTCTCATATAATTCTTTTAGATTTTAGGTCAAATTCGGATCTGATTACTAAAATTTTTACTAATAATATTTTAATTTGAATCTAATTATTATAACCATTGAATCTAATCTGTCACAGGATTAAGGGAACTTGAGAAGATATGTTAGAGGATAATATTTACCATTCACTTCTGACTATACCTTCACTGGCTTTTTGAGAATTTTCGGAATTGAAAAGTGGATGATTTAAAATATTTAGATGATATCCATTCACCTATTGACCGAGATCAAGTTTTCTGAAATAATCCTTTAAAATATGTAATTTAGCAAATAGCTGTGGTAAATGATTGTGCAATTTTGAATTTAAACTTCTAATAATTGGGTTATAAAATTCAACATATTTATTGAAGCTGTATGAATTTCTGTTCACTTCATAGTAAGGATTTCAGTAAAAACCACTTTTACTTGAGTATTTACTTGAGTAACCACTCACTTCTGCCTTCAATTGGAAGTCAGGAACAGTGGAAGGGATATGTAAATGAAATCAATGATAGGTAAAATGATTAAGAAGTAATATTTACTCATTGATTTTCAATTGTGGGATGAACTTAAAGAATATTTTTTTCTGAAAGAAAATGGCTAATTGCTAAAACCTAATCTGCAACAGATTTCAAAATATTAATGATTAATTAATCAATAACTAATGCTAATGTTGGTTATATTTTTGTACAGCGTGTGTCCATTAAAATTGTGCATGGTATTGTATTTTGAGCTTGAATTCATAGGTAATTTGGATTTATTTATAATATAACCTCATGAGTAAATACAAGTCAAGAAATAATAGGTAAAGAGTAATACTTAGAAAATAAATTGACATGGCTAGGAAATCTTACTCATAAAACAGATAATGGTTAATGCTACTATACAAAAAAGTCAGAATATTGAAGATAATGTAATCATTTCAGAGTTTACCCAAATTACAAACCTTCAATGCGTTCACAGCTGCTTCCTGGTATTGTTGGATTTCCTTCATATCCATCTTCACAGTACTCACAACGCCTTCCTTTGTACCCTTGCGGACAATTGCAAGTAGGCTGTCCATCTGAATCCAATATACAAGTTCTTCCAAATCTTTAAAATAAAATTATAAATGAATTTGGTTCATATAATTGTTTGCTGGAAGTAAATTCATAAGGTTGCTTAAAAGCTAACAAAGATGAAGATTTTTATAATTTAAATAAATCAATAAATAAACTAAAGTAAAAATTACTCACTTATTAAATATCTATACATATATTTCTTTTATTATGACTATCTTGAAACAAACTAATGATTTAAACTCATTAAACAGGTCATGAGAATAAATTATATATTTTTCTTTTCAAGATGGTTAGAGTGGCACTCCATCAAGTAAAGACTGAACAAATTCATTTTATTTTAAAATATATCTTACAATAAAATAATTTGTCTTGTAATGTTAAGATAAACTTGTTCAGATGAAATAATATTGCCCAAACCTAGAAAGAAAATCTAAACAGATCTAAATACATAAAAGCTGAATTGGTCAGAGCAGCCACCTAAAAATGGATATTCAGATTTCACACTCATACATTGTTTTTCATTTTACTCCTTGGCAATATTAATTTTTCAATTTTCTTTTTTCTAGGTTTATATTGTCACAAAATTCAAAAAGAATGTTGATAAGATACAAATGTTTTTATTTCTTACTGATTTGAAGGACTTGTTAGAGGGCAAGGGCAAATCTGACATGGAATTCCACGTCCTGGATCACCATAATAACCAGGTTGACAAGTTTCTTCATAAATGCAGTTTCCTAGCCATGGTCCTGTTTTGACTCGATGATATCCAGGAGCACATCTCTGAAGTTAATATTAAGAATTCATGAGAGATAGTAACAGGATAAATGTGTACTGAACATGTTTTCCTTACCTCACACGACAGACCATGGTAACCAGCGGGGCATCTACATTCTTCCACATATGTTGCTGCTCCCAATCCAATATTCGTTGCATCAGCTGTGTCCATTTTTATGTTTGTAATAGTTGTTTCAAGAAGATTTCCATCATCATACATTGCTCTGCAAAATAATTCCATGAATTGTAAAGAAAGAGACTTGCAAAATATTACAATTACATATATTAATATCCTTACTCATTTCTGAGTACACTAGCTGGATAAAGTTTATATAAAAGTATATCATTGATATTTGTAGAATTTAAAGATATTCTAACTAAAAATTGAAATTTGAATTTACGAAAACCTTATCAGTAGATAGTCGATGTTTGCCAAAGTCATCATGATTTCTTCACGAGAAGCTAATTCTCCAACAGGTCTGCCAAAATCACCTCCTCGGCGATCATAACCATTTTTGTACCATTCTCCATAAAAGAACCTTACTGATACATCAGTGTTTCTTTCTGGAACTATTCTAACCCCAGGATGAATAAGAATGTAGCCATTTCCCTGAGAAATAGTAATTTGGAATTAAAATGTAGCTTTACTCAAGATTTCAAGTTGATTTAAATTTAAAAAAAACTTTATTATTAGAAATTATTTTGGAAAAATGGCTTGATTGAAGAATATGAGAATGAAATTCATTTTACTTACACTTAAAATAACATCAGGAGCATCCAGATATCGACCTCTTCCTTCAGAGCGTACAGTATACCTTAGGTAACCACCATAAGACTTCAATAAATTGCCATGGTAGCTCTCAGGCATGGAAAAGTATGGAATCACATTATTTTCCAAAATAGTTCTCTCATTTGGTTCAGAGTGATACACCTTTAAAATATATACATGAAAATAATTAGTTTACACTTCACTAACTTCACAACACAAAAGGAAAAGAGATTCCATTACACATAACTAGCAAAGCATCATTTGATTGTTTTAATCACACCAACATCACTGAGCAGTTGTGTAATATATTTATTAGCCCTGATTTAATCAACGATACCCAAAATTATCAGTTAAAATTCACCATTAGAGAGAGAAAATTTAGGAATTAGATAGTTGAGTTATTGAGAATATTAATTTCGTAACACTTAATGATAGAACATATGAGAGTCATCTTTTATATACTCTTAATCTATAACCATCAATTCTTCATTCAACAAGTATGTGATATGTGAAAAATAGAGAATTAGTCAATATAAGTCTGAAATATGAATTTTCTTATGTATAAAGAGAAAATAAATGGTTGCTGATAATTTAATATGTATTACTTATACCTATAAACTTTTGATTTAAGATATAAAGTACTGATTCATGAATGAGCATTCAGTGTTCATCAAAGTAAGAATTGAGTTTTTATAATCTGTTTTAGAATTATGTTATGAAATAAACTTGTATAAGTTCCTTAAAAATCTATTCCTTCTTATAGTGATATCATTTTACCATGAACCCATTCGTTGAAATTGCTCTTATTTCTGGAAGACCAAGCAGAGATGGTAGATTTTGAACTATCGTTGTTCTTCCAGATGGATCTACTTGTACTCCAATTAAATTATAGAAATTAATAGGTGGTGGAAGCTGAAAATAGATCAAAATATAAGTAGCTATAGGAAATAGAAACTTAAAACAGAAAATATTATTATAAATTATATTATTATCCTTAAAAATGCAAAAATGTATAATTTCAATACTATACCTTAATAAATACTAAAATTATAATTATCTTATTCATATTATATATATCACATAATATGATTTCTCATATACATTAGATTTGAACTAAATAAGATATAATTTAAAATCAGAGAAATCCATTTATCCCTTGAATAGGGAATCTCGATTTCATCGAAATCATGGGAAATGCTAAAAGGATTGCAATTAAGTTGTTTATTATAATTCTTATCATTAATGGATTTGATGAGAAATTATTTCAATTATACCTGATGAATGTAGAGGTTGGCACTGCTACATTCTGATGCAACTCCAAAGCAGAAACAAGCAATGCATTCTTGCCTTGGAGGGGGCAATGCATTAAAATGTGCCACTGCACACGTTGTGGGTGCTGTTTTCACTACCAAGATAGTATCAGGTACAGCAAAAACTGAACCACCACGAACCATAACTGCCTCACAAGAGTATGCTCCTTGATCTCTTTCCTCAGCCTATATTTGGATTTAGTAATATTTTGAGAAAATAATAATGTCCATATACCATAAAGAAAAGTAATGTATTTTAGTTAGATTTTTATAATTTAATTGCTATACATTAATGGACACTAAAAATTATTTCTTCATAATAATTTACAGATTCAAGTATAGAATATCAAGATTTATATTGATATGAATCATCAAACTATGTCTTACATTAGGACAAGTTAATGTTCCAAAACCATCAACCGACGTTGATGAACATTTTTCTGGAACATGACCCCAATTAAGTCTCCAAACTATTTCAGGAGTTGGTACACCAATTGCTTTGCAAGTGATGACATATGTATCACCCTCAGGTACCATAAGCATTGGAGGTGGAGGTGTTACAATTATAGCAGCAGCTAAAATGAAAATTAAGAAACCATTAGGATGTAAACATGCAATGTATCAATACAATATCTTAAATTCATTGATGAAGATATTTTTCTGAAGTCACAGAATTCATTACTGATAAACTTTAATTTCGTATATCTTACTCACTGTTTTACCTAACTTTTGAAAAGTTTTTTTCTTTTTAAATTTATTTTTAATAAATAATATAAATAAATTGACCTTATATATGTGAAGTGAGGTGAAAGTTTGCTTGCTTACAACAAGCATTTAGTTTTGTTTCTAATTTAACTTAAAATATGATTCGCAAGAAATATTTCAATGCTTACATGCTCCTTCAACTGCATTCACGTAATTTTGTCAGTAATTCATAAAGGAAGTTCGATTTCCAATGCATTTCCTATGGCAGAATTTGTCGAACTTAGGACAATAGGCACCACAACTTCCTATCATTCGCTTGAGTTTCATGTTTTTTTAAGTTTCAGGATTAAATATCGAGTGGAAGTGTCTTAAAATATGTTGTAATATTCCCATGTATTCCTTACGGATAATATTTTAATGTCCCCTAGAATCAAACTCATGACCTCCTGTGTAACGATCTTTTTACTAAACAAAATTTATAATAATTGCTATAATCCCGCAAAGATACAGTAGTCTGTTGGTAACATAAATAACGAAAAAAAATTCAAATCCGCCTCCAATGCATTTTAAATGGGGAAATTTCAATCAAGTCTGGCATCGAAGCAATAGCTAAAGGCGCACTGTAAATGGCATAAATATATAAATACTACAGATATCTATACACCTGTGAATTTTGTGCCTTCTATGACATCCCCAAGTATTTCTTAAAAATTGTCAAAAAACAACCCCATGCATTCTTACGGAGGAAAATCTGACTTTGGGACCTCCTAGAATCGAACCTATGATAGGAAGGGTCGGTTTCCGATTTTATCCCAGATTAGATTCATAGGGAAGAATTCTTAGATGCCTGTGTGAAAGTGAAGATGATATTACTGAACTGGATAGGCAGATGTGTAAGCTGTGATCTATATATATATATATATATATAAAGGAGAGTGTTTGTTTGTATGTATTTTGGTTACTTTTTTGTTCTCATAGAAACAAAAACAAAGAAATTTCTTACGTTGTTCTTGTAAGAATTACATGTAAACTTAGTTTTTATCACTTGCATGCTTCCTTTCTTTTGCAAAATTAAATTAGAAATTTATAACGTATGGATTTTAAAGTAACACCAAAAGAAGAGAAATTGAATAAAGTTTCTTATTTTGATCATGAAATATAGTTTACGATCAGAAATTACGAGAATTTGGAGAAATTAGATGATAATTTTGAGGCTGTAAACAAACTATTTCTTAGTTACCACGAATGTGATTGATACGTCAGTAGCAACGAAGCTGTTTGGCGAATCTTCGAATTTTCCATTCATGAACGGTATCCTACTGTGGTTCACCTTGGCATTCATTTAGAAAACGGTCAACGAGTATACTTCTCAACTGATAGTGCCGCAAGTGTGATTGATCAGCCGCTAAACACAACTTTAAGAGCATTTTTCCAACTATGCCAGCAGGATACTTTTGCAAGAACACTATTGTATTCAGAATTGCCGTGATATTATATGTGGAATATATCAAGGAAAGTCTTTTGTAGAAGAATTATGTTAAAAATTTATATATTCTTTCTCCTGGATATGAAACAAAAAATGAAGTTTATAATATAATTGCTTAAAACACTCGTAAACTCTTATTTTACACGTAATAGACACAACATAGTCGTATGTAAACATTTACACTCTTTCGTAAACTTCATTAAACTTACATTTTATGCAAAACTTGCAACGATTTCTTTAATTCATTTTTTCGAAAAATAAAAATCGCCGAGCTCATAGGAACACGTCTTACCTCAGCGGCTGCTACAATTAAAGTAAACTGAAAAATATGTAAATGTTACCATAAATTAGGGACAAATGTACCAAGATTTTTAAAAAAATGTTTGGAATTGGAATGATATTGGACACTCCAAACGCGCGAAATTCAAAAAGTCACCATACGTTTTGATTACACCACATTAAGGAGAAAAAAAGATGTACAATCATTATTTATTACTCAAAAGATCAATAAATTGCACCTACAGAGCGCAACAATAGCTTAAACCCGATGACGAGTCAGACTCGTCATTGTACGATTTGGCATCGGAAACTAATGACGAGCTAGACTCTTCATTTCAACGCACAGGGCTAATTTCCAGCCTCCGTAATAATAATGAAAATGGTCGTTGGTTCGATTATAGGGCGCGTTTACTTAATTTCCATTAGAAATAAATGATAAGGGAAATCAGAACTCCTTTCAACACACTTCGTGAATGTTTTTTACTTTGAAATATAGAGAATTGATAATAACGACGATATGTATGCGAATGATGAACGTATTTTGCGCAGCATTTCCTTGGTACCGGGAAGATAGCTGCCATAAGAAATGCATGGAAAATCGAATTCAATTTAATAAATACTGCAAAATTATTTATTTTGTGATAAGCTATGTGTGAGCATTGTATATTTATATATTTAAGGAAAATACTGCTTTTGGAGGGGAAAAACCGTTATTAGTTTTCCTATTATTCTATAAAAGAAATTAAATATCTGTTGATTGATACACGCAACTGAAACTGAGTGAATTTACACTGGTAGAGAAAGAAAAAGAATAAGGAAATTATCCACAAAACTGTATCATAATGTATTGTATATAAATTGTATTTGTATATCTTATTGTCCTCTTTCATACAAGAGTCATAAAGAACAGGTAGTTCAAAAAATTATTAACTGATAAAATTTTGTATGTTCATGCACAGGAAATTTATAATGATTGTGAAAGGTTATTATTTATGTAAATACTTACAACAACCAACTTCATCACTACCATCGAGGCAATCTGTCTCTCCATCACAATGAAAGGACTTAGGAATGCATTGTCCCCCAGTTCGACATAGATGCTCATTGTATTTACAAGGTGATCCAGGGATAGCTATGCACCCCCTCTCATCACTGCCATCACCGCAATCATCTTCTGAATCACAACGCCAGTTCTTGAGCACGCACTTTTTATTATCGCATCGGAATTCATTTGGTTCACATCCATGTGGATCTAAGAAGATGAAAATAAAACAATGATTAGATCTATGATTCTTTTTATGAGTAAGTTTGTAAGAATTCATGATATTTACCTGATTATTTAGGTTATACTTATGATAAGTATCAAGGAATATAAAGATTTATAAATTTTAATATGATGATCAAGAAAATTGTTGAATAACTTGTAGTTATTATGATAATAGAATTGATGCAACATTTCTTGATTTGATTTATCTTAATAGATTAATCAAATATTAAGTAACGCTACTATAAACTCACTGCAACGCATCTCATCAGAGCCATCACTACAGTCAATACGGCCATCACACACTTTGTCCTTGCGAACACATTCTCCATTCGAGCAAGTAGCTTCATTCAGTCCACAAGCTAATGGTGGCCGTGTGGGGGGAAGTTCAACTAAAATTTGTAAGAAATTTATCTAATAATTCTCATGCTTTGAATGCACAGAGAATAAAATATAATAAAGATCCTTATGTATCAAAAATGCAAAATAAAATCAGCAGCAAAATTAAGATAAAATAGAGTAAAGTACTTACATATATCTCAAAAATTAAAACAAATGAATGGTTTTAGTTTCACTCTATTTTATTTTTATTTTAGTTTTTCATGAATACTTTCATAAAAATATGTTTAGTTCTTAGAAATAGATTTTGTGTGCTAAAAATAATTTTACAAAGAATCTAGAAGACCAAATATAATTTATAATCTAATAAGCAATTCTAAGAAATAAATTGCTTTTCCATAAATGAACACAAAAATAATGTTCATTATTTATTTCATTATGTTACTTACCAAAAGTATTGACAGGAAGGCATTAGGAAAAATCAGAATAATCATGTGTAAACCAAAATATTTCTGAGTATTATAAAGTCATCAATCAGTTCATCCAAAATATTTTTCTTGACCCAAGTAAAAGGAGTCTTAATTAAGACTAAAATATATTGAAAGCATCATTATTTCAATAATTTCAAACTAAATGCCTTCTAGATATTTATAGATATAGATAGAGTAAATATACTGTACATCATATCAAATTCAAGGGTTAAGATAAATATAGCATGAAAGTTTAATGGCTAGAATAATCTATATAGAAACGAAATTGAAAAAACCAGGGTCTATCAATTCCTAGTTTTTTCTAACTAAATAAGTTATCAATTCATACACATAATGCTTTAGAAATCAACATAGACAAGTTTTTATGTTCTTGTAATTTTCTTGTACAGTAACCAAATTAGCTACACAATTTATTAATCCTAAAGGATATCTGGGTTCAAATTCTGATTATGTCTCATTTTTCATCCCTCTGTTTACAAGAAGAGCACTGCAAAAACTAAACAAATTCTGTCTAAATGAATTTCAAACCATTTAGGTATTTTACAAACAGGTGAATATGACAAGAAGCTTTTTGATAATATTTTATTCAAGAAAAATATATGATCTTAACTAAAATTATAATAATTTTGGAATGAAAAGGACAAATAAATAATTTTCTTCTGCAGTAATAAAAATACATGTTTTCTGCATGAAAAAACAATATATCTCTTAGTATCAAATGTGTAAATCAAATTTTTTGGATTTTGTCAAGTCAACTCTTAGAAAATTCCAAGCTGTGCCACTTGGAACAACACTTTGTGATTTTCATAACTTGTAATCAATAACTACTGGTCATAGTATAATTTCAAGTTTCTTTTACATAAAATGCTTTAAAGATAAAAAATTAAAAATATCTTTTTCACTTTTCACTTACAGGGCTCCACATTCAATAAGACTGAGACTCTAGATCCTGGAGTATTCTCTGGATAACCAACAGCTTCACAGATGTAAGTTCCACTATGTGATAACTAATAAAATAATAATCATAGAACTCAGTATAATGAGTTTATCAACTATTATCAACAGTTCCAAGAATCAAATTTGAATCAAGAAAGAACGGTATTAAAAATGATTAATATGTATAAATTTGGATTAAAATATTCACCGATACAAAGAAATAAATATTTCATTTCCTCCTTCATGAATGTTTGATTTTTAGGGAAAGCTTGATTCTGGTCTAAAGGAAAAGGATCTTCAAATGATTACTTACTGTGATATCCTTGGTGAGTAAAAATTATTGCCTGTTATGTTTGATGAATTCAATCTTGTTATATATATTTTTGAGAATAGCCATATTGATTGTAGTATTAACAAACTGAAGAAATGATTCTAAATAAACTGATATTACTGAATACTAAAACTTCAATCAAATCTTTTAATGATAAATGCAGCTGTTGATTGACTTACAAATTTTATCTGAATAAAAAACACCTGAATATTTTACGTGATTCAAAAAACTCAGAATCATGACTCATATATATGAGGAACAATTAACCTGAATGTTAGGCATTTCCAGACGTCCCTGGTTGTCTCGAGAACCAGGTGGAAGAGGCAATCCATCAGCTCTTGACCACTTAACCCTGGCACGTGCAGGGCCTTCATCACGACACTGGAACACAACTTCCCGGTCTATATTTTGATGAGAAAGGAATCAACATAAACAACTGATTAAAAAAATCACTAAGGTATTAACATGTGCAAAGCTCGCAAAAATCCTTGCTTAATAAGATAAATTCCCAGGAGCTCATAATCCACCAAGGTAATTAAATGAGAACATAGCATATAAATTAATTTAAATATAATGATATAATGATGAACAATTAAACTCTAACAATTAAATTCAATAAATTAATTAATGAAATGAGAGAATTTTCACTTTTTCTTAAGAATGATATGAATAATTCATGTTTGAACGGCAACGGAAAACTTGTATTCCCAATTTAACCAATCTTTCTGAGCCATGGAGACTCCAACCCCAAAAGGTTGAAATTTTCTACTTCCTTGTTATTTTGGTTTTGAACAATCAATCGTAGGACTTTTTCACTCAATAAGTTCATTTTAGGGCTAGTATTTTATTCCTGAAAAATATTGGATACCAGGATTAAAGCAATTATATAGAAAAATAAAAGGTTGAATATTTTTATTCTTTTAGCTGACAAATATATAAGAAAGAGAAGGAAAAGTGTAATGAAATATACTAATCAAGAGTAATTTCTGCAAAATCTAGGAAACAGGAATGCAATTTAGTCAATATTTTTAATGTTTCCTTTAAATCAATGCTTGCCTATACCTTTCAATGATGATTCATTCAGTTAAAACTTGGACATAAAGTGATTATTGAATATAATCAGTTAAACTTATTATTATAATTAGTCCAAAACAATTCTCAAACCATACATAGCATGCAATTAATAAATTTTCATATTTTTTTAATTAATTAGATATGTACTTGAAACATACATATGTTATTAATGTATCAGTAAGAGAAGAATAAGATATCATTATTCTTTTTAATTCATGCTTATATTTTGTGAATAATGATTAATATATGACAAATCATTCAATTTTATGAGAGTGAAGGAAAATATTCTTTGTTCAAAATTTCTCCATTCATTTTTATTGAGTTATATTATTTATAATTTTATTTTGTGTAAAAAGATGTTTTAATTTAAATCATAAATATTTAGATTAGGAACTGAATTTCTGAAGTTTAAATAACCATTCGATTGACAAAAATGGACTTAAAGAAGAGAAGAAAAGCTGAACTTTTAATTAAATTTTAACAAAGATTGGAAAAATATTCTTTATAAACTTTTGATTGATCATGGATTCTATTTTCTGTATACGTGAAAAACTTGGCAATATCACAAGTTACTACAAATATTTAAATAATCCCAACCAAACCAAAATTCCATTGCAGTATTCTCTGACTATGCAACATATTAGATAAACTTATTATTAATATTTAAAAAGTTTATGCAAGCAGATATAAAAATAATACTAATAAACCTTTCTAATTATAAATATATATGTTACACAAAAAGGCTTGGTAAGGAAGTTAATTTGAAATTATTTTAAGAAAATTAAGGGTAAAAGGTTAATCACCTGCCGTGCACCACCTCATTTCAACAAGCATGAATTTTGATATTTTTAGAGATATAGTGCATATAGAAAAGAGAACTAATCAAATCTTTCAACTTACCCTTTCCAACTGTTTGAGGCAATGATAAAAACCAGAAAATAATAAACTGTTAATGTCAGTTATTTTAATTAAATATAACTAACATTTAAAAATGAAATATTTGAGTTTATGCATCAACATTAAAATTATAAAATTCCAAAGCTACAATATAACTACATTACAACAGAAACATTAATAATACCTTGATAGCATTCACACACCACAGCCATGTGGTAATGAAATGTTAAACTACAAAAATAGTAATCCCATGCATTTAACATGATCCTACTGGAGACTTAAATAAAGCAATTAAAGCTACTTTATAAAAGAACTAAATCATCTACATAAATAGCATTCAGAAACTAAAGTTGCTACGCAAAATAACTAAAGTATGATATGAAATGTAATAAAATATTTAGAGGAATACTTACTTTCTTTGATTATCTGATCAGATGGATACGTTCTCAAATTGAGACCTCCACTTGTCACAGCTACAAATAAAAATATATTGATTGATTAGTTTACAGAATAATGGAAAGGAATTAATTTTTACAATATGTAGATATGTGTACAAATTTAATATTTGTAATATCTAATTTAACATTTGCAATATCTAGGAAAAGATTCATTAATTCATACAAATAATGAGAGGATTGAAATACACTACTCTCGTTTAGGAAAATGATATATCATATATATTTAACAAATATATATTTTAAGAATTTATTTTTAGACAATCATTAGGTTATATTTAGGGATGCATTCTCAGTAAGCAATATCTTAAATTTGAGCATAGTTGATTAAGATAGAATCATTGGCAGAGAGCTCACAATAATACCATCATATCTCTTAAATATGAACTGAAGTCTTTCATCAATGACAGTTAATAATATTAACAGTTGATATGAATTGTTGAGGGTACATAAGAGTCGTAGAATGGGCATTCTTTCCATTCTAATTTAAAGAAACACAATATTTTATTCACAAATGCCAAAGCATAACCAGCTAAATCTACTTTAATATTTTAAAAAGTTATATATGTTCAATAGCAGTTGTAGATCATATAGCTATGAATAATTTGACTCTTTTCTGGAGTATTAATCATCTCATTATTTAACTATATACATACATGTACACTAGAATAACAATATTTTATAAATTCCAAGTGATCAACCAAATAAAATAATTTTCAAAGTGTTTAGGCCAATCTAAAGAGTTCTATTTAGAGAGTTACTAATATATTCTGCCAACCAATTTAGAGAATATAATTAGGAATAAATGCTATTTTCCACAGAATATTATGTTAATAAATACTTTTGAAAAACTAGTAATCAACCTTAATTTGCACTAGGACCAAAACATACTCATATATCAGATAAAACTTCATTTATCCTCCCTTTTGCATTATTTTCTTTTAAAATCAGCCTTACAGTGTTATATTACTCATTTTCACATATGATCTGTCTGTCCTCGATACAGAAGTGATCAGCTTCTAGTCCTTTAACTCCTAGATATCAGTTACTCTCAAAATTCTTTAACTGCTTTTAATATCAATATTCTATAACCGAGAGAGTAATTGATTTATAGCGCTCCGATTGCTAATGATTGTTACTTTTTTACTCGAGACTCATAGACCCGTAAGCGTAATTCGGATTGATCCGGACCCGCTCTCAGGTATAAAATTCAAAAACTAAAGTTCTATTCAAGATATCGACTCAGAATAACCTGTAAATGGAAATAACAACATTTATCTCAATTTCTCTCGCGACAAGTTTTTCGTAACGTAAGAAACAAAAAATTTTTAGGCGATGTATAAATTTGACTGCACGATCCAATTTTTCGGAGGTTGCGTTCCACTTAAATTATTTTTTACTAGAATTTTATCGGTCAAAAATTAATATACTTCGACTTTTATGTATTCATAAGGTATAAAGTCTAATCTAAGAAAAAACTAGCACTTTACGTTAGATAGGATGAGAGAAATGGCAGTTTTAGTATTGTTCACGGCTGGTGAGGCGACCATTTTTTTCGTTCCGCTCTAAAATTTATTTCTTTCGTTAAAATGATGAGAAATCTTCGTCAATATGTAGAATCATTCTTTCTTATCCACATTTCACCAAAAAATTGGAAAAAAATCCACCAAACTAAGTTGAAAATCTTAATTTCATCCGTTGCGAAAGCAAATTTTGTGGATATCGCGGATATTCCGGAAAAATGACCCGTCGTACGAGGCTATTCGATTTCTCCATAAGCCCATACTGCCTAGAAAAGTGGATTAGACTATAGAATCGAACACATGATAGGAAGGGTCGGGTTTCGATTTTTTCTGAATGAGATTTATTGGGCCTTTACGTAAAAAATCGGCGACACCGTGGCCAAAGCGGTTTGGGTCTGACATTAATATCCTATATATATATATACGAGTAAAGGTGCGCTTGCTTACAGCAAGCAATGCAATAATTTATCTTTAGTGAATAATAAAATTTTTCGAAAGATTACTCTGCTCAAACGTTGCTAAACATTAAGTAAAGGGCATTAACGCAGCTGAAAATGCACTGAATACGATTTCCGATGCATTTCTTTCGACAGCTAAAATCCCGTCCCGGCGTCGAACCAAGGCCATCCTGCTAAAATTACTGTAATCTTTCGCTTGAGTATGGTGGACTTTATAAACACCCCGAATTGCAAAAGGAAATTCATTCAGGAAGTACATTAAAATGAGTCCTAAATTCCCTATGTATTTCACATGGAGAATTAATTAACGCCCCCTAGCATCGAACCAACGACCTTTTACGACTATCTTAGGATAGCTTTTATATGAGAATTGTCCCCTTAATGGCTGTGTGAAATTTTGAACCTCTGCGCGGTTTGGAAGTGTTATAAAAAGCATTCGGAAATATGACCAATGTATTTTAAACGGGAAAATCGAGATTACGGGACGCTCTGGAATCGAACCCATGATATCCCCCCGAAGCGTCTATATATAATAGATATATATAGACGCTTCGGGGGGATATATATATATATATATATATATAACATATATATAGGATATTAATGTCAGGCCCAAACCGCTTCGGCCACGGGGCCGCCGATTTTTTTACGTAATGGCCCACTAAATCTCACTCAGGAAAAATTCGAAAACCGACCCTACCTATCATGGGTTCGATTCTAGGAGGCCCCAAAAATCGACTTTCCCCCGTAACAATGCATGGGGCCGTTTTTCAAACAATTAAAAAAAATATTTTCCATTGAGATAGAACAATGAAATTTCATATGGCTATTGCAATTATATATATCTACGCAAAAATGCTATTTATTACGCGCAACCGGTCATGGGTTCGATGCCAGGAGGTGAAATATTTTCAAATTTCGAAAAATCGTAGCTCTCTTAATATGATACATAGAGCATTCAAATTTTTTACATTTATAGGTAAGTATATTATATACCTCGAAAAAAATCAATACTTGCCTACGTGTCACGGGTTCGATTCCAGAGCGTCCCGTAATCTCGATTTTTGTCATAAGGAATGCATTGGCAATATTTGCGAAAGCATTTTATGACACTTCCCAATCGCGCAGAGGTTCAATATTTCACTCAGGCATAAAAGGGACAATTCTCATATAAAAGCATCCCAAAGATTGTCGTAAATGGTCGTTGGTTCGATTCTAGGGGGCGAACCTTCGTAAGAAATGCATAGGGAATTAAGGACTCATTTTAAGATACTTCCTAAATGATTTTACTTTTGAAATTCGGGATAATTGTAAAGTCAAACATACTCAAGCGTAAGATTACAGTAGTTTTAGCAGAAGGACCTTGGTTCGACGCCGGGGAGGGAATTTTGCTGCCGAAAGAAATGCATCGGAAATCGAATTCAGTGCATTTTCAGCTGCGAAAATGTCCTTTACTTAGCATGATTTATCCGAATAATCTTTGGTAAATTGTTACGTTTTATTAAAAGATATATTTTCCGACTGCTTGCTGTCAGCAAGCACACCTTTACTCGTATGTTATATATATCCCCCCGAAGCGTCTATATATAATAGATATATATATATATATATATATATATATATATATATATACAGGGTTCATTATAAAAGTAATGCGCATGATTTCGTTGTGACGCAACTATCTATTGTTGCGTACTCGGATTGATTGCAAAATGAGGTTTGAAGTCTGTTCTTTAAAACGCGCCCAATTTCAGCTCGATCCGAGCAGTGAGAGCTGTGGAACGTGTCTTTGCGTCAAGTGTGTTTTCTGTCTTTGTAACACGGCGTGATGGACAGTATGAAAGTAATATGCATTTTCTGGGAAAAATATTTTAATTGATTCTATCGTCGCAAAAGCATAATACTTTTCCAAAATAGTCACTTCCTGCATCTATGCACCTGCGGAGACGTGTCTGTCAGACCTGGAAGGCACCATAAAACTCCTCCACAGGAATGCCTTTCAAAAACGATGTCACATGCGTTTCGATGTTTTCCGCGGACTCCCAATGTTTTCCTTTCAATTCTCTCTTCCATCGAGGGAACAAAAAAAGGTCACACGGAGCTACACCGGGGCTGTAAGATGGCTGGAGGACCACTGGGATCCTGCTTCGGGCCAGGAAGTTGGTGACGATGGAGGCCGTGCGGCTGGGGGCGTTGTCGTGCTGGAGTTTGACCGTGTCTTCGATGTCAGCCCTCACGCGCAGACCTTCTGCATTTGCATATCCTCGGTCAAAATTCCATGAACCGCAAGTGTGGACAAGTTTAAGGTGTCAGCGATTTGCTGGATGCTCAATCGACGGTTAGAACGCAGAACTTGGCTCACGCGTGTCACATTTTTATCGGCTCTGACCGTTGTTGGTCGTCCAGAGCGGCGTTCGTCAATGACCATCTCCCGGCCTTCCTTGAACGCCTTGTGCCTCCTCCCGGATTGTGAACTTGAAATGCAGTCCTCTTTAAAGGCCTTTTGAAGCATCTGGAATATTTTGGTAGCATTCTTTCCAAGTCGCACGCAAAACTTGACGTACCGCTGTTCAAGCAAACTGTCCATCACGCCGTGTTACAAAGACAGAAAACACACTTTACGCAAAGACACGTTCCACAGCTCTCACTGCTCGGATCGAGCTGAAATTGGGCGCGTTTTAAAGAACAGACTTCAAACCTCATTTTGCAATCAATCCGAGTACGCAACAATAGATAGTTGCGTCACAATGAAATCATGCGCATTACTTTTATAATGAACCCTGTATGAGTAAAGGTGCGCTTTTTTTGCGTAATGGCCCACTAAATCTCACCTGGGAAAAATTCGGAAACCGACCCTACCTATCATGGGTTCGATTCTAGGAGGCCCCTCGAAAAATCGACTTCCCCCGTAAGAATGCATAGGGCTGTTTTTCAAATAATTTTTAAAAATACTTCCCATTACGCTAGAAGAATAAAATTTCATTCAGCTATTGTTAATATACATATCTACGGAAGAATGGTATAATTTAGATGCAACTGGTCATGGGTTCGATGCCAGGAGGTGAAATATTTTCAGATTTTAAAAAACTGAAAATAAAAAAAATGTAATATATATATATATATATAATATACATATATCCCCGAAGCGTCTATATATAATAGATATAGATGCTCAAGATTCACAAACCAGAAAGCGTATTTCAGATTGATCCGAAACTCGCTCTAGGATAACCCACTACTTGAATTACTTTTACTAACATATGGTTATTGGAAAAGGATTCCAATTTGACATTTATGTATTCTGAAGATTCAAAGAACTATCTAGGAAAACATCATGTATTGCTTCATTGGAATGCTATGAAAGCTGCTTTCATACATTGTATGAAACCTACCAATCCGGCTGTTCGGCGATCAAAACGAGTGTTTTTCAATTCAAACTACATAGTAGTTAGACTGCATAGTAGCGAGAGTAGGGAGTAGTTTGGTAAATTTATTTTATATTGAGTTTTGTCAAGAAACAGAACAGAAGTGTTATAATAGCAAGAATGGAAAGGGAGGGAGATTTGACTGTAGTTTATTCTACAAAGGTTTAAAGGAATTTAAGCAATTTTACCAAGTATGTTTTACAATTTGAGATCGAATTTAGACATAGTTTGTGGTCTTTTCACATGATAAATCTATATTAGAAAACTCACCACAATTAGATTCATCAGAATAGTCTGGACAGTCAATTTTTCCATCACAGAGAGTGCTCTGAGGAAGGCATCTTCCATCTGATCTACATAAATATTGTCTTGGTCCACACCTTACAGGAGCTGGAGTAGTGGGCTCTGTTAATTTTAGTACAAATGAGAAGAGGGCAAATATATTTTAATAAACTGATATTAAAATAAATTATCATAACCACATTTAATTAAATATTACCTATGGATACATTCAATTACTTTACTGAATATTTACATGTAAGAAAGTTTTAGATTAGAAATAAAAGGTTATTATTTTTTCTCTAAGAACAGCAATAATCAAACAGCCAAAAACACTACTCAATATTTAAATATAGCAGTAACTACTAGATATACTGTTAATTAAATTAAAAAAAAACATGCCATGACTTAAAAAGTACATAAACTGTGATGATATTCAAGGCTACTTCATGCTTCCACACCCATACTAAATTCATTGGATTTTGTTGATCCCCTTCATATATATATCTCCTAAAGATAATGCACTACTACCAAAAATTGTCCAAATATTCTTAATCAAATTGAATCCAACTTTATTGGATTTGTATAAATAGAAATAAACTATGCAACAATTCAGTAAAGCTTAAGAATGTTATTGACATAGAAAGCCAAGACTAAAATAACATATTCACCCAAGAATTAACCAGATGAAATTAATTTAGATTATCAATTAAAATTTTTTCTTTTTAATGTTTTATTTGTCAAGATTTATCTATATAGAAATTAAAACCTCACACTTGCTATGTAATTATTGAGTCAAATTCATGCATTCATAGATAAATACTACTCAGAGTTTGTTATTCCCAACAAAATATAATCATGCTCAGAATTAGTAAAGTTTTTGTATAGTACAGAGTGTCCACCATAAAATAAAATTTGCTCAAATGCACTTTCCAGGATAATTACTGGGATTATCTCATGGGATAATTTCCATTCTTCTAATATACGTGATGACATATTCATTCATATGAAATGCAATGCAACGACCAGGTTAAAAAAGAAAATTATTTATCTGGACAATTATTGATCAAGAAAGATCTTAAAACGATTGTTGATACTTAATTTATTGTCTGAAAGGGAAAAAAGGAATATTCAACCTTTGAATTAGCCATATGAAATATGAGAGAATGAATAAAGGTAAACATGGACTTATTGATGTAAAATAATAATTACCTTTGAAAGTCAACAATCCAATTCAAATATCAATCAACTATTAGCCATAATCATAGTAAATACTTGAAAAGCAAAGTAAAAGAATTTCTTAAAGCTAAGATCACCAGTGTGTGCATTTAAAACACAATAAAAGATATGCAAAATAATTGATTTACATGAATGTTAAAAATCTTTGGAAACCAAATCTGATGATTATGTCATAAATAAATAAATTAAATCTCAGTTTCTCAATAGTTTTCGCAATGAAAGTGGACACCCATGTACTCAACATAATTTTATTAGAATGAGATACATACGACAGCGTAGTTCATCACTCCGATCAGCACAGTCATAGTGATTGTTGCAAATGAGATACCGAGGTATACATTCCCCTGAACCACACCTGTACTCATTATGGCGGCAATCTATTCCAATTGATAAAATAAGTGAGAGAAATCCAAAGGCATTCTTCAAGCAGTAATTATAAAAAATGACCAAAATACTAGAATTAACTACTAATACTACCTGAAAATGACTAATTAGAAAGATAAGAAAATAAACTGTGATGAGACGAAAGAAAGTAAACATTTAAATGAGTAAAATATCAGGTGGATTGAAGTAAAACTAACCAATTATTAATTTAATTGTGGTTCATCGTATGATAATAGCATTTGCTTGCATAAAAATTATTCAATATCACTAAGGTATCAATCCCTTCATAAATAATAATATATAATCTAATGAACATGATACTGACTAAAGAAAGGATTTCTATTAAGATAATTATCATAAAGTTAAACAGAAGTGAAAACTAGTGACATGACTGGGACTCAAACCCAGGTCTCCCCCATGTCAGGCAGGTATGCTGACCACTAGAACACCATGCCGCTTCAATACTTCTTCTATTTTGGATATATCCAAAACAGAAAAGGTATTGACAAGGAGGAGACCTGGGTTCTAGTCCCAGTCATATCACTATTTTTCACTTTTGTTTAACTTTGTAGAAAAAAGCGGACGATTTAACATGCTAAGTTAAATCTATCCCATCCTTTACTATAATTATCATAACTGGCAGATTATAAATTATAAGAGATGATATACATCTTTAATGATGGAAGGAAAATAAAATCTAAAAGAAGATAAAAATTCACAAATCAAGATGTCCAAAGCATCTGAGAAGAAGTTCATCCACAAGTAAAATCTTATAGTCCATAAGTAAAATCTTATAGTAGATACACAAATAGATAGATAGCAAATACTAGCTAAAAAATTTATTATTTATTATGATAATCAAAGCTAAGAAAATAGATCAACATGCATCAATGGCACATGCAGTGTGACATACAACTTAAGAAAGAAAAACAAGGCAATATAATTTAGATATCTATGCAAAAGCAAAAACTCAATTGTAACAGTGAAATTCTCATAATGATTATTTATTCTAAAGTGTTAAGTTGTGAACTATAATTGAGTGACATGAAAGTTAATCTAACCCAAACAGTTTTGTTCATCAGAGAAGTCTCGACAGTCATATAAACCATCACAGCGATGTTTGATGTCAATACATAATCCTTCACCACACATGAATTCATTAGGTAAGCAGTTGCCTTGCTCTCCTGCAAATTACAAATCAATAAAGATTCTAGGAACTTTTAAAGAAATTATTGAGGGAAAATTAAGCATGGATGGTAAATGTAAGCTATGAGTGATCAATAGATATAATAGAGAGAGAGAGATATTAAGAGCAAACAACAAATGAAAATTTGAAGAAAAAAATGACCACATCATAGTTTTATTAGGATTTGAACAGAATTTGGAAAAAAGGAATTTTATTTTTTTGACCAACGTAAATTTAGCTTGAAGTAATTTTTTTTCAGGAATAATGCTTTTCTCAATGTTTATTTTAAGATAAAAATATCTGTGAAATTTACAATTCAATTAAATATAATGAAATATATATTAAACACTATTCAGCAGTTAAGGTTTGAATAAACTGTACCACGTATTTTTAACTCACTAAAAACTATTTTCCATAATCGTTTCAACACTTTCAATTAATGAGCTATTTACATCTTAGGATTGTATACAAACATTCAAGTTTTTAATAATTGGGAGGTTGAGATACCGTCACAGGTCTGTTATTATGCCTCATGTTATGTCAAAAGATTTACAGATAGTTCTGTTTAAATTTAAAATAACAATAGTAAAACGATTTCATATATAACTAGATAATTCCTCAGTATCATATTCATCTTTAGATAATTTCCTTTTTGAAGTTAATTTAGAATATAAATTTGAGATTCTATGAAAACTTATAATTTATACACAATAAAACAGGGCTTCCAATAACTTCTGATACTTCAATATGATATAAGATACTACAATTAGCCTATATCAATGTTAAGATCCATAATGGATAACATAGAAATAAAGATTTAAAATGAATGCAAGGCAACATTGCAAATTTATTTAAATAAAAATAAATACTAAATCTGATTTTGAAAATTTTGGATCTAGAAACCTTTTAAGAAGGGCTCATATTACAATGATATAATTTGACTTTTCATTTCACAAAAATCATAGGACTAGATTGATTTTAAACTTTTATATCGATTAACAACAATATAATGGATATTTCTAAAAGTCAAAATGCTTAGCACACTTAGCTAATCTAGATACATCTCTGTCTGATATTTCATTATTGTAAGTGGTCTGTTCAAAAGCAATAGCGAATTTTTAATATCCGCGGGCTGCGTATATTTGATTTTTTTGTAGCGTTATGTTGTTACTTGTGTCCCTTACTTATGCTGATTAGGTTGGCCATTTTGAATGTTTAGTTAATTTTCCACAACTCTTTTGCTCGAATGTGTTTTGGCTCGTCTTCGATTCTTGCCTATTCCAAAAAATGGATCAAAGAATTTGTATCAAATTCTTTGATCCATTTTTTCTATCAAATTCTTTGATCCATTTTTCCTATCAAATTCTTTGATCCATTTTTTCTATCAAATTCTTTGATCCATCCATTATCAAAATTTGTGTGAAGAACAACATAATAAAGTGCTCGGACGTATTCAGGATGATGACTGTTGCTTACGGCGAAGCTACTTTGGACAAAAGCAACGTTTATGGGTGGTACAAAATGTTCTCAGAGGGCCGAGTATATGTGAACGACGAAGAGCGTTCCGGACGCCCGAGCACGTCAACAACAGATGAAAACATTGATGAAGTAAAGAAACTAGTTTTGGCCAATCGTCGAATCACCGTCAGAGAAGTTGCTGAGGACCTAAATATATCAATTGGCTCATTCGATTATTACCAATAGTTTGGGCACGAGACGGGTCGCCGCGAAATTTCGACTAAAAACAGCATCGCATTAACATTCCTCAGGAGCTGTTGGATTCTGTCCGTGACGACCCAAATTTGCTCCAGAGAGTCATAGCTGGTGACGAATCATGGTTTTTGGTTATGACGTAGAAACCAAAGCTCAATCATCCCAATGGAAGCTGCCGCACGAGCCAAGACTGAAAACAGCACGCCAAGTTCGGTCGAATGTGAAGGTTTCGCTGACAGTTTTCTTTGATTGCAGGGGCGTGGTGCATTATGAGTTCTTGCCGCAGGGTAAAACGGTCAATAAGGAATATTACCCTCAAGTAATGCGCAATTTGCGAGAAGCAATCCGCCAGAAACGCCCGGATTTGTGGAAGAACAGAAATTGGCTTTTGCACTATGATTATGCCCCTGCTCACACATCGTTACTTGTGCGCGAATTTTTGGCCAAAAACAACACCCTAATAATGCCGCAGCCACCGTATTCCCCAGACATGGCCCCCTATGACTTTTTATTGTTTTGATACAAATTCTTTGATCCATTTTTAGGAATAGACGAAAATCGAAGCCTAAACACATACAAGCAAAACAGCTGCCAAACATTAACTAAACATTCCAAATGGCCGCCATTATCAGAATAAGTAAGTAACAACGTAACGCCACCAAAAGATCAAAAATCGAACATACATAGCCCGCGAAAATTCAAAATTCGCGATACTTTTTGAACCAACCTCGTACAATTTCCTTGCAGTTGACCTTAGTGTATCGGGGAAATGACGAAACCTAGAAAAAAAGCCTTTTTCGGGTATCTTGGTTTATATTTTTTTTGCTTTTAATTACGTACTCAATCTGTAATATCGAAAAAAACTCACTTAAAGTAGATATAATTATGCTTATTTTGATGTAGAAACTTGATATAGAATGTCCAGAGTTAGCTTCGACTATAGTGGTTATGTTATAATAAATTTAAGTTTAAAAAGTTGTTAAGAATGTCACTTTATTCAGAAAGAGACTGATTTTATATTTGTTTATCATTGTTTTAAAATTTTTTTACGACATTTTCAAAGGGATATTGGACTTTAATAAAAAAACTCTCAAGTTCAATTATGAGTAATTCATCTTTTTTTAGGCAAAATCAGACGTATTTTATTTTTCATTTCAAGATAAATAATTTATTGCAATACAAAAAATATTTTTTATAAAACGTATATTTATTACTGTTTAAAAATATAATAGTTTTTTAAGCTAATTTTTCCAAATTTGCTTCTTAATGTATTATAAAGCTTAGGCAAATACAACAAGGACATACTTGCATTGGTTTAAAAATTGAAATTCTTTGAAAGTATTACAGATAGAGATGAACGTGTCAAGAAAATTTATGGAAACAAGATTCTTACCACAGCCTTCCTCGTCTGAACCATCCTTACAATCTGACAGCCTGTCACAACGCCTCCTACTATCAATACAAGATCCATCTCTGCAAGTAAATTCACTTGGAGCACATGGCACTGTAAATAAATTAATTAAAGATTTAAGAAAGTATTTCTATTTAATTCTTTTGTTTTACCCTATTACTTTTTAATACCTGGGTAACCACAGTCAGTTTCATCATAGCCATCAGGACAGTCTGGAACCCTATCACAGCGCTTGGAATTATGGACACAGGTTACTCTATTTGGGCAAAGGAATTCATTGACTGAACATTGACCTGTAAGTATAGGAATTGTTACATTTTTAAAATGAAAGTAATCTCAAGAATACTTATATTTAGTTTATAGAAACTACTGAAAAAATTTTTGAAATTCTCTTCTATTTAAAGTTGATGAGAGTTTCATCAGAAACTTGAAGATTTTTTGTTTGAATTTTAATATTTGAAATTTTTGTTAAAATAAGGTAAAAATGCTATTTAATTTGATAACCAATACATTATTTTAACAATATAAATTTTCAATGTTTAGTCAATTGGACTTAACAAATTCTTAGTATGAAATAACTGAAATATTCAAAGATGTTCAAGTATTTTGGAGAAAATTCAATGTCACTTCAATCATTAATATTCTATAATTATTCTATAATCAAGATGATTGAAGAGTATAATCTGGTGCACTCTTGGATTGTTATTTCATATGAACTACTAGTAGGCAGTTCAGTACTGTATTATTAGATTACATTACATACACCTACATATACATACAACAATTAATATATTTACATATCTACATACAATTAACAAACAATAAATCAAAATGCAATACATAAGGGGTAAACAGATTGGTGCATTTAAAAAATATTGCATGTAACTGCAGTTACCAGAATTTTGGAGTTCATGGTAGACCTTCTTGGATGCTATGGCAAACAAGGGGTTTGTCCCAATTGTTCATCACACTGTAGAGCTTTCCCTTACTTACTCTGTTAATCCTTACATAGCCACAATGCTATATACCCTTATCTTTCCATAAATCATCGAAACATTTCTTTTTGAATGATTTTTGAATCCTTGTTGTTCCTAACCTTTCTGTATAGTGTGCAGTCATCAGTAAACAATCAAATTTCATATAATATATTTCATAATAATTAATAGTCAAGAATAATTTATTTCATAAAATTAAGGTAAAAAATGAAAGAATAGGAATAGGAAGTTTATTAGGACATTATTCTTCCTCATGTATGTGAAAAATTATAATTATTATATACAAGGGTATATTTTCACATACATGAGGAAGAGTAACTGTCCTATTAAACTTCCTTGCAGAATTCAGGATGATACTTCTTTGTCTATCTATCTAGCAGAATATATCCATTCATTTTTACCTTTTGAGTCTTGAGACAGAAAATTTTCAACTTGACTGACAATTCTTTGGTCAATGTTTAGCTTTTCCAGTTTGGTTATGAGTGCGTCATCCTGGAATTTGTTGAATACTTTGGCAAAATCTATCAAAACATATTGATTTGTTTTCTCAACTTTTATGGGTGAACAAAAATATACAACAATACACAAGAATAAGAAGTGATTGTACTTTTCCACAACTTTTATTACAATACAACCGGTTTCAGCAACTAATCGCCATCATCAGGTACATGTTACTGAAGCTATATAAGACCTAATAATATAGCCATCTTTCCATCTGGACATATAAACTGATTTGGTAGGCAAACACCTAATAACATTAGTCATTAAGTTGAAATAGTAACAATTAATTTTCAAACTAAACAAAAGTATTAATACTATACATTAATAAATGAATGTGATAGAGCATAGAATTTTATACAGAAATTTCTTAAATTAGTATTCGAAACTTAAATAACTCCTTAATAATGATAAGTAAAAGATAAAATTTTGTAAACACCTTGCTCAAAATTAATAATATAAAACATCAGATTTAAGAAAATGTTTGCACTTAATACTAGGATTATAGATAGGGTTTTGAATGTAAAGCAAATTAATTATATATTTCATCATAATAAGAAAAAGCTCAAGTAGATTGATCAGGTTGCATTTAAGGCAAAATATAAATTGGCTCATTAGATTTTATGTGATGGTTGTTGATAGGAAATTATCAATAAGCTAAATTGATTATAATTGATAATTAATCTATTGATTCATAAAATCTATATATTCTTATATTCCCATCATCACACAAGAATATTCTCAGAGATTATTAGTCAAATCTATTTTATGCAAACTTTCATCCTAAGCTTCCATATCCTATAGACCGTTCCACAAAAGCTGGCAGTACGGGAAGCTTATGGGGAAATAAATGCACGTAAATTCCCATAAGGGAGCAACCTAGCCTCTACCAAGCCGTCAGTTTATTATTACTGAGGTACTTGTACGGATAAAATTAATATTTTCATCATAGTTTGGTGGATTTTTTCCAATTTTTTGGTGAAATGTGGATAAGGAAGAATGATTCTACGTATTGACGAAGATTTCTCATCATTCTAACAAAAGAAATAAATTTTAAAGCGGAACGAAAAAAATGGTCGCCTCACCAGCCGTGAACAATACTAAAACTGCCATTTCTCTCATCCTATCTAACGTAAAGTTTTTTCTTAGATTACTCTTTATACCTTATGAGTACATAAAAGTCATCTTATATTAAATTTTGAGTGATTATAATTTAGTGAAAAATAATTTAAGTGTAACGCAACCTCCGAAAAATTGGATCGTGCAGTCACATTTATACTTCGCCCTAAAAATTTTTTGTTTCTTACGTTACGAAAAACTTGTCGCGAGAGAAATTGAGATAAATGTTGTTATTTTCATTTACAGCTTATTCTGAGTCGATATCTTGAATAGAACTTTAGTTTTTGAATTTTATGACCGAGAGAGTAATTGATTTAGCGCTCCGATTGCTAATCATTGTTACTTTTTTGCTCGAGACTCATAGACCCGTAAGCGTAATTCGGATTGGTCCGGACCCGCACTCAGGTATAAAATTAAATGCTATCATGAATCTATGTTGATGGTTACTTAAATCATTTTGTTTTCATTGATAATTTCTTATCTATCTTATAAACACTGCATTCCAAAATGCCTTGTAATTAACTCTAAGAAGTGTTCTAATAAGAGTTGGTTTACTAGATTAAATCATTAAGAAACTAAGTCATTTCTTTAAATAATCATCTCAAGTCTGTTAAGGAGTCAGTAAGACTAAAATACAATAAATTAAGAAAAGAATACTTGGATAAAATTTTTCATACCAAGAAGGGTGCTATATTCATTGATTATATAAAAAAATCTACATTTATCTCGGTTCAGTTGAATGTAGTTCAATTGACACCAGATAGCTAGTCTACCTAATCAATCCTGTAATTCAACAATATTCTTAAGGTTGTCAATATTCCTATGTTCCATCTCATATTAATAAGATTGTTTCTGCTGACAATAACTTATACCAGTTAATGGTTCTGAGACTTATAGAATATTATGATAAACTATATTATAACAAGAGTGCTTCTTAATTTTTTGATACACAATTTCACCTCATTCCATCAAGATTGATTCTTCTAGAGTGATTAAAGAAAGATGACAGATATCAAAATTTTGAAAACTAATAAATTCATAATGAATACAATTTTTGTATTCATTATTAAAAATTTTACCTTTAACCTTTCTCACCATTTAAAAAATCAAACCTTTTGAGTATGCCATGTTAGTAACTATACTAACAATACTTACATATTATATTTTTGAACCTGAGATAAATTCAATAACATTAAATAGTAATTATATATTTATGATAAAAAGTACTGATTTTCAAAGAACATTAATGTTATATTCATGAATATGGATAAAAAATATTGATAATAATAACTTTGAGAATGAATATATTATACATCACTTGCTTTCTTATCCACCCCAATTTGTCAACTAGAATGTATTATAGAATAAACTATTTGGTAAAAAGCTGCAGTAATTACATTAAATGCTTTAAGAGGAAGGTTCATAAATTGCCAAACTCACCAGTATAGCTACAATCAGCCTCATCCCAGCCATCGGGGCAATCTCTTTTTCTATCACACTTCTTATCTTCATGGAAACAAGTTTTTTGGTCAGGACAAAGAAACTCATTTGCTCCACATGCTATTAAGAAATAAATAAAACCTCTTTCAAAAAATAGCTATTTAAATATGCTTAATACAGTAATTGAAAACTTTATATGTTATCTACAATTAAAAAAACATTTTAAACTTCATTAGGACCAAAATAGTTACAGAGAATAATTTAGTATCAATATGATACAAAATACATATTAATCTGGAATTGAAAACACATTTCATTCTTCAACTCATAAAATTTTGTGACTAATATTTTTCAAAACAATTTGCTTTTTTATGTGATTGATTCAATTTTGATTTCTAAAAATTTGCTGGCAGGGAATTCAATACACTAAGTTATTGTTTACATAGGTCACCTTTTTTTTCAATGCCCTGAAAATATATTAAATGAACAGTCTCATAAAAACAGAGGGAATATTGGCATTTACATGTATCGCCAGAATTATTTATAAGGAGAATAGATAATTAAAAATAGGTAATTATTTTGAAAAATATAATAGCCACAAAATTTTAATTCAAAGATACATTCACTTGTTAAACTTTAATTTCATGCTTGCAAAATACCCTGCAAATAAGAGCAAAATCAATATTATTTAAAGAAAAACATTCAAAGGAAAAAGAGGAAAAATTTTCAAAAATTAAATACTTTCTTAATTATCTTCTTGAATAAGTAAAGTAATGAAAATATTACATCCTTGGAGAGATACTACTTATATATATACCCATCAACCTTTAACCTGAAAAATAACTTTTGTAATTTTTTGGCACTTACTGCAATTCATCTCATCAGATGCATCCACACAATCATCAAATGTGTCACATTTAAAGGATTCTGCTATACACTGACCATCTCGACACTGAAATTGGCCTTCACCACACTCTGTTCATCCAAAATAAAGTTATGATTACTTAACTCAATTAAATTACTTGACATGAATCAAAAATAAAATATTTAGATATTGAACCTTATGCTAGTTTTAATAATTCTATATATTCCAAATATGAATTGATGTGAAATTATTGCCTTGAAAAATTCTGTCAAATGATTTTCATAAGTATTGAAAGGTTAAAATTAAGAATCAATAATATGATGATCATAAATATATAATCATAATGAAAGAGTTGTTACTAGTATGTTTCTACAATTTTCTAGTGAAAATGAAAAGTATAATGAATTATTATAGCTAATAATTTTTGCAATAGTATAATTCAAATAGTAATAATTATTTCCGAAAATTTAGATTGCTTTAAAATTGACATAAAAGTGAGAATTTTCTTTATGAATTTTCAAATAGAGGAAATAAAGAATTAAATACTAAGATTTTTTTAGAAGAGAAAATAGTTTCTTCATGCTAAAATATAAGATAAAATTTCAATAAACAGTCCAGAAGAAAGATTCAGTAATTTTAAGAAAAGATATTTAAAGTTGAATTGAAAAAAATAAGTGCCCTACTCTTATGGTATGAATAAGAGTATTTTCAAATGCATGGAAGTCAATATGATTCAGCAGGAGTAAACTTTATAATAATAACTAATTTCCTTATTTTGTACAACTAGAAGGACAAATTGTTTACAACTTTGCAAATAATATTCAAATGGTAGAAAAATAATGCATGGTTTTGTCAAGTACTGTTCAATACAAACTTTCACAACACATTATGCTTGAATCAGGAAATGGTTCAGAGAGAAAATGATAGGTGAACATTGAATTTTCTATAAAAGAATCAGTCAGAATTTATATACTGCATGTTGATCCCAATAAATTACAGCTTTAAGATAAACTGAATGTGGAAAAAGAGAGAAAAGCAAAGGGAAAGAATTAGCAGAAATATTATACAGCTAGGTATAAACACAATGGGTTGGAGTGCTTTGGAGTCCTTAATTTATGAAAATTTGTTAAAAGGAGAAGATTAGACATAAATAAAAATGATTCAACCTGAAACTACAAGAAAATGAGTTGGGATATGAAATTGATAAAGAAAAGAGTACAAGCATGATCACTTCAGCAGTTGAAGCAATGTAATATGACCTGAGAAATAAAAGACATAGAAGAGAAGATGTTAGTATTAAAATGATTCATTTCATACTTTCGTCACAGAACTTTTCATCACTTCCATCCCTACACTCAGAATGCCCATTACAGTAGAGGTTGGCATTAATGCAGGTACCATCATCACACCGAAATTCAGATGCTCTACAAGATGTATCTGTTTAAACAGTAGGGATAATTACAGGAAAAATAGAAAAAATAAAATTTACATAGAAATTTTCGATTAACAAAGAATCCTAAAATTATGAAATTATAATTTCATTATAATCATTGAAACAGTGACAAATTAGAAAAATCAATAATAATAAATGGAGAAATAAAACTGATGGAGAAGAAATTTCTTGAAATTCCTACAACAAGGTTATAAGGGGAATATTCAAAATAATTACTTTCAATAAGTAAAGATAATAATATATCACACTCAAAATACAAATACATACCACATTCTAATTCATCAGACTCATCTCTACAGTCTATATGACCATCACATCTTTTATCAGCATTAAGACAGGAGCCATCTAAACATTGGAATTCCCCAGGGCTACATATGTCTTTGAAAGTAAAATGGTTACAATAACAAATGAGAGAGAACAGAAGAATACAAAGAAAATTATTGCAGGACAAAAAATATAGCATACCCCTTAGCATGAAGACTAAAATCTTAAATAACACACAACAATCAAATTGTAATAAAACAAAATTATTGCTTGCTTCTACCAAGCTGTCTAAGATGAAAAGCTAAGAATTACTATTAGATGAATTGTCAATATTTGGTAAATAAGGAGAAGGAATATTTAAGTTTACAGGAGCTGATTCATAACTCATTAATGTTCTTCCCATAAAATCATACAATTATACTAATTTCAGGCTATTTATAAATAAGAATTATATTTATCAGAGGAGAAGTTATTCATTAATAATTTTCCTCCTGTTAAGGTGCATTATCTTCAATAGATAAAAATTTCATCATTTAATTGCATTGATTTAGACAAAATAAATTAATGAAGGACTTGGAAAAGTAGATAGTAACTTTGAACTAGTCCTACAACCTTGCACTGGTTGAACAGAAGTGAATAGCAACAAGACTGGGACCTGGGTTGAGTTCCAGTCAAGTAATTTTCACTTCTCTTTAACCACTACAAAATCAATAAACACTATCTTGGGATAGGTGGAGTAAATAATTTTATAAATTAATAATTATGTTAGTATAAATGAAATTAGTTATGATTAGAAACTATTATTGAGAATGATATAACTCACCACAATTGGCCTCATCACTTTTGTCAGCACAATTAAAAATGCCATCACATTTTTTTGACTTTTTCACACAATTACGGATATCACACACAAATTCATCTGGACGACAACGAGGAGCATCTTCACAAGGATGGAAAACAAATGGAACAAAGAAGCACATTTACTATTTTATAACTTTAACACAAAAAATAATGGGGTATTAAAGTACTACAAAGTAATTCCTTGAACTGGAAAGATTCATTTATTTTAAATTAAACATTTAGTTTAAGTATCCATGTGAAATGTCATACCAATAAATAAAATGAAGGTTAAAAATTTTACCAAGGTTGTGAGGTTTTTTTAGAGGGAGGGTTAAAAATGACTGAGTTTATAAAAATTTATATTAAAAGACTAGCTGTATCTAAAATTAATGATGATATGATAAAACAGGAAAGAAAAAATATGTATATAATCGGTAGATCTGTATAACATACAACCTCATTAAAAAACTCTCAAACTGACAAGCTGCATATTTTGAATGAATTAATTAATAAGAATCATGCGTTAAGGTTATCATTCTATTGATTCAAATAAGTATAATATGTATTGTATTATATATTGTATTGAATTGTATATTGCTTATTATGTATCTTCACACAGATATTTTGGTAGTTAAGTTTTTCCAATCCTAATTCACTTTTAGAAAGGAATTATAGTCTTTAATAAACATCATTAGTGTAAATAATTTTTAAATAATTATAAAATATTATAAAAGTATAAATAAATATCATATTACAAGGGTAATAATATATAGTTTTCAAACAATAAGAAAGAGACATCATGAAAAAATTATAGCTTTACTCGACTAAAAGTATGATTATACAATACTGGCTGAAGGTAAAGTTAGAGTGATAGATGTTTTTCACTGAGCAGTGCAATGTTAATATTATATTTTACTGTAAAAGGGAGCTCATAGATATGTAGAATGTAAAAAATAAAATGCACGCAAATCAACCATCACAAAAGAAAATTCAAACACACCAATGTTATCACAATCTTGCTCATCCTCACTATCCTTACAATCAGGTTCTGAATCACAACGATAGGAATTTTTAATGCAAGAGCCATCCTTACAGCGGAATTCATCATCTTTACAGGTGTCTGGAAGAAATAAAAAAGCAGTGAAGCTGAAAACACATAAACAGAACAACAGACAAAGCAAACAAATAGCATTTGCTGCATGCAAAATCACAAGTAAAAGCAAAATATGAGAAATAGTTATAATCAGATACTGGCAGGGATCCTCCTTTGTAACTTTTTCTTTTATGTCTTTCATTCTAACATTGTAATATTGATATTTGCCACTTGTACTTCTCATCGACTACTTTAATCTGGTAAAAATTAAAATCTGATCCAAATGATCTAAAATCAAATCATTTTCATAGCAATAATTCCATGAAAAAATTAATAAAGCTACACTTTCTCATTTTTATTGCAACAAACATAATGTTAATACACCAAGGATTAGAAAAAATAAACCAAAAGAAACTAGAGGGAATAAAATATTTCAGTGGAAAAAGGGCTGACAGAGAAAAATAATTAGCGACCTTAATAGCAAAGAAAACCTACATTTTATCATTTTCACCTGATTTAATGCAGTTTAATATAAGAAAAAGTTATGCAATTATTGAAACATTTCATCATTATACATATTATGATGTACCCTAGGATGACAGTTTTGTATGTATTTTTATTCATGTAATTTTATGTCAAGAAAATGAACAACAAAACAAGGAACCTATTTATTAATTACATCAATATCGTTACTGTACAATTTTTTTGTCACAAACATCCTTTCATTTACTGTAAAGCATGTTATTTATATGAAGTAATTAGCAATAGACACTTCTTCACATATTTTTTAAAATATAATATTCAGAAAATTATGGCATTAAAGGGAATATCAAAAACCATGGTAAATAGATTTGATCTAATACATTAAAAACTATGATAGGTAAAATTTCTGAAATGGAAGCTTGTCAAGGTGAAAATTTCCAATTTAAAGAAATTAATTTTGACTTAATAGTGTGAGTTGCAATATGCTTACCATTGATGCAATACTTCTATTCTGATTATACTTTCTTTGAAAGAACATTATTTTCAAGAGGATTAAGAGATCATAGTTTAAAAATTAATTAGCAAAAGCAATACTGAAAGGCAAGTGCTTTCAATAGCCAAATAGATTTTGATCCTCAAATCTATTTCAAAGGTTCTGTATTTATAAAGGAAAATAATTAATAGAAAAATTTTTCTTTCTACACATTATTTTTCATATGAGCATTAAATAATTTTTTTAAAACTTTCTTTCATTCAAGACATATGCAAATAACTGCATTCTACTGAAAACTTATTAGGTAGTAAGTAATCCAAGCATAGGTCTATGCATATTGTCTTAGACAGTCTATTGAAGCAACTATGTATAAAAGATGCAATATAGACATTTTTGTAAAATAATCACAAGTTTCCATTGTTTCTGGAAGTACTGAAGAAAAATTGCAAAAATCTTCATAATGTATTCTCATTAGAACAATACAAATGAAGGAAAAGAATTCCCAAATTCAACTTGAAAAATTAAATAGCAAGATTTTATAGCAAGTAAAATAAAATTGGGATTAGTTGACATAAGTGATTTATCTAGTAAACTATTCTCTCATGAATTTTATGTATATTTTGCTATCTTTTCATACATGTAAATACAAATTTTCCTGACACATTAGTTTTTAGATCCATTATTTCCTTTTTATGGCATATTCATCCCTATTTTGACAATTTTCATGTTCATTATCAATTCCATCATTACCATCACATTTAATCTTTTCAATTAAGATATCTCAATCCTTTCACCAATATTATTCAAAGCTTATTTAGTAGAGCAGATAGTAGAAGCAGCTTTAATTTTAGTTACTAAAATTTTGGAATTTTATTATCCAACCAGGTAGGGCACATTTAACAAACATACCACAGCCAATTTCATCCTTTCCATCAGGACATTGGAGGATTCCATCACAAAGTTGTGACATAGGTATGCAGCTGCCATCACTACAAGTAAATTCAGTGTCTGGACAAGTAGCATGAGAAGCTCCTAGCAAGATTGATAGCGAAGCAAAAAATAAATACATACAGTGAACATAGCAAGCGGGTTTATTTGAAAAGCAGAAAGCTTGGTAAATTTTGAAATATCATTTGATTGTTGGATGAACTGATGATCATAAATTTTGTACATGAAACAGTTTTCCAGTGGACTGCTCTGAGGTGTGGCTCAGGTAATGTTTTCACATAATTTCAAGTGATAAGAAAGGGTCTATAGGAATTAAAAGGAGATTCCTTGATTAAATTATGAAATTATTTAATAAATAATAAAATGAGAAAATGGTTAACTACAGCTTAAAAAAATTTCAATCTTTATTATATATAAAGAAATAAATCTGTAAGTTTACTCAATATTACAATAAATTGGACTGAGTATAATATTTAAAAGGCTTTCTATAAGTAAGATACTTTAAATCTGGAAAAAAGATTTACTTCACTTTCAACAAACCATTCCAAATTCTATTTACACTACAGTCTTATATTTCCTAAAAAGTTGGGTATAACAAGAATAAGTTCAGGAAATCAGATGAGGAAGGATATTTTCATTAAAATGATACTTTATAAACATATGTACAAAACATATACATATATTTCATAACCAATAATATATTAAGTCATAGGCAAATACAGCAACACCTGAAATTGGAGCAAGATACAAAAACTCCTGTGGTTAATTTTATCACTAAACATGCATACAGCAACATATATCTAAAAAATAAAAAGAGGAATTTATAGAGGAATCAAAATTATAGGAATGGTTAAAAAAGTAATATAAAAAAGCGCAATGATAAATAAAAAGCTTATCTAGGAAGTAAATAATTAATGTTATACATACAAAGCTTTTATTTTTATTAACATTGAAATTAAAAATTAATTGAGGAAAAAAGTATTTCTTCTACATTTATTCCTTTTTAGAATGGATAGCATTAAAAAATATTTCTACATCAATCGTCCAACATTCATCACCAAGAAATGATTAACGATTTTCAAAAATAAAGAGAAATATACATTTAAAACAACTCCTGTATAAGATAATTAATATAAAACCCACAAATTTCTCAATTATTAGACCAAAGAAAAGAATCGACCAAGAAAATGTACCTGGTTTATTAATACTGCAAGCCTCATTAGTTTCATCTGAAGCATCCCTGCAGTGATAGACCCCATCACATATGTTTTCCTCATTCACGCATAATAAGCCATCGTAGCACTTCCACTGATGACTCAGGCATCGTAATATTAGAAAATCTAAAGCAAGCATTTCCAAATTATCATGCTAGGATTAGTAGAAGCAAAGATATAATAAGGAAAAAAATAACAATGGCAGTATGGTATTTGTTGGAGATTGGCATTCATATATGGGATTAGCTGTGGCATATATAAAAGCCTCTTAATTATGTTGCTGCTAAGAGAATACTGCATGAATAATCATTTACGGAAATTTTTTTTCTGCAGTATTAGTCTATACTCTTTTTACTACACACTATATATTCTACTTATTAAATAACCGAATTCTTAATAGGAGCGTTAAGGAAAATAAAGCTTTAACTGGAGTCAAACTCACTGCTATTCTGAAAAATATTAATGGGCACAATAATTATACTTAAGTTTACTTAGTAAAAGTTTAATAATTAGCCTCTGATATAACTCCTCAACTGACAGTTGCTTCTGCCTTTAAAAGACCTACCACAGAATTGCTAATTGTTCAAAATAGTGTCAATAGAGCAAAATTTCAATATACTAAGGGAAAATTTAGAATCAACTTTAAATATCTATATTGTAAACCTGCCAGCCACTTTGGCATGCTGCAGGAGATGAAATCATCATTACCAAAGCAGTTTATTACTTTCGTATATCATTTTTAAAGTTGTTCCTTCTAGCATCTCTCTCTCCCTTGAAGAGCCCAAATAATTCATTTAGCAGGTTTATTGGCTTCTAAGAATAAATTGAAAAACCACACAGAACTGTTTAAAGTGAGAAATTTTTCAGAAATTTATCATTTTGTAATTATTAGCGTATAAGCAACTGTGAGATATGAATCAAACATTGAAAAGTATTTAATATTTTTATTAAGCATTACGCTAAATAAATTTAAGAATTTATAATTTCAATACGAATTTTGTATAGTTACTACCCAATGTCACTTACATCCTATCAAATAATTTTCCAAAATTTGTTCCCTTTTCCACTAGATTTTCTAGTTTCCTCTTTGCCTCATCTTGAATATGTTATGTAAAATCAACAGAAATATGTTACTTTGATTGAAAATAGGACAAAAAAACTTCCTTTTCTAAATAGGGTCCCAGGTTTGGGTTTGGGAGTCCATTAATGTAAAATAGCTTATACGGAATCCAGGCACATTTAATCATAGAACTTACAAAAGGTAAATGTCATGCAATTTTTAATTTCCTTTGAATGGCTTTCTAGGGGAAAATGAATAAAAAAACTTGATGACAAATACCATGCAACTAATACAAAAAACTACATATAGGATTTATAATGCTTTATATTCCTTTTAACGTAGAAATAAAGAAAGGAAATTTAAGAAAAAGAAGCAAACCACTCTGAAATATAGTAAATAAATCTAATGATTCTTTTGAAATACATTTTAGATTCCATAAAATGTAAGGAACAAACTTAAATTAATAATTTAGATTTCAGAAAGGCATTTTATAGGCTAAATCAAATCCTATTTATTTATTGATTGATTTTGAGGCAGTTAGACTCAATGATTCAATGGCAGCATTCAAACTGATGAATTGGAGAAATGAATGAATTAAATGAATCATAATGGATGGTGTAGGCATATATGGGAAACTTATATGTTGGTTATACAATGTATCTAACAAATTACTAATAGCATATTAAATGTCATTATTTGTCCAGGGTAAATGGTGTCTAATTTGGAGTTCATAAAGGCTCTTACCTAGGTCTCCTATCACTTAATGCATTCATTAAAACGAGAACTGCAGAGGTTGTCTTATGGGAACCTAGCTATTGGTGTTCTCAAGGGAAGGGGGAAGTATATTGTTCCATTTATTTTGGATGAGAAAACCTTCATTGTTTTTACATTAGAAGCTCTTACAAATGTATTTAGAGATCATAAACCCTACACATGCTTTGAGTAATTCATCCACTCATCTAAAATATTCCATAGTTCTAAACATAGAAATTAAGCAGTAATAATTCCTTCCATAGCCAAACCTTTCATTTCCAAATTTTTTCATCATTTATACCTAAGATTCTCTTCATTTCTGTTGTCACAACTGAAAACTTTGCCCTTTTTTCTTTCATGTAAAACAGATTAATAGAACATTATTATGCTTATTACAAACCCAGTGCAGAGGTGATGGTGGATGAACAGTTTTCCCCAGTGTGTTCATATACAATCCAACAATTCATGCCTAATAAACCTGATAGATGTGGGTGGAAATATTGGTTATCAATAGATTAATATAAAGAAATAAGTAAGTGTGAGAAATGCAAGAATTGGGTTTTTGTGGAAACTGTAGTATGAAAAGATTTAACTATGTGCTTTTTGGGAGGTTTCTGTGGATTAATTATTTTGTAACTTCATCATCTTGTTAAAAAAGAAACACCAAATATACTTGTGTGCGCTAAGAAAAAATATTGTCTTTTTTGTATTTGAAAGTTCAATTCGGTTTTATAAAAGGAAGGTAGATCAAGAAAATGAAATTTTAAACTCCATCAGGTCTTTTAAGAAGTTATCTCAAAAGGACTTCATAATAAATTTATTTATATCATTAATCTCTGGCTTCACTTGCTCTCTTTTTCTATAGAAAAAAATCATATTTTGAACTTGAGTTTACTAGAATTACTTGAACTTCAACAAAAATTTCTTTATAAAAAAGTAGGAACAATTTAACTCATCCTGTCAATAAAAATCACCCATGCTTAGCATTATCATAATCATTTGAGGAAAGACTGAATTCCTATATATCTGCCTCATATACTATAAATGTAGCACAACAAGATGTCCAAAGGACACCTTCTGCTATTCTAAATGGGAGACCAAGTCCCACTGTTCAAATGTTGCTATCCACAAAAAAAATTCTTCTATTACATCTCTACTCTATGTTGATGTTCTTAAGATCTTCACATCTGTTAAATAATTAACAATTGCCATAACTTAGAAACTTTCTTAAACAGATTTCTCTTCTAGAGCAACATTAACCTTTCACCCATAAACAAAAATATTCATACTTCTCATTTTCTAGAAAATTAAAACCAGTCTATTTTAATTACTCTCTGGTTAAACACTTAAATCACTAACAAGAGTTCATAGTATTAAAGACTTAGAAGTAACTTTTGACTACAAACAAACTGTTTGTTTACATTTTTATGATCAAAGATAAAAAAATAATCCTAATTAAATTTTAACTTTTTTGAAGTTGCAATACTCTGCTCTTGTAAGACCTACCATAGAAAAAGCGGTTGTATGGTCTCCCTTTCATAAAGACCATATTCAAAGTTAAGAACAAGTGGAGCAGAATTCTTACATTTTTATCATACCATTTCAAATTTTTCTATACAAATTTTTAAAAAGTTTTTTAAGTATGAAAAATTTAGAAAGGATGAGATGAAATTTTGTACTTATTCTTCAATTTAAATAATACCGAATAACTATCTATATTAACCAGAGTTACTCTCATTACTTAATATAATTTTTCCTCAATAGGCTCTGCAAAATAAAATTCTTTCCAAATATCGTTTCATGCGAATAACTTTCCTTGATTTAGCATATATCAAGAATTCTAAGAGAAGCTAACTCTGTTAATTATTAATTTCTCCCTTTTTACATTGAAAAGGACACTTCAAAACTTATCTAGGTAAAAGTGTTTATTATTTTATGTGTCTTGCCTTTGTTCAATTCACTTAAAATATAATACTTATAAAAATTTAAATATTTATGAAAATGAGTTAGTCCAATTAAAGTTTACTGACTTTTTATATCAAATTCTATTTTTAAAATGTTTTATGTGTAAATTGATCTCATATTCCTGCAAAACACTGAAGTCCTTGGTTCAAACTCACCTAAGGAGGATGTTTATGTATGTCCATCATTGAATTAAGTAGTACCCTCTACAAATTTTTGAATTATGTACCACACTATCTAAGATGTTTGTGTAGTCTATGTAAAATAAATAAAAATGTGGAAAGGTTACCATTTATCAGTTCCATTACTGAAATAATTTGACAAATTAAAACCATTTACATCATATAATTATTCCAATCTAAATACCATTATAATGGGATGCTTTTAATGTTTTGGAGCTGATATTTAAATATTGTTCAATCTTATGTTCAGTTTTAAGATCTTTATGACATAGATGTGTAATTTTCTATTGTTCATTAATTGACTATTTCAGCTCCCAAGCTTTCACGAAGAATCTCATTGTCTCTTTAAGTTGATTAGCATATACAAAAAAATCTAATAAAAATACACCTAATTTGAAATATGAGGTATTAAAAAAGAGAAATGTTCTAGAAAAGATCCATCATGACCAAGACCTCTTTAAATATTCATGAATATATTTTTAAACCAGCAAATTTTAAGTTTTCTGCACAATGGCTCAGTTTGTAGGAGTCACATTTAGCAAAGGGCTATCCAGGTTTGTGTCCAATCCTTTCAAAATTTTTCATGTTTGTTCTAGGTGTATATTCTTGAGCATGCAAATTGAGAAATATTACAGCATTCCAGATGCTTATATTAGCCAGTTGCATTAAAAGAATTAAATCACAATAGCTGGATAAAATATCAAATTCATAATTATAATACTATCTTTCTTTGTAATTTATGAAAAATAAATGTTAGAAATTAGTCCATGAAAGTTAAGTAAAATTGTATTATTAAGATAATTACTTACCACATCCATCTTCATCTTCATTTTGCTCACAATCATCAAAGCCATCACAATGTTTTGCCAATTCAATGCATCTCCCATCTTTGCATTTGAATTCTGTACTTTTACAGCCTAAATATATAAAATTTATAAAGTAATATATAGTGAGTTATAATGAAAATTGGAAAACAGAATAAGAAGATTAAGAAATCATGGATTACACCAGAAACGTTAGCAAAATTTAGGAATGGAAAAATGTTCACTATGAGGATGGTAGAGGAAATTACAAGCAATAAAATAACAAATTGAGAAGAATTACTGATAGAACTAAGGAAAACTGGCTGTGTGAGAAACACAGAGAAACAGAGAAGTAAGATGGAAAAAAGGTTTTGTAAGAAAATGGAATTACATAAAAAAAAGAGAAAGAAAAGCTAAGTTATTGAGTATGAGGAGAATAGTAAGTGGTTCCAAAATCAGGGTGAATATTTTAAAAAAAGTGAATTAGAGAGAAAAATTGGAGTCTTACAGATTCAAGCAAATAAAAAGTAAACAGTACCAATAGAATTAAATATTTCAAGATATGAGAAATAATAGAATATTAAGATAGTAGAAAGATATGAGGCAAGTCAAATATATTAGATACAATGTATAAATACCATATTGTTTAGGAAAATTATGACAGAAAACATTGATTCCTAATCACAATCCAATATAACATTCAAAAGAAAAATATTCTCTTTTGAAAATTGCAAGACAATAACTTAGATATTTAGAAAATGGCTGTCAAATTTGTTTTAATGATTCATATCATGTTATTTTCATGTTTCTTCTCAATGATTCACATTATGAATATTTTCATCATAAATATGAGACAATGTTTTCATACTTTAAAATAAAAGACTATTTTCTGTTCATTTTTATCTGAGTGACAGAGTTTGACAAAGTCTCTATAGAAGTCTATCCTGGAGTTAGAGATATGCCATGCCTATTTTTATGCAAGTGACTAAGATTCTTTGTGAACATACACAATGCATTACTTTCAGAGTATCTAGATAAATTAATTCTGAAATAATGAAATTTTAAACTTGGTATCCAGCTTACCACAACCATGCTCATCCTCTTCACCTTGGCATTCTGGGATGTCATTACATCTTTTATTAATGCCAAGACAGGTACCATCATTGCATCGGAATTCATCTGATCTGCAAGTTGGTTGGGGACCTGAAGAAAAGACAATATTATAATTGAATACTCTCCCTTTCATTTAAAAAATGAAGGCTTTCCCTTGCAAAGTATATAAATAAAGTAAAAGATTAAGCTATAAATATTTCTCAGAAACTGTATTTAATCTGAGCTTAAAAAAAGTATATCTTTGATTAAGTAATAAGGTACTAATTATAATACCAGATCTCTGGTTTCCTACTGAATGAAGTGTAATTTAGTATACTTCAATAAACAACATTTTAATTTTTACAACACATCCTTTTGTCAGTTGAACTATTTATTTGCATAAGTAAGTTCTTCCTATTTTCTATTTTTCTCTTTTACAGATGCTGTGTTATTTTTGAAGTGGTAACATAAGAACTTATGAATAAAAGCTTCAAACTTCATTCAAGTAGTATTGGGTTTAGCCCACGGCTACTCAATAAATTTTTTCATGAAAATAATCCTAGTTCACCTCAATTCCATCATACGTGGTAATCTCATTTAACAAAAGGGATATATTTATTAAACAAATCCTACCCCCAAAGTTATTGAGAGATAAGGGTTCAGTTACAGTCCAGTCAGACTATTTTCATGCCAGTTAAATCCTGACAAAGTTAGTAAAATATTGGTCAAATAATTTTCTATTCACTCATTTCACTACATTATATACCTCACAAACATTAGGGGTAAACTAATATTATCCACACAATAAATAACAGTGAAGAACATAACAGAATGACACACGAATCTTGGTGAATATAGGAGATGAATGAGAGATGTATCACGAATTTTCCAAAGACAACAATGAACTCATGAACATGTTAAATAATTGAGTAATAGAAATCCTCTAATATGGATGCTCTTCAAGAAACTACAGAGATAGATGACCTTCATTCTTAATTTACAGCTGCGCTTAAGAAGTATAATACAAATTATTTAATATTTTGAATCTAATGAGAAACTTAAAGAATACATAGGATTAAATTTGACTGTCGCAAAAAAGAATGAAGAAGTACAGTTTTGTACCAAAACCAGGTTATCTACTGAACAAGATATTTTAACCAAAATTATTATTATTATAACTTATAATGAATTTATGCATTTCTTTTCAATAAAGCTGTTGCCATTATGTACTAAAATGTCATTCTTAAATCTTCATAGTTTCCTCTAATCAAAATTAAAAAACAATATTTTGAATTCAGCTTTTAATTTCTAGCATAAGGAAGAAGAATCTAGATTTATAAATGCAAAAATCAATACTAAATAAATAAAGTAATCATAATTTACAGCCTTAATCTATTACTTGATTGCAGCAAAAAAATAGCCTTTATTAAAATTTAATACCCAATATAGGATCTGCATCAAAATAACTAGATTACTGGTTAAGCTGCTTCAGTAAGGAGTAATCTTGAATTTCTTGTGTAGTGAAATTTCTGTCACGGGACTTATGCCGCTTATAATGTACTGCTAGTGACTAGTTTAGTGTTTGACTTAGCTTATCAAATTAAGGATTGAAGTTATTTATGTATATAGAACATAAGCTTTCAGTATTCGGCACAGCTTGGTATAAAATTATAAAACCATTGGAATGAACATCACTTTGAATTTAAAAGATAAAATTCAATGATAATTCTTACCACAGTTCACCTCATCCAAATTATCAGGACAATCAGGCCGGCCATTGCATACATTTTTGTTTGGAATACAACTTCCATCTCCACATCTGAACTCAAAAATTGAGCATGCACCAACTGAAATTGAAAGTAAGTATGAGTAAATCAATAACAACCAAACATTCCCTTACCTTGAAAAATTTTGAGCAGGAGTAACATCCATCTCATTAACACAGAAATTATCTTGCTGAATCCAAAATCAAGACAATCCATGATCTGCTGAATCCTCAGGAAGCTGTTTTGGTTGCTCCATGTATCATGAATCTATCACTATTATCTAATTTATACCTTAAAATTAGTGAATGAAAAATGAGAGAGCATGCTTTGTTTGAAAATATTTGATGATACCAAGTTAATTTTTCAAGACCAATATAAGGGATAGCAAGCAAATTTAATCATGCTATGCAACCCATGATGAATTTTTATTTTCATTTCCCTTTATTCATTTTAGGCAAAAATTTATATATGTACAGAAAAATAAAGCCATGCAAAATATGCTAAAAATAAATAAATGATAAAAATGAAAGACTTCCCCTGCCATTAAACTTATACATAGTGATATTTTATCTATAATAACATAGAATTATCCATATTATCAATGTTAGCCTATTTAAGATGGATGAAGGTGGATGCAATGTTAGTTTTATTGCTAACTCAATGTCAGAAACAATAATAATGCAATATATAATTAAACAATGAAAACAACATTTATGTTGTGTAACATGACTTTGATAAAATTGATTTATAGTCGAATTTTTACTTGATACATAAATAATGAAGTATAAAGAACTCTGTCAAAAATCATGAAATCTCATTATTTATCCAAACAATTAAAAATTGAATTTGGTCCAAATACTGTAAGTATTTACTTTATCATTACCCATACTGATTAGATGGTAGATATTAAATTCAGAAGTGTAATATAGTTAAAAATTTGACATTTTTGGGAAAATCCTAATATTTACATAAAATTAGCAAAGCAATAAGATTAAGTGCATACAATTGCAATTCCTCTCATCACTCTGGTCGTTGCAATGGACACTTCCGTCGCACTGAAATTTTCGTTCAATACAAACTCCATTATCACATCGGAAATCATGATTTGGACATGCTGTAAAAATGAGAACAAATGAATGAGATCTATTCATGCATTTTCATCCCACCAATTCAAAACCTTCCAAATGAGTGCTCCTTTGCCAAGAAAGAGAAATTCTGTAGTATTTCATAACATTGTCAAATAAAGTTTAGCAGTAATGTTAATAGGATGAATCAACATACATTCACAATGCTTCTGCACGATTGCGCTTGTACAATGTGCCCCTCATAAGAGACAAAGTAGCAAGATCAGAAAATGATGAAAGTAAGATGTGAACATATTTACAAAATGGAATTTATCATAAACGTTCAAAACAAGTATCATGCAGAATTTTAAATGACCTTAATGACAGATTTGATAATTTAAACATGAACTTAAAAAATGACACTATTATTGTGCATGTATACTCTATCTGACACAAATATTATATAAAGTTATTGTGCATGATCAATGAATTAATTCTAAATAATATTTTGTGCTTTGTAGACATTATGCAGAATATTTACTAGAAAAAGCATACTGAAAGTTCAAGATACCCTTGACCATAGCTTTTATGAAAGCCTTCATTAATTTACAGCAAAATACTATAAAACAAACTACCCTATACTACATAAAAGGCGCATAATTATAAGTCAATTTAAATGTATACATATTCGATGGAACTTATTTTATATAATGCATTAAACTAAAATTTAATAACTCTTATTTCCCATTCTTAAAATATACTTCTCTAAATTAGGTTTTTATTTTAAATAATATTATTTTTTACTAAAATGAATTCAAAATTGATAGAGGGATCATATATGACATATATTGCTGTAAAAATGTAAATATCCGTAAAACATTATATTTAATACAATACTGAAGAGTGAGATGTGATGTTTCAAATGACTTTAAGAAATTCATCAATTTTTTCAGTAGACTATATATTTCAAATAAATATGCTTGTATAAAAAATTTTGGTTCTGATACTAATATCTATCTATAATCAATCATTAAGCTTCAAATACACTATCATATTAAAGTCTAGTATATATCTAGTAACTGATGTTTATCCAAAGTTGAAGATTATAAAGATAAATTTTCAATTCCTAGTGTATCTGGACTAAAATTCATCATTAATCAATTAATTTCCATGATCATTATAAATACTATTAGTTTCATGTCGTAAGCATAATTTAAAAAATGTGATTTTCTTCTTATAGTTCATTAATATGTGGCCATCTAAAAAAGTCTCAGCAAATATTTATTACAAATTTTGATGTTTCCTTCATAACTTACAAATACCACAGCTGTGCTCATCTGATCCATTTGGGCAGTCATATTTGCTATCACACCGTTGGTATTCTGGAATGCATGATCCATCTTTACACCGGAACTGACCAGGCTCACATGATTGCTTATTTTCTGAGGTAGTTGTGGAATATCAGCAATGGGACATGGCAGCAAAAAAGACCCCAGACCATGCAAGCATGCAGCAGAGTAAATCAGAGCTCCTCATAAGGGTCATTTAAGACCAAAAGCATATGTTCACATAAGAAGGCAATTTTAATGGTTGCCAATTATTTAAACCCTAAGGGTAATACCACCGATTACATAGCAATAAATGTTATAAATCATTAACTTCATTTACTTCTCAAAATACAAGTAATGTAAATTTAATGCATTATTTTGCCAGCTATGGAATTACTAACAAAATAATGCATTTAATGCTAGACTTGTAAGTGAAAATTTTTGGTATTATTTATACTAGCAAAAATCTCTTCATTTTTTCAACTCATGTGAATTAAATAAGCATTCATAGCAATATATTAAATATAATCCATTATAAAACCAATTACATAAATTTCCATCTAAGTATATTATTACTGGGTTAATCATGCTCACCAGAAATCAATTCACAGAAACAGAGGTAGATAAAAACAATGAAATATTTTCATTCCAGAAAAGATTACATGCATAATTATGATTAATTAAAAATTTATGAAGTATATGCACTTATAGAAAAAGAATAATAAGTAATATTCTAAATAATAAAAACATTTTGTTTGAAATATTAGTTAAAAATTTAGTTTTGAAATGTATTTTAAATAAAATAAATAAACGAATAAATAAATGAATCAAACAACTTTGCATATTTAAATGATTTATTTATGAATGAAATGAACTATTGATTCTTAATATGATCATTTTAAAATGAGAACTGTAAATTAAGTCATGCATAACATAATACTTTAACAGAACTAAGTAGAATTAGAAGGTTAGCATGCTAATCTTCTATTGCTGAGGTCCCGGGTTCAAATCCCGGCTGAGGAGGAAAATTTCCTCTCAGGGTCTGGATGTCTGTGACGTCCGTTGTTGAATTTAAAACCACACTGTAATTGTCCCAAAAGAGGATGTTTGTGCGGTCTTTGTTAATAAATAAATAAATAAGTAGCTATCTGATTATACTTCTTAAATTTGAACTAATTAATATAAATATTTTAATCTTTATTATCATTATTTTCATTCATGATTGAATTAAAATATAGTTTTGAAATATTATCTGGGGTCAAAAAGAGATATTGTATAGAACAGGGGTCTCCAAACTACGGCCCGAGGGCCACATCCGGCCCGCGGACAGATTTTGTCCGGCCCTCGGAGAAACTTCATACTTGAAAACTTCTTTTAGAGAACATATTTTTTATAGCAAATTAAATTTAGTTTACTGAAGTATTCTAATTTTATGTTGAATATTTATTAGTATGACATCTACATTGATATAGTCATGGGCTAACTACTCATAACATTGATGTAGGCTTATTGTTTTTGTTTTTGTGATAAGTTGGATAAAGAAACACAGAATTGTAATGAGTAAAGACATGTATAATATGCAGAAAATTTAACTTCAATACATAATAACTAACAAATTATTGAAATGAATCCAACTAACATTTTATACATTTTAAATAAAAACAACTATTTCACTTTTCACCACCGGCAACAATGATAATATGGTTTTGGCCCTCGGAACTTACTGGAGTAATCAGTATGGCCCTAAAGGCTGGAAAGTTTGGAGACCCTGGTATAGAACAATAATTCACAAAAGCTGGCAGTATGGGCAGAGTATGGAGAAATAAATGCATATAAACTGCCATAAAGTACCAACCTACACTCTCCTCAGGAGTCATTTATATCCGTGTTGGGAGCATTACGGATAAAAGTAACATTTTCACCTAAGTCACCAATTTTTTCTTAAATTTAGGAAAATTTAGATATGAAAGGATGATTCAAAACATTGAAGATTTTCTATCTCTATAACAGAAGAAATAAATTTTATGGCAGAATGAGAAAAATGGCTGCAAAATCTGCCATTCAGAATCAGAGCAAAAAGTAATCTAAGATAAAATTTTTAACATTTTATGTTGGATAAGATAAAAGGAATGGTAGTTTTAATAGTGTTCTGATTCTGAATGCCTGATTTTGCAGTAATTTGTTTCATTTTGCTGTAAAATTTATTTATTTAGTTATAAAGATGATATATCTTCAAAATTTCAAAAAAATTTACCAAACTAAGCTGAAAATCTTAATTTTATTTGTTTAAGAAGGAACTTCAGCAGATTTTGCAGAAAGATGCTCCTGCCTACAAGACTATTCAATTCCCCTAAAAGACAATACTGCCAAGAATTTTGGACTGAAGCTCATTTGAATTAAAAATTGCCTGATAGTCAGGATTTAAAGCAGTTAAGGGATATAAGCTAAAATCATAGAATTATATCTAAAATTAACTATAAATTCAGATTTGATCTTTGATGAACTCTCTGAGTCAGCCTTTATCTAACATGCAAAGTACAACATGTACATACTCTGCCCTTCTTGGAAGATAGGCAAGAAGAATGGAAGTACAAACAACCCACAGTTACAATACACCACCAAAGCAGATTATTACATGGCGATGAGAATAAAAATTAATGCAAAATATTAATTGCACCAATTAGTTGTGACAACTTTTGAGCGTAATGCTTAGATAACAAGACCTTGAAGTCACAATTGGTGAAGGAGGTAACAGATATTAATTATACTTTAAAGATAATAATAAAGAATCTACAGTTATCAATGATTATTACTTTAAATATAGTGGTATTAGCATGTTTGATTGTTAAAAATGCCAGCTTAGATTCTCTTCTCAAGGGAATGCTCTTATATGCCTTTTCCATAAACTACTTTCCCCTTATCCAATAAATTACTATACAGGGTTCAGGATCACTTTTTCTTAATTTTTAATGATTTTATGACAAGCTAAGTACAATTCCTATGCTTTATAAGTGTTAAAATATTTGACTTGAATATTTGATGCGAATGTATTCCCCGAAGCTGTACACATAGATATATGATACGAGTAAAAGTTAAGTTGATTACAGAAATCAAGAGGTTTTGTTACCAATTATGTATTAACTATCCAAAAGTAATGCTTAAATGATCCTTCAACTATATTCCAGGTCAATTTGTCAGGAATTCATGATGAAAGTTCGATTTTCCATACATTTCGTATGGTAGCATTTTTCCTGCTCAGGGATATAACTAAGGACAATCTGCAAAAAGGCTACTTATCATTCGCTTAAGATTAAGGATTTTCAAACCCATTCCAAGTTTCTATATAGATTAAATATCTTCTAAGACTTCATCAAAAAGTGTTGTAAATTTCCCATGTATTCCTTACGGAGAATATTTAAATGTACCTCAGAATCTAACTAATGACCTATTGCGTTACGATTTTTTTTCTTAAAAAAGATAATAGTAATTTCTATTTCCTAGCAAAGTTACAGCTGTCCATCTGAAAAATTGATAACTACAAAAATTATTTATATCAACCTCCCATGTATTTTAAATGGGGGAATTTCAACTGAGCCTGGCCTCGAACAAATGACTAACAGCATGAAATAGATGGCAGAAATACTTGGAAATGATGCATATCTATAGATACGTAAAATTTAAAACTTCAATGTCATAGGCAAGTATTATTTTAAAATCTTTGAAAATCGACCCCATGCATTCTTATGGGGGAAAGTCCGATGTTGAGGCCGCTTTGGTTCGAACCAATGATTGGTAGGGTCGGTTTCCGATTTTTTCCTAGGTGAGACTCATTGGGTCATTACGTAAAAATTAGCGAGACCGTGGACCCATTATTTTGGGCTATACGAAGTGTGATCAAAAAGTAAGATGACTTTCCATTTTTATAAAAATCATTCATTTATTCATCCAAAATAATGTTATCCCCTTCAAAATAATCCCCATCTGATACAATGCACTTGTGTCAGCACTTTCTCCAGACGTCAAAACGTTTCTGAAATTCACTTTTGGGTATTACCCTGAGCACCTCCAGCGATGCAGCCTTTATCTCCTCAATCGTCGTCCTTTCATAGGCCTTTTCAATTTGGGGAAGAGGAAAAAATCGTAGGGGCCAAGTCTGGTGAATACGGTGGCTGAGGCATGATGATAGTATTGTTTTTGTCCAAAAAACTACTCACTAGTAACGACGTGTGCGCAGGTGCATTATCATGGTGCAGAATCCACGAATGTTCTTTCCACACTTCTGAACGTTTTTTCTTATTGATTCACGCAAACGCCTCATAACCTCAAGGTAATGTTTACTTGTGGTAGGAATTCTTGATACACACCGCCATGGTAATTAAAGAAAACTGTGAGCTTTCACATTAGAATGCACTTGCCTTTTCCGGTTTTGGGTACTACCATTGGGACGATTGAGCTTTGGTTTCGATGTCATAACCATATACCTATGTTTCGTCACCAGTTATAACCCTTTAGAGCAGATCAGGATCATAATTGATGTCGTTCAACATGTCTTGGGTGATGTTCATGCGACGCTGCTTCTAATCAAAATGCAGCAGTTTTAGAACGAATTTCGCTGACAGGTGTCATACCCAAAATATCCGTTAAAATTGATTGATATGAGCCAAACTATATGTTAAGATAATTAGATATTTCTCTTATCGTGATTCTACAATTTTTCAACACAATTTCTTTCACTTCCTGAACATTTTCGTTGGTTTTTGATATGCTGGGTCGTCCAGAGCGAGGTTCATTTTCTCGGCCCTCTTCGAATAACTTATACCATTCATACACAATATTCTTGCTAAAAGTTGACTCATCGTACGCCACTGTCAACATTTCAAGAGTTTTTGAACACCTAATACTATTTTTTACCCAAAAAATAATACAAACTCTCTGCTCCATTATTTCTAAAAGCTAAAAATCGCCGAGCACGCAAACACGAGTCTAACCTATATGCCTATCGCATAAAAACAACACATACTATATAGTCAACACTGTGAGCATATGATCGTGATGAGTGTACCAACACAACCAAAAAAAATTGACATCAGAGTATTCAAAGCGTGCGAAATTAAAAAAAGTCACCTTACTTTTTGATCACATCTCGTATACCTCGAAGCAGCTATATGTAATAGATATATAATTACTATTATAAATAGCTGCATTGGGATACTATCATTCTAAAACTATATGGTATATAAGTACATTAAACCAAAGCTATAATAAGCAGAGAGTGAAAAACATAGGAATAATCATATATGCACAATATTTCACACAGCAAAAGAGTGAGTCAAAAAATTAAAACATTTAGATTGGCATAATGTTAAGTCATATCTACACTAAAATATACTGTGATTGTTCAATACCATGTAAGGTTTGTTCAGAAATTAAACATAAAATACAATTTTGAAGTGGCTAAATATTAATCAAATGCATGCAATTATATTTTTAGTAACAATAATAGATGTATGTACACAAATATTCACACATGGATTAAAAATTAAAATTGGCAAGACTTATCTCACAAAAATATTTGTAACTTCATAAATAGAAATTTATTAAATATATAGAAATTGATTGCATGTTTGGTATTCAGTATATTATGTAGAAGATCATACTATGAAACTCATGATAATCTATTAAATGAATATAGATGCACCATAATTTGAATTAAAATAATGATTCTGTATATGAAATGACAAATCATTGACAGTACCTAAATGAAATGGAAAATTCATTGTATAAGCTTATGGTACACTAAATATAAAGTTTTCGAGAAATAAAAAAATATACAAATTTAGTACAAACAAATTGATTAAAAGGCTATGGAAAGGGATGCATAATAGAAAAATGCTTAATGTAAATAATTAAAATATGATAATAAAAGCAATGCGGTCCAGTAGCACTGAGCAAGGTTTTGCATACTGAGGTATACTTAATACATTTTACTAGTTTAAAAACTTTGAAATAATAAGCGAATCTATGATTATTAGAAATTTATGGCAAATAATAAAGAATATTTTTTATGTATTAATAAATTTATCAACACCTCACAAGCACCTGAGAAATATTTGTATTTCAAAAAGCTAAACTAAATAAACCTCCTACAAACACTTCTTTGCAAAGAACATTAGGACATATTTTAAGATGTGCATTATTAGGTATAATGATAAAAAAGCAAAAATGACATTGAAAATACCCAAAGAAAGGTTAAATATATAACACATATGGTTTGAAATGTTACTTTACTCCTGCATAATGTAAATAGTATTAATAACCATAGTTCATTGAGCATGTTTCAGTGTTTTTTTATATCCTTCAAACCATTTTGTTTAAGGATCTCATTTGGTGTTACAGCTTCTATTGCAACCAAATTATGAGTTAATGAATGGAAATAATTTATTTCATTGTTTGTTTTAACTTCTTCATCAAAATTATTATTACGAGCACACTAAATTGATATGTAATATAAGAGTCAAATTATAAAAATCAACATTATCGTTCACCAAATAATTTTAAAAGTAAAAGAAATCCATGAAAATAAAACATAACCTTAAATAAATATCTTCGGCAGAAGGTGTTAATCACTAACAGAATTTGAATCTCCATAAATCTGATTTTAAATTTGACTATTGTTCTTTGGAAATTTTAAATTACAACCTCTATTTAGAATTCAACAATTGTTTTCACTAAATTTCAGTTTTTCATAAATATAATATAAAATATACAATATTGACATTTTTAAATGAATGTGAGTTTATAGAATAAAACTCCTGTATACACTTCAAGGATAACATCAACACTAATGCAACTCCTAGGCAATCAGTCCAATATCTTACCTTCACAGTCCCTCTCATCACTGCTATCAGCACAGTCATGATGTCCATCACATTTCATTGTATTGTCAATACAACGGTCATCATTTGCACACTTAAATTCATCAGCTGTACAAGCTGCAATACGAGTAATATACATGTACATACAATTCAACAACAAAAAATCAAAAATAAAATATTGATAAAGTTTGCTTGTTTATAGAAATTGATTATTATACATAATTATGCTTATTTGTTCATTGTGTTACCATTCCTCTAACTAATGGATAACCATATTAATTTAAATAGTCTAAATGACTAGGTTAGATCAACCCATGTGGCCACTTCAATGGGTGACTTTTGCATTGGACCTCCTGAGACTCCCAAGAATTGTTTTGGAAAGAGCAACAGTTGTTATGGCCGCAATTCTAAGCAATAGCTTTCTTCTGCAATTGATAATAATAATATGAATTATGGGAAATTCAATGTCAGATACTATAGTCCGTTCCACAAAAGCTGGCAGTACGGGAGGCTTACGGGGAAATAAATGCACGTAAATTCCCATAAGGGAGCAACCTAGCCTCTACCAAGCCGTCAGTTTATTATTTCTGAGGTACTTGTACGGATAAAATTAATATTTTCATCATAGTTTGGTGGATTTTTTCCAATTTTTTGGTGAAATGTGGATAAGGAAGAATGATTCTACGTATTGACGAAGATTTATATATTACATATTTATATATTAGATAACTATGGGAAATTCAATGTCAGCTACTAGAAAAGTTTTGGACTAAATCCCTCAGCTTTGACAACATTAAAATTCTAATTTCTTCATGTCATTTAACTAAAAGGTTCAATGGTCATTCAACAGGTTGTATGGAATGGTATTAAAGGAATATTAATACTCGAATTTTAGGTACCTTACAATTTTCATGACGAGCTTCTGTGACTGAAATTCATGCGGACGTAAAGTAAATCTAGAGAGACAGAAATTGCTCCCATCTTAGCATTTACTAACTGGCTTAGAGGAGGAATAATACCCATGGATTGGAATCTTGCAAAAGATTGTCCTTCTTCACAAAAAAGGAAGAAAGAAGGATTTGAAGAACTACTGCCCCATCAGTCTCCTCTCATTTATCTACAAAACATTGATTAGTATAATAGGCGTATGTTAGAAGGCAAGACTTCACTTTCATTATTTGGCAAGAGATATTGTTAGCGCCTTTTTAGTATATATATATTTATATATCTATTATATACAGACACTTCCGGGGGATATATATAACATATAAATATAGGATATTAATGTCAAGCCCGAAAAGATCGGAAACCGACCCTACCTATCATGGGTTCGATTCTAGGAGGCCCCAAAAATCGACTTTTCCCCGTAAAGAATGCATGGGGCCGTTTTTCAAATAATTTTTTAAAATACTTCACATTGAGCTAGAAGGATGAGATTTCATGTAGCTATTGCTATTATATATATCTACGGAAAAATGCTACAGTTTACGTACAACTGGTCATGGGTTCGATGCCAGGAGGTGAAATATTTTCAAATTTTAAAAAATTCTAGCTCTCTTAATATGATTCATAGATCATTCAAACTTTCTACACGTATAGATAAGTATATAAAGTACTTTGAAAAAAATCAACACTTGCCTATGTGTCACGGGTTCGATTCCAGAGCGTCCCGTAATCTCGATTTTTCTCATAAGGAATACGTTGGCCATATTTCCGAAAGCTTTTTATGACACTTCGCAGCAGTGCAGAGGTTCAAAATTTCACAAAGCCATAAAAGGGACCATTCTCACATAAAAGCGTCCCTAAGATTGTCGTAAATGGTCGTTGGTTCGATTCTAGGGGGCATTAACTATAACTTAATAAGAAATGCATAGGGAATTAAGTACTTATTTTGAGGTACTTCCTTAAGGTATTTCCATTTGAAATTTGGAGTGTTTATAAAGATAATCATACTCAAGCGAATAATAAAAGTATTTTTCGCAGTATGTACTTGGCTCGACGCCGGGGCGGTAAAAATGATGTCTTAAGAAAAGCATGGGAAGAACATGTCTATGTATATATGCGGTCCGATAATTTCGTTGAACTTATCTTAAGTAATGTGGACGAAGATTAAACTTTCGAAAAATCTTATTTTTCATTAAAAGATATATTATTACATTGCTTGCTGTTAGCAAGCACACCTTAACTCGTATATATATAGCTACTTCAGGGATATATCTATATATCCCCATATTCTACTGACAAATACATGAGGTGTATCTGAAAGTTTTATAATGCCTAAATTTCAATAATACAATTCCAAATAAAAATCCCAGGCATTTCTTATGGAAGATTTTTCCAGCCCTGGCGTCGAACTAAGGAATAACTATACCTAGATTTTATATCTTTCGCCTGAGCTTCATGTTCTGTAAACACTGCCCAACTTTCAACTTAACACACTCACTACCTTAAATTGCCTCAAAATGTACTCTATTATTATGCATTCCTTATGGAGGAAAAGAAAATGCCCCCTAAAATCGAACTTGAGACCTTCAACGAAACGATCTGCTTATCATACATATCAAGTTTCTACATTTGCTACCTTGAAGCAAAGTTAACAGCTGCTCAACTCTTTGTTAAGTACCCAAAAATACTTATTGAAATATGATTCCCATGTATTTTCAATGGGGGAATTTCAGATGAGCCTGGCATCGAACCAATAACCAAAAGCAGAGAATGTATGGCATTTATAGATAGAAGTTATGCTTATCCACAATTAGAATACATGGTCTGTCTAAAAGTATCGGAAAAAGTTTCAGCTAAATAGACTTATTTAAGATATTGTTGTAACAATAAGGTTAATAACTTAATGGCTTTGTAAAAACTTAAAATTCTTCTAAATACATTCCTTAAGCGTCGACTCACTTTTGCCAGTGGCTTTTTCTACACTCGAAGGCTGGTAGGCAGATTCCGGAAGATCCTTATGGGTGCAAGCGTTTTTGACAGCACTTAGGGTTTTCTCCTTTCAGGTAGGATTTCACTTTCCAACAAGAACGTTCTACAGAAAGCTGGGATTTTCAACGCGTTGTAGAAGGTCTCCGCAAAAAACAATCGCCTCTCCTTTTCGTGATCCGTGAAGACCTTCGGGACGAGTTAGGAGCAGATCTTTCGCATCGCCAAATTTTCAGTGATAATGGTGTTCACTGTCATTTTATGAAAAGCCATTCGATCTACGATCATGCGTACACTTAATCGACGGTCTGAATACAGCATTTCACGCACACGATGCACGTTGTCGTCAGTTCCTGACGTCGACGCAGTCCAGCACGGGGTTCGCCATCCACGCGCTTCGGCCATCTTTGAAGAGCTTGTGCCCCTTAAAAACAGTACTTTGGGACATGCCTGAAGACTTGGCAAATCATGCTCAACGTTTTCGTACCCAATTTCCCCCATCCAACACAATATTTCATCGCGTACCGCTGTCCAATCGTTCGGTGAATTTCATGCTTACACCGCGTCACTTCATAAGGGTCAACTAAATACTCGATCTAGGCTGAACAAAGACCCGCAGTTAACTAACCCTTATCCCGTTTTGAAGGTCTTATCCTGCACTACTAAGATTGCTTAGTGCATTTGCAGTGCGACATACAGTCTCGCCGGGCAAAAATTATTCCCGATACTTTTTAGACAGACCATGTATATTGGGTAAACCGTAGAGTTTTTAAAAATAATTAAAAATCGGGACTATGCATCCTAACGGGGGAAAGTCAGCCTACTTTTCTTCATCTAGTTCTTTCCAACTTCTGCCTCAAAATACTTTCCAATGTGGCCACAGACCTACTCATTCCCAAACCCTCACTAATCACAATCACTGTCATCTCCAAAATCATTCATTCAATAGACTAACACATAACACATCTCCGATAATAACAGAATCATCCCAAAACAAAATTTGTTAAATATTTTTCCGACATCAAATCCTTAGGCTGGTAGAATTTATAACTCAAGGATGCTTTACTTCTTTACTTTCCCATTCATCTGTATGAATTTTCTGTATTTCTCTGTATTATCATCCAGAATTTTCCTTCTTATCGCACCTATTTCAGGTGGTGTTCCTCAAGGGAGGAGCCCCACCCTATTCATCCTCTTCATAAACCATCTTTCCTCTGAACTTCCTTCAACATTAATAAGAAAAGAGCTACTACCTTTCCCGTTTTCACACAAGACTATCCAATACCTACCACCACAACTATAAAATTTCTTTTCACATCAATAATCAACCCTCCTGGAATTCCCATACAGATTTCAGCCTAAAAAAGCCCAATTTGCAAAATTTTTACCTACAGAAAAGCGGCCCATTGACAACTTACTCATAACTTACACTCATCAACTTCTTCATCCTCCCTCATCTCACCTATGCATCCATCATAACATTCAATACCTATAAATACAACACCAAGAAAAATGAACCATTTTATAACAGATGCATCAGTTACATCCACAAATCGCCTGGTCCCTATCAAAGAAATAAAGGAAATTCGTCAATTTAACAACTGTTAACAATCTGGTTGCAAAATCGCTATAAAAATTTGACTTTCAATTATCAAACCGGAATAACCTTCTCCTCAAAAATCTTTGAATCGACTCCTCTAAATCTTATAGAAAAAAAGAGAATCAAGCAACCAAAATTAATATTATATAAATTCCAATTCATTGTCAATTCAATTAAGCGGCCTATTTAGTAGACTTTGGAACATTGGGAGACCCCGTAGTTAAGGGCCGTTGAGCTTAATAAAGCTATCTTCAATTAATTCCTAATTTACAGAATATCACGACGACACATGTATACGTATATAGTATATATAAATAAATTTGCAATTCAATAAGTCTTTTGAAAATTGTTTTCATAATATAGCAATAGTTACATACATTATGTAATAATATGCTTGCATTCAGTGATCGTTATCATTCATCAGGTACATGTAAGAGTATTATCGATAACATGCTCTCAATTGAAGCATAAAAAACAGATGATACATAAACAAGAAAAAAGTGATTTAGGCGAATCTCAGACATATATACATGAGTGCGGGTCCGGACCAATCCGAATTACGCTTACGGGTCTATGAGTCTCGAGCAAAAAAGTAACAATGATTAGCAATCGGAGCGCTAAATCAATTACTCTCTCGGTCATAAAATTCAAAAACTAAAGTTCTATTCAAGATATCGACTCAGAATAAGCTGTAAATGAAAATAACAACATTTATCTCAATTTCTCTCGCGACAAGTTTTTCGTAACGTAAGAACAAAAAATTTTTAGGGCGAAGTATAAATGTGACTGCACGATCCAATTTTTCGGAGGTTGCGTTCCACTTAAATTATTTTTCACTAAATTATAATCACTCAAAATTTAAATTAAGATGACTTTTATGTACTCATAAGGTATAAAGAGTAATCTAAGAAAAAACTAGCACTTTACGTTAGATAGGATGAGAGAAATGGCAGTTTTAGTATTGTTCACGGCTGGTGAGGCGACCATTTTTTTCGTTCCGCTTTAAAATTTATTTCTTTTGTTAGAATGATGAGAAATCTTCGTCAATACGTAGAATCATTCTTCCTTATCCACATTTCACCAAAAAATTGGAAAAAATCCACCAAACTATGATGAAAATATTAATTTTATCCGTACAAGTACCTCAGAAATAATAAACTGACGGCTTGGTAGAGGCTAGGTTGCTCCCTTATGGGAATTTACGTGCATTTATTTCCCCGTAAGCCTCCCGTACTGCCAGCTTTTGTGGAACGGACTATAGTATCTGACATTGAATTTCCCATAATTCATATTATTATTATCAATTGCAGAAGAAAGCTATTGCTTAGAATTGCGGCCATAACAACTGTTGCTCTTTCCAAAACAATTCTTGGGAGTCTCAGGAGGTCCAATGCAAAAGTCACCCATTGAAGTGGCCACATGGGTTGATCTAACCTAGTCATTTAAACTATTTAAATTAATATGGTTATCCATAATATGGTTATATTGGAATGGTTACATAATAAATAAATAACTTACCACTTTTTACAGATACTTTTAATGACACAACCGGTTTCGTTAGCAGGCTAACATCTTCAGTACACTAGCAATCAGATATATTAAGTAATGTACCTGCTTAAGAATCTAGTGTTAAAAATATCATTGGAAAGTATTAAATAATTTTTCTTTACTACTAAAATTTGTTACTCACGGCAATATAATTCATCTAATCCATCTTCGCAGTCATCATAGCCATCACATTTTCTATCATTATCAATACAGCTTCCATCATTGCATCGGAATCCATCCTCACATGCCGGCTCTGTAAAGATAATGGAGACCATGAAGACAGATATTTATGAAAGCAAATAAATACTTTATCAATTTCACATGAAAAATCAGCTTATATCAAGCTTGAGTGTGTTTTACCATAATGCACAGCATCTTACGAAAGAAGATAGGCAAGAAACAGAAAGAATAAAGGGGCTTGTGTTTGATAGAGTGCAGTAGAGTATTCGACATTAGTTCAAACCTTGCTTACCTTAATAACCGCTAACGTAATTAGAGTTATGGTGATTGCACCCCCTGCCACCCTTCATGGTGCTTTTATGAAAGGGCATCATTTCTCTATCCGCGGAATAACCATGATTACGCAGAAACTGGCAAAATGGCCACCTTTCGAAAAACCGAGAAGAAGAACGTGTCCTCTCATGAAAACAGGATCGTTTAACACCACAAGGAATGAGAAATCATTCTCGGTTGCCAAGCAAATGAACTACTACTAGCCATGGTCATTTTTAAGGGGAAGACCAAAATAAAAGTTTCCTGAGGTCATATTTAACCCTTTAACCCAATTTTCGAGGTGTATGCCAAATTTGCGGAGGTATTTCCCGCAAAAATGCTTTTGTTTAATAAATTGTAATAATTATAAATACTGCTATTCATCCTTACATTTTTACCGTTTTTGAATATTTTCATAAGGTTCTAAATAAAAAAAGAATTGCGCGGTTACCACTTTTATTTAATATAATAAAAATGTATATATCTGGAAACTAATAAATAATAATACAGAATATGCATTTTAAAGATCGTTTAGCTATATTAAATCAAAAGAAATGTTTTTTATTTTACATTCGGTCAATAGCTTGGTCTTTTTTACTATTTAAATATAAAACTTAAATGAAAAAATCGCGAAAGCTTATTCAAAAGTTGCATTTTAAGAAATATCTATCCTCTGGCACTTGTGTTGCGGGAAGCATACACCATTACGTCATTTCTTACATTTTGCACTAACGGTGCGTGCTCGTCTCCTCTTTCCCCTTTTACTATCAACTAGCACACTATATATGTCTTTCTCTTTTCTTTGGAGTACATTTTTAAAAGCTTTACTTCCCCAATAAGGGATTCTTTTGATGTTCCACGGGTGACTTTTTTATTTGAAGCCACTCCTAGGAAAGGTCTTATATAATACTAATTACAAAAGATAAACATACCATTGGTTTCATGCCTGCGGATAGATTTTCTTTATAAAGAACATAACTCTTCAAAAAACGCTAGAGAAAACGTTAAAACACCTTATTTTCCAGTATTTGAGTGCACGCCGCTCTACGTATATACCATCATATCAGATGAAAAATAAAATTAATGATGCCTAATTCAGCACAACTATCGGTTTGTTTCTAACGTATAAGCACCAGAGATAACAAAGAAGAAAGCAAAAGTAACTGATACACTCTAATAGAGGAGTTCTGCTGAGTAGAAAAACAGGACCGACAGGTTGGCCCATCCGCAGTTTGAGCACGCCGGGCCGATAGATCATCCGCAGTGAGAGGGTAAACCCAAAAGAGCGAAGTTGACGTCCTTTTTCCACTTTGATCTACTACTCCATGTGCGCTCTACGGATTTCAGGAGGTTTAATCAAAATAACTGCGATATTGGTGACAACAATTGAAAAGGTTTAACTGATGGCGCACTTTATGGTAACGAAAATACCGAAATTTGCGGCGAAAAAAGGCGGAGACTTGACCCACTCATACCTACGTAAACAAGAAATCCATCGTTATAGGAGAATAAAGTATTTAGAACAACTAATCCGTAGTCACAACACGATATAGGGAAAGAAAGCTGGATAAACGAGGACAACGAAATATTCCATAGAGACTGTTCGCAAGGAGAAGCCTGGGGGCGGAGGGTTTTTACATTTACATTACTACCCCGCAAACCGCCTCGTGGAGTTTGGCAGGGGGTTTCAAGTCCCTAACTACTCTTTCTTGTTTGCGCATCTAATACTATCGGGAAAGAAAGACCAATAATAACTTTCCGTTAGAGCGATTATCTCACGAAATTTTTTGGATGCCTGGATTCTACAATTATATTCGCTACGCGTGGGGATCACAGTGTTTCTTATCTCATCATTAAAGTCGCTACTTAAGAATTTTTCGAATAACTCGAGCCTATACACGTATCTTCTAATACTTAGAGTATCCCATCCGAAGGATTCAATCATTTTCGATACACTGCTGTCAAATTTATAATCCCCTTTTACGAATCGAGCCGCTCTGTGCTGTACGCGTCCTAACTCAACCATCAAACCCTTTTCGTATGGATTCCACACTGCGCAACAATATTCAAGTAACGGGCGAACTAACGAAAAATAAGCAACCTCTTTGACTTTGGGTTGACATCCCTTGAGTACGCGGTTACGTAGTCTGAGCGTCCTATCGGCCGACCCCACTATATCCTTTAAACGATAAATTACTACTGAATGTAACACCTAAGTGTTTGTGCTGACTAACGAACTCTAGTCTTGTTCCGCTTAAGAGGTAAGGAGTTTGGCTAGGGGTTGGATTCTGGGGTCGGTTCATACTCATTGCTACATATTTGTCTACGTTTAGTTCGAGCTGCCAATCATTACACCATTCGGTAATGGCGTCCAAGTAGCGCTGTATTTTATTTATCTTCCTTATTCTGAATATTCCTATAAATAAGGGTATCATCCGCGAATAGTCGCACCTTACTCTCGATACTGTCTACTATATCGTTTTTTCTTCTTCTTCTTTTGCCTGTTTCCTTCAGTACATTCCCTCATCGCACATCCAGGTTATCCTTCCATCTTTTCATTGGCCGACCCACGCTTCTCTTTCCCTTCGGAGCACTTTCACTATTCTCTGTTCGTTCCATTCTACCTTCCTTCGATAAACCCTCTTCCACACTCTTTTCTGACTCACTTCTTTCCCTGTCTAATAACGTCTTTCCATCAATCCCCCGCAAAATTTTCATTTCTTTGGTTTCGAGTAGCCTTCTGGTTTTGGAAATATCTGGCCTTGTCTCTCCTACATATGTTAAAATTGGTCTCACTACAGCCTTATATATTGTGCCCTTTGTTTCTTTTTTTATGTGCTTATTCTGCCAGATTGTGGCATTAAGACAGCCAGCAATTCTATTTGCTTTTGTCACTTGTTCCCTACTTCCTTTTGAATATCCCATGCATATATCGTTTATGTAAATCAGAAACAAAATTGGTCCAATTACACTGCCCTGTGGAACCCCTGATGTTACTCCTATTACTTCCGAAAACGCGTCATCTAAAACCACCCGTTGGCTTTTGCCACTCAAGAAGGATTTAATCCAACGAATAATATATTCATGTACACCGTAGGCTTTTAGTTTATGAAGTAACTTCGCGTGCGGAACAGTATCGAATGCTTTCCTAAAATCCAAGAATATCGCGTCTGTCCCAAAACCTTCGTCGGCTGTAATAAAAATAACTTAGTAAATTTCCACAGAAAAAATTGTTATATTTGCAACCGGTTTCGTAATATAAAATTACATCCTCAGGCTAATTTTATATTACGAAACCGGTTGCAAATATAACAATTTTTTCTGTGGAAATTTACTAAGTTATTTTTATTACTATGGCATTCCACGAAGTCACGCCTTCACACATTGATTTCGTCGGCTGATCTCATTATGTCGTGATGGAGGAGTGCTAACTGACTTTCACAGGAGCGCCCTTTGCGGAAGCCATGCTGACTCTGCGTAATAGCAGCATTGTCGCTGAGGAAACGCATAATATAACTACATATAATGTACTCTAAAACTTTACTAAATATCGAAGTCAGGAATATCGGTCGGAAGTCGTCCGGCTTTGTCTTACGGCCTTTCTTCGGTACTGGGGTGATATGCGCCTCCTTCCATGAGGATGGAATAATTCCTTCGCTTAAGGATTTATTATATAGTACGACGAGAAGGGGAGCAAGTTCATGCGCGAGGGTAGATATTACGCGAGCGGGTATTCCTTCTGGCCCGGGGGACTTCTTGCTGTCTATTTGAAGTAAAAGATTTCTGACGCCTGCCTCACCTATCTCACCTAACTTCCCATTTCTTCCGAAACACGAGCAGGGAAAGCGCTGACGCGACCATTGTCAGGTATAAAAGATTTCCTAAAATGCTGATTAAGAATATTAGCTTTTTCGCGAGATTCGGTAATGGTGCAACCTTCTCTATCGATGAAGTGTGTAACCGTTGATAGCTTCCCTCTAGTTTCACGTACGTACGACCAAAATTCCTTCGGATTATTTTCTAGCGATTCCCGTAATGTTTCACGTCTATATTAGTCAAATTCAGGGTTCAGGGTTCATTGCAGCTAGATTAATCTCTCATGAGTGAAGCACAAACTCCGAGTAATAGCATCATAGAAAGTGTATGGTGAATAATCAGCCAAATTAATAAACTCAGTATCAATTTATGCGTATTTTATATGCGCGGCCACCTAACTCTTCTCAGTTTTGAGAAATTTTAACGATGAGGAAGTCTTTTACTCAAGAATAACCGAAGTATAACAATCATAGGGGGTGATTTCAGTCTTTCAGATATCGACGGGAAAAATTAAAGAGGTCATAAAGGCATAAAGGTAGATACAGACATAGACAAGAAACCTGAACGGAAGAAACACAAGAAACCTGAACGGAAAATTTACCTTCACTTCAAATTTCGAGGGCTTCAACGAAGCTCTTTTAATACATTTTAATTCTTTTGAATCGTGTGAAACACATATGCCCTCCGACGAAACTTGGGAAACCTTCGTAGAAATAATACATAAATACATAGATTTTTGATACCGTGGAAACTTTCTAAAAACGATTTCGACTTCAGGTGGTACAACAAAGAGAAAAGCGGAAACAGAACTCTTCACAGATGGGGCCCACATAGAGATAGAACAGTCGTAGTGCATATAGATCGTTATTATTAGAAAAGTATAAAATTGCGAAATCGGAAACAAAACGTGTTATGCATAACGCACTTAACTTTAATCATGAAATTCTAGGAGTTTAAAAGAAGAATCTTTCATTCATTAGAGAGATGCAGAGAAAACCTCATCAAAGGACGGAAATGTCACTAGCGATCCGAAGATGAAAGCGAACGTCTTGAATAAGAATCCGAGAAAAGCGTAAACACCGGAGATAAAAACAAACTTGGAGATGAAGAAAATTATTTTTACCATAGATGGAATCGTTAAACACTTAAACGCAAAATAAACCCGAATAAATTTCCGTGTCCTGATGGTACCCCGGCGAGAGTATTAAAGAAAATTGTAGGAAGCGTAGCCTCATATCTCCAAACCGTCTTCTTCAAATCAATTAGCAAAGCCAGAGCACCAGTGGACTGTTAGCAAATGAAACGTTTATAAAAAGGGACTTAAAGAGGAGCCAATCACATTAACTTCATTGACGGGCAAAGTATTGGAGCAAATCATTGTTAGCTCACTTATTCTTAGATAGAGTATTTCAAAACCGACATGGATTCAGAAAATCCAGAGGAAGCGAAACTCAGAATTATTCGTACTCGATGTCAGCCGAGAATTTGAAGCAATTGGATTTTCCTCGATTTTAAGAATGCTTCACAACACAAATTATTTTACAAATTAAAATAAATCGGTATAAATATAGAAGTCATTGACTGGGTAAGTATTGACTTCAAACAAAGTTACCTCGGGCATTCCCCAGGGCAGTGTAATTGGGTCTCTTTAATATTTACATGTATATAAACGATTTGAGCCCCGATATCGAAATTAAAGTGAGAATAATTGGGGATGATACTTTAGGGTAGCGTAATAGGGCCCTTACTCTTTTTAGTTTACATTAACGATCTTGGTAGTCTCATTGACAGTAACGTTAGACTATTTGCGGACGATACGGTTATTTACAGAGAAATAGAAAGTAGAGAGGACAGATTAGCTCTATCGAAAGATTTAGATATCATCGGGAAATGGTGCGATGACTGGAAATTAGAGCTCAATACTCATAAATGCTCAGTAATTAACTTCTTTAAGAGAAAGTCCACTACCGATGACTTTCTATATAGCATTCAAGGGGAAAATATAGCAATAGGGGAATCTGTGAAATATCTGGGAGTTACGCTGACGAATAACTTAAATTGGAGTGCCCACATCCGTAACATATGTGGTCGAGCACTAAGAAAACTCGGTTTCGTCAAAAGAATAGTCGGTAGGAGCGATGAAAAGGTTCGCGAACGATGTTACTTCACGTTAGTTAGGCCTCACCTTGAGTACGCGTGCAGCATATGGGACCCTGCCAGTAAAGACTGCATTCGGGAGTTAGAAAAGGTCCAGCGTAAGGCGATACGTTTCGTAAAAAATTCATACGATAAAACAGCGAGCGTAACGAAAATGCTAAAGGACGCCGGGTGAGAATTACTAGAAGAGAGAAGGTCGAGGCAAAGAATTAAATTCTTAGATAAATTCAGGGAGAGCTCCTTCATAGAAGACGTAGAAAGTATAATGCGTCCACCTTGTTATATAGGCCGATCTATTAATGCGAGAAAGATCAGAGAAATAGATGCGCGAACGGATCGTTATAAAAATTCATTTTTTCCGCGGAATATTCGCGAAAACAATTGCTTAGGGAAATAGAGTCATGGTGCATTCACCCCCAAACCGCCTTTCGGCCAAACGCCGAAAGGCGGCTCGCAGGGTAAATATGTAGATGTAGATGACACGGTGAATTATAGAGAAATAACCACCGAAGATTTTGTTTCTTTATCAAGGGAATCTTTATTCGTATTTATAACGTTGGTGCGAAAATGGTAATTTGACCTTAACGTTAGTAAATGCTCCATAGTAAATTTTTTCGAAAGAAAACAGTTGCGTTATAGTAAAGCTTGGTACAAGTCAACGAATCAGACATAAAAGTATTAGAGTCGGTTAAATATCTCGGGATTACTCTCACTAATAACACGAATTAGAGCACGCACATACGAAATCTATGCGGTAAATGCTTCATTAGGCGTGTTGTTGGTCTAAGTAACGCAAAAGTGAGAGAACGATGTTACTTCGCGTAAGTTAGACCACAACTAGAATACGCATCTAGTATTTGGGATTCCGTGGACGAAATTACTAAAGTAAAGCGATACAATAAAAAGGCTAGTGTAAGCAAATTATTATGAGACGTAGGTTGGGAAACATTAGCAGATTTGAAGATTTGCAGCCAGATTGCGTTCATTAGATAAGAAAAAGGATGTTTAGGGAAGACGTGATGGAAATTATGCAACCACCCTGTTGCACCGATTCGATGATACAATACGAGAAATACAAATCGATTTAAGAATTCCTTACGTCAGATGTGCGCTGATAATAGGCTAAAATAGGATACGCGATAGCTTAGGTGTTTACATCTCCTGCCACACGCCGAAAAGCGGCTTGCACGGTACTCATGTAAATGTACTTTTACAAAGTATGTACATGTATAACATGTAGAACGTCGCTGATGGATGCCTCAGTAGATGTGCGGGTCTCCGAACTTCCGGAATCATCAATGAACAGTTGAAGGCAGCAATGGATCAGAGGTTGTTGCCGCCATCTACTTCCGACATTGAAGATGAATAATTTGTAGAAGAGGAATATAAGGAAATAATCCCCGTGATATTTGAGATCATAAAATTGAGCTGAAAAACTGGCTGGGAGTTAGAACATTAGAACCTGCACTGTAGTAGACTATGTTATGTACCTGTAATGTAACTGTAGAGGGTGGCAAATGAGTCATACATTTTTACGTCTACATTTATGTTCACAATGCAGAGGTGATGGTAACCAATTGCATGGGATCTGTCGAATTAAGCTTGTATTCGTAACCTCGAGAAAGGAAAATGGTCAACGATTATTTTTGTTAGAAAGTGCTTTGACGGAAATACTGTCAGATACACTTAGAGAATCCCATAAAGATAGGCTATTGATTGATAAGTTTAGAGAAATAAGTTTGCAGACATTTTCGACTCATTGCTTCTATGGGCGATTTGATTGATCAATAAGAGAGGTCGTTGTTAGGATTAGTTCGGGAATCGTATTTTCGCGAACGATAGCAATAGGTTAATAACTCAGCCCTTGAGTATATATTATGTAAGTAGGCAATTAGAAACTAGCTTTTGAGTATTCTGAGGGAATGTGGAATTATAATTCGGAATAATCCATTATTAATTTGGAAACAAATAACTTTAAATAAAACAAGCTTGTTGGACACTTTTCCTGAGGATCAATAGGCGATGAGAAACATTATATTTTGTACGATACGCAGCGGGTGCATAACAACGCTCTGTTTGGAATGTTTTTTAAAGACAAATTAAGTTCCTAATCGAAAGAAAGAAACTCTCCGTCAAATTATACCCTTCATATATATTAAATGCAATTATCAATATAATTGTTCAAAAATCAATGATTATTGTCAATATGTTGTGATTACTTTAGACCGATTACTGTTGATATCGATCAATTCAGGTAATATATAGAATATTGATAAAACACGTTCTATGATCAACTTTTTCAACCTCTTTCTGAATTCTCTTTCTTCACCTGTTGAACAGTCGACGTCTGAGAACAGAATTGAGCCCAAAATAAATGCGAACATCGAAGATTGGTATTTTTCTAAAAGTTCTCCTCTTTAAAATCTTAATGTTCCTATTAAATGACTCATATTCTTAAAGCAGAAATCATGTTTTCAACGTCCCTGGCATCACATAAAAGTGGGACTGATGTGCAATGGCGGTTCAGTGGGAGACCGCTATTTTCCTCTTATGTTTAATGAGAAATATTGATAGTAAAATTTAAAAATCTGCCTTTGATAGACGTTACTGTATATAAGAATTGGAAAATTCATACGATCAAGAGTAGAGGTCAATTTAACCTTTAAATACATAGAGGTAAAAACCAGGGTCTACGAGCAGAACATTCCCTCACGATGAGTTTCACATTTGATTTCAAACACGATTTTATTCATAGATTCACGAAATTCACAGACAATTAAGTCTCACCTTTCTTCTCTTTGCCATATATCTTAGTTCTATTGACACTTGAACGTAAGTGACCTCCAGTGATAGACCACTTGACGCATCTTTAATCAAAGGTTATTAGCAAACGGAATATGTTTGGGATTAATTTGGTAAAACACACTGAATTTTGCTATCAAAAGAGTGATTCTGCGGAAATAAAATCGCCACTAAAAGGAGTTGGAATGCAAACACAATTGATGAGAAGCATGGCTTTGATTGAGAAACACATTCAAGAGTTTTTCAGTTTGTGGGATAACTGCTAATGCGGCTATTCTAAGATCAATTCTGTTTCAGATTGTCAAGAAGAAGTCACTCATGCAAAGTTAATCACCGTCTGGTTCTACTTCCGCTGTATTCATCACGAAAATGTTTCATTAAACAGAAATGGTATTATTACTTACCATTGTATTAATAAAGAAATAACAGCAAAGAATGCAGAAGTTCCCATTTGATGGACTATAGATGAATTGAGCATCTCTCGAGATAAATTAATTGAAGCAAAAGTAGAGGAAGGATTTAAACCAAATAAACACGGAAATATCAGAAAGTAGTAGAGTTGGTATTTCTTTAAGAGAAATTGAGTCAACCGCAGATGATCAATAGAAACGACGCATAATTTCCCTTAATGTTTCAAATAGAGAAAATAATGAAATACGACAATATAAGATGTAAATGATTTTAAAACTTAATTCTTAAAAAAGATTCCATACAACAAATCACGATTTTGGTTTGCAAAGTCACAATGAATGTGTTTTTTGAGATGGAAGCATTACTCCGAAATAATTGGATGAAAAATTAGGCCAATCATAGCAAAGAATTCGGAGATACGAAATCGTCCACACATCGACTGATCCATAAAATTAACATATAGTGAGCATTAGGACCAAAAATCGGACAATAGAAAATATTTTCACGTGATCATCTAAACTTCCGTGAGAGTAGATTCGATAAGCAATTTAATTACGTAAAGGGAATCACTAAAATGATTAGAACGCGATGGCATTGGTTTTAAGATGGTATGGAAGATGGGCACAGTTTTAAACCTTTAACGATTATATTATTGAACTGTATAATTATTAAATGTTTTATTCCATGATTCCATATAAGTGAATGGATATACTTTACTTAGTAGTAACATTTAATTCGCGGGTAACGATAATGAATAATCTATATAAGATAATTTACCAAAAGAGCTTTTACAGTAAAAATAATCAAAATTCTTTCCATAGGACTTTTTCATGGAATATATACGAAATAAGACACAAACCGATATATTTTTTATTTGTGTCTCTCCCTCAGTAGCCTTCATCATTTTCAGAGACATTGTGACAATGGAGTCGAAAGAGATTCAAACAAACGTTCCTTCCGAAATACTTTTCGACTGCAGTTCATCGCGATTGACGCTTCTTTGGAGGAAATATATTTCGGAAATACGTTTCGAGAGCTTCCTCGTTAATAAGTGCGATTCATTGAAAAGCGTTGAAATGGATGGAATCAAGGGCTCTGTTTCAACAAGTAATTAATACGAATGTGTTTATGAGAAATCAGCTTTTGGCGCAATCTAGTCTTCTTGTCTCCAAATTGGATGCGGAGACATCTTTTCATATCCACGTCCCCCAAATAACGCTCATGTATTTTTGATTCATCGAATAAGTCTCCTTTTCAGGCCACAAATCCTACCCATTATTACTTTATCTTCCTTCGTACGTATTCTGGGAAGTAGACCATGAGTTAAACCGTGCTTCGAGCACTAGTAATTATACGTTTTTCTAAGAATCTTTTTCGAAACTTCATTTATACAATTCAATGAAGTTTTTCGTCAATAAACATTTGAATAGATTATTAAACTTTCGTTTCACGATATTAATTCCCATAACTTGGAACCTACGTTGTCGTTATTGTTTCACAACCACGATAATACATATATAGGTTTGCGAGGACAATCATTGTTTTTACTCATTCTGAAATCTACCCTTTTTCGGACCATTCTATTTCGACAGTTTAATTCTGATTCTCTTTAATGAATCGGTGATATTCAGAAACAAGCTACTCATCTGTATTTATTTCCATATTCATCGGATCACCTATTTCAGTTTCCATGGCAATAGGCATTTATGGGGAATATAAATTTTGAGATCGAAATGTGCCGATCTGACAGTCCCTTAAGCAGAGAAATTGACGACACACAGAAAACTAAAGGGTAAGGATTTAATCACGATAATTAGAAAATAGTTTAATCGATCATGAATAATAATACCGCTTAAGCAGAAGACACGTTGCCTCACAATGATAAATTTTCGAAAAAAATCTATTTTACAATCGAAGAGGATATAGCTATAAGTAAGTAGAAGTATGTTAGAAAAAGTCACTGCCTCCTCTTCGTAACAAGAGGCGTTGTTGCGCAAAAATATGTTTGTTAATTTAACCGATGTTTGAAAACTTTAGTTTTGACTATTATACCCGAGAGAGTGATTTTCGATTACAAATCACTTACACACCAGTGGGCGTATTTAAGATCTCTCGGGTGTAAAAGTCAAAAACTTAAGTTCCATTCACGGTATTGCCTCAGAAGAACCCGTAAATGAAAAAAGCAAAATTAATTTAATTTAAAATTAGTCCAATGTGTCCATTTATGCATTCAATAGATACAAAGAGCATTCAAAGAAAAAACTAGCATTTTCTGTTGGATAGGACGAGAGCAATGGCAATTTCAATGTTCTCGGGTTGAAAAAGCTGTTGATTAAATTCATTTTTGTCTTTATAAACTCTTAAAATCTCCATCAATGAGCGGAAAAGGTTATTCCATCCAAAATTCACCACAATTACATCTGAAATCGAGGAAAATAAATTAATAATCTTAGTTTTATCCATAAGATTGGGCAGATTGAATCTCCTGACCAGTTTACGAGCAATTGCTTCCCCATAAGATTCCCATACTGCTCAGAGTGGAACGAACTATAGTTTAGAAAAGCATTGGGTTGTTGAATGTGATAAATATGAAAGAAAGTTAGGATCACAAAGAAACGTGAACCTTTTGAACGAACTGAAAATGACTTTACTTCGATGAAAGAGTTGTCTTCGAAGCTCTTTCTAAGATCAATGGGAGAAGCGGGAGCAACATAGTCATCGATCGAACTACGAATCACTAAAGATGCTATTTGATGGGCAGTTTGCCCTACGATGCATGTTGCACGCCGAAACAGTGTCGTTTTCAATAGCTAAATATTCGAATTTTCCTGAATATACATAAATCTTCATAAATAGAGGATATACGAGAACAATCCCACATTATGTAGATAGGTTGCGATTTTTGGCAACGAAAACAAGCATGACATCACTATTTTAGACCACGATTCAGACATCAATTTTGCAAATCAGCGAGGTTCGGTTGAATTCTTAATATTTTACTCTCCTCTGACAGGAGAGGCCGTCGTTTCCTAAATTCGATGGGATTTCTTCTTTGTATCACTTTTACGAAGATAACAATACGATAACGAGAGATTTAATCTTGGCGTTACAATAAATCTCTCTTGGCTACGTGACGAACCTCGTTTACTTCATATTTAATAAATATCCAATGCGTTACTAAAAATCAATTTTAACCAAAACGATACCCTCAACTTTCCTCCATCGAGAACTACGCTAATATTTTTCAAAAAGGAAGATCCAAAAAATATACGGTTTAGATAAATAGAATATAGGGTGTTACTGCCCTAAATATAAATGAAGTTGTTGTGGAGAGTTTACTTTAGTTTCTAAGAATTCACAACTTCTCTCTTTAAAGCTATTGATGTTATTTCACAAGAATTTATTAACGAAATGAAGGTAATTGGCATACTTTATATTTGAGAGGTTCTGCTTCGTGTGAATTAATAGGTGTTAGAGTAGTCGCACTAAATTAGCTGAAGACATATGAGTTATTTTTCTGAAAGATGGGACTTTCATGGTGATTACCAAAGAGTGTCAATATTAAGGCCTTCATTTACTTGAACGACCTTCCAATAATCAGACGAAAAAAATATAAGAAACGTTTTGTTTGCACTTAATATCTATAACAAAAAAATCACTCATATTATTTCAACCTTAGAATAGATTCATCAAACACTAACAAACGGCTTATTTATCAGAATTGAGGGGCGATAAATGTCTAAGATAACGCTCGGTGAGAGTTATCCGTTAATATCTATATAAATCGCACCTTAGATAATAAAATTACTCTCTCATAAAATATCGCTTTAAATAAGTAAAAGGACAGGGAATTTCCGGAAAAGAGAGCTCGAGAAGAAATGCAGCTCAAATATACTTTTTTAAAGTTTTCAATAAATTTGCTAACACGAAAGCCGAATTTGCCTTATTTCAGAAAACTGCCATTGCAATGATTTTCACCTTCGCAAACGAAAGAGGAAATCCCCCGAAATACCTTCGCCCGAATTCATAAACAGGAAAAGATCTCCAGCGATCACATGTTCATGGCCAAAGGAATGAAAAGGGATAATTTCGCAATAAGCATTTTTTTGTCTTAAGCCGTTTGATGCTGTTTATATAGAATTCTCTCCAAATTATCCGAATGATCGTTTGCGTCCTTTGGAATCCCAACAGATGAATGGAATGAGTGTCATCAGAGAAATGGTTTTTTGTGGAAAAAAGACAGCGAAAGATAAAATGAAATTCTTAATCATCTTTCTGATACTGATATGATGAATCAATAATTAAATAATAAATATAAATTACATTATATCAAAATTTTCTGGTATTGATATTAATTTCAATTGCACGCAACCTCAGATATACGTCGGCAGCACATCCGATCTCTTTGAAATAATATTCTTCTGGTGTTAAATAAATGGTTTTATGATATACTTTTCTGATACGACTACCGTTATATCCTGTATATTGATTTATGTAATCCAACAAATATCGAGAAGACTTAGTTATAATAAAAACTTTTTTTATTTATCAAAATTAAGTAGGTTGTTCTTACGCCATAATAAAATTACGAACAATTAATGATAATTAGTTATACAAACGGTGTATTTAAGAAAGCGAATTTTCGAAGAACTTGACGGTTTCATAAAGGTAAAGAAAATTCCTTTTCCAGGATTTAAAAATTGAAGAAAAAATATTCTTTAATACGAATCCTATATCTATCATGAAAAGACCAACAAATAATTCTCGAATTTCACAAAATACTCGAAAAATGCATTATTATAAAAATTGTCCTTCAATAGGTGGAGTTGGTTGAAGAGCCCAAAAAAATAATAAAAGATTAACATTTTACCAATTACAAAATGGCCTTAGAAAATTTATTTTTCACGAGTGTTCATACTAAAATTATTCCATTGTGTCCATAGGCAATTCCTATAAACACAGGAAATTATGGTACTAGAAGTATGCTACTAAGGAAACTTAAGTATGATGTATCAGATAAAGGTAACAAATATATCTCTTAACTCGAATGATGTACTCCAAAACCATTGTAAACCAAGAACTCTAATAACCTGGTTGTTGTTACTGTCTAAACTCTGCCTCAGTGTCATCTTCACCTCGACACCTGCAAGGTATAACTTAGAGACTTTAGTATGTGTCGATGGTGATCGAGTTATGCGTCATAAGGGGTCACCATCCATTGTGAGCATAGAGGAAGGGCACACCTGGAGTAGGAAGAGCAATTTCTCGCTCCCGTATATAAGGGATATCTTCCAAGGAATAGGGACCCAATTCCTTCCCAGCATCCCTGTCCGGAGCCCGCTCTTTGACGGGTGCTCCCGCGCCTCATCCTGACCCCGCACTCCTTGCATCTTTGTCGGTTAAGAAACCAATAGTAACGAAAGCCACATAACATCATTTACGCTCCCCGCAGCGATGAAACCGCGACATAAATGGTGGCGCGAACGCTGCGTCAATATTTCAAAATATTGCGGAAATTGTAAGAGAAACGGAGGCAAAAATAAGTAAATAACGCTCAAAATGTAGGGGTACCGTAATTGAATTGTGCAATTGAAGAAGTGTATGAAGAATTGAAGGAATGAGGGTATTCGTTGGCTTCTTGACCGTCATTAATGGAAATGGATCAATAAAAGGAGACAGGGAAAGGAAAACAGGCGAGCGCACAACCAACTGACAGAACTTTCAACTTCAACAACAAAGATAAACTTCTCGTAACTGAGGGAAAAAATATTTTACTTAAATCATGAAAAACGTATAAGGAACGATTTAATCTGCAAATTATAATCAACAACAGACCTACGATCAGGTAACGAATTTATTAATTCATTTAGGATGAAATAATTAATATATGTCATTCACTTAACACTTCAACCCAAACTTATCAAGGAATAAGGATTTTATAAAAAAATAGTATATCAGAAGCTTAAACTAAAAGTTGAAATTGAAATAGATGCCCAAAAATTGAATTTAAACTTCAGAACGCGTTCATCGGTACCGACGGGTCTCGAGCTGAATTTACATTTCGTCAGGAACGTTAAACGACGCGTCAAGTCATTCGAATCGTGCAGTTGAAATCTCGAACAAAATCTGAGAATAATAAGAATACGATAAATTCGTATCTTCCATAAGAATTTCTATTGTCACGGTGATGATACGAAGGGAACACGTCATCAACGTGACGAAACCGGTCGTGACGATAAAAATTCTTGCGGAAGATGCAAAGTTATCGTTTTCTCGTTGAAGATGTCTAGTGAAGCTCGTATATTTTATTTTTATATTGGAAAAATAATTTCACTTGGCAATATTATCTAATAATATGTTATATAATATATCTATCTCCTATCTTACGAAGACCTGATGAAATGTTTAACCAGACACATCATCTTTCGCTGTGCAATAGCAGTCATCATTTTTCGTTTCTACTTTCAAGAAAGTCTCAACTACTACGAAAGCTAGTCCGGGATCGTAATAATCCCTTCTCGGGCCCTCGACAGATGGATCCGATTCCGGGAAAATGTTCAAAGCGAAATCCTCTTCATGAATGATACATTCAAGGATAACTCTGTAAGAATGAAATTCTCCGTTCTTTATCCGAGTGGTCGCCGCATTTATTCAAGGATAGAAACCGAGAGCGAAATGTAGATACGTAACTTTGTGGAGAGCCAAAAATCTGAAAGAAAGGAATTTGTTAATTTTCAACAGTTTAATTTTTGGTACGAACGGCTTCGCCAGCTCCAATCCTTCCTCACCATATTAGGTGACGTACCACTAAGTTAGATTGGTCGCATACAACACTAAACTGAGTACAACTAACAGTCATTTCTTTCAACAAGTTTGCAGAGCTTATTCTATCACAAAGCCACAGAATAGCCTCACAGTCATCAATATAAGTGACATCACGGAATGTTATATAGTCATTTGGAGGGAGAATCATTTTAAACATCTTGCAATTAATTCTGTAGATAATAACGTAAAATATTTAAAAAAATATTCATCAGTGAAAATGTAGATGAAAATGAAAAATATTTTGGTCAGAAAACTACAAATTTTAGTACTAATCAATAAAGAAGGTAATCAGTTTAACTATGACTAACTAACGCGTTGAGTAGTTATTGTTCTACAAATAAAGACGATGTATGGAACCACTGCAACCCCACCGCCTCTCGAACACTATAATTATTCATTTCTCAGACAAAAGAGGACCCCTATGAATGGATTGAACGCTCAATCAAAGATTTTCACGAAAGGAAATCAGATGAAATTATAGAAATGATACATCTGTAATAATCTCTGATAAAGAAATATCTTAATTGAAGGCAAATTCACGGGGATGGTTTTCAAGGCCTACATTATCTAGAGCAAACAGCGGTAGAAATGATAAGAGACCAAATGGAATTCTTAATCAGAAATCAACTGCTCCAAAAGCGAAGTGGATATTTGTCACGAATTGACGCATCTCCGAGGTGAATCTCACTTAGCAAAGTAAGATAATTAAAATAAGACTTAAAGTAATACTGAATTAAACGAGAGTAGGTACTTAAATAATTTCATTTTACATTTTTGGAAGTGTACAGATAACCGGATTTAAAATTAAAAGTCATAAAAATCACGCAATTCCGATACATTTAGAATTATTGTATTTCTCGATTTTATTCATATAGTATCCGAATTATTTATTATAAATACCCGTAAATATCTGCGAATGTATGATCATCGACTAAATTAAAATAATAAAAGGATATATTTTAAGCACTTTTTTATTTTTAATATTTAATATTCGTTTAAACGAGATAAATTCTTTGACTCAATTATTAGTTTTGATAATTGAGTATTATAATCATTATAATTTACTTATGCTGAATACAATTTTTAAGAAGTTCAGATAACTTCATCCCACCGATTCCTTTTTGATCCTTTGAAAAATTTTCGCTTAATTATTTGAAAAAGTGATTTTGTTAAAACAGCCGATATGCGAGTTAACACATTTTAGCGCACATTCGCCAAATTATTTATCAAGGCCTTTTGGATGCGTATTCTCAAGTAGAACTCTCCGAATGAACAACATAGAAAGGTCTTGAAAATATCCCCTTACAACAAATGCGATTCAGTTAAACACCAAAATAAAATGAATTTTGGATAAACACATCTGAAAATCGGTTGAAAGAAAACTTATGAGTTCACTTTATAAGAGGTTTCAATTGAACGAAGTGGAATATTTGATAAGAAAATTGACGAAAGGAAAATGTTTTTTGATCATGGATAAGGAGAGTGACATCAAAGGAGACATATTTACCGTACTTTCGATTCTTAGAGAAACACACCAGTTAACGCGAAGGTTAATAACTTCTTTTCACAATAACAAACGCCTTTTAATCTCAGAATAAGAACATGATCTGTCTAAAAAGTATCGGAAAAAGTTCGAGAAAAATAGATTTATTTGAGATATTGTTACAGAACCTTAATATTCTTCAAAGTGCATTACTTGGGCGTCCACACACTTTTTCCAGTGGCTTTCCCTACACTCGAAGGCTCCCTGGAAGGCAGATTCCGGAAGGTCCTCAAGGGTACGCGTGCAAGCGTCTTTGACAGCACTTAGGGTTTTGTCAGATCGAGCGAGTCCCAAGTCGGAGACGAGCAAGTGCAATATTATTCAACATTTGAAGCAGAGGATAACGCGCATGGTTTTGTCCTTTCAAGGAGGATATCTTTTTCCAGCAAAAAACAATCTCCCCTAAATACGTTCTACATAAAACTGAAACTTTCATTGCGTTGCAAAAGGTCTTCGCTGAAAGACAATCGCCTTTGCTGTTGGTCTTCCGTGAAGACCTTCGGAATGAGTTTGGAGCAGATATTTCGCATCGCCAAATTTTCAGTGATAATGGTGTTCACTGTCATTTTATTAATATTCATTCGATCTGCGATCATGCGTACAATTAACCGATGGTCTGAATTCAGCAATTCACGCACACGTTGCACGTTGTCGTCAGTTCTTGAGGTCGACGGCAGTCCAGCACGGGGCTCGTCCTCCACACCCTCCCGGCCATCTTTGAAGATTTTGTGCCTCTTAAAAACAGCATTTGTTGACATGTTTTCAGGCTTGATGACTTGGCGAATCATATCCAACGTTTCCGTACCCAATCTCCCTAATCTAGCACAATATTTCATCGCGTACCGCTGTTCAAACGTTCGCTGCAATTTCAGCTTGCACCGAGTCACCTGACAGGGGTCAACTAAATACTCGATCTAACCTGAACAAAAACTCTCAGTCAACTGACCCTTATCTCGTTTTGAAGGTACTTTTCATCCTAAATGATATATACTTCGCATTTATTACGGATAACATTATATTATATGCAAAAAATACATTTAATGTAATAAATTTTGTCCAAGCCTCTGCCTAAATTTCATTTACTGTCCGAAGAATCGGGACTTCTCCATGTGCCACTATTCATTATGCTCCTTTACTTCTTTGCTCATATTTATCGATATTGCTGTTGTTGTGTTCTCTGAATTTCATTGGATCAGATTTAAGGCATAAATTCCGCATACAGTACTGGATTCTCTCATTTAAAATGCGTCAAAAGAAATCTGAGGTTTTTTCTTAATGTGGAACGAAGCATAGGCGATGCATATATTGGACTACATGATCAATTATTATTATTTACTACGGAATAATTACTCGAAGATTAATCTAATGTGTCCTTTTATGTATTCAAAAGGCACAAAGTAAGTAAGTAATAAGTAATCTAAGGTAAACGGGCAGTTTATGTTGGATAAGATGAAAGCAATGGCAATTTTAATAATTTCCTCGAAAAAGCTGCTATCCATTTAATTTTTTGCTTTGAAATATATTTACCTCATTTTTGAGGTCATGATGATGAGATTTTAATGTGTCGTCACATACAATGTGCGGAAAAAGTATTCTGGAACAAATTTCACCAGAATTTAAGTAAAATTCGACCGATTTCAGAGTATAAATCTTAATTTAATTCATTAATATCTGCGGGAGGCTCTTCGATTCCCAATCTACTTTATTCAACCTCTGAACATGTGTATGGAATTGAATCATCTCAACATCAAACTCTCTATCCCATTCTACGTCTATGTAGATAGAGCCGCCTTTCGGTGTGTGGCAGGGGCAGCATTCCCCAGACGATTATAATCGGGTATTGTTCGATGGAAAAACGAATTTTTGAACCTGTTTTTGCATTTCCCTTATTCGCTGTATCCGGTCCGCCAATACAGCAGAGGGGATGTTGTGTACTACGTCTTTCTCTGGATCTATTAAGTAATTCTAATCTACACGCATATTCAAGGTGGGGTCTTTAAGAGCGTAATAGTGGAATATAGACAATAAGACGGAGTTACGGATATTGAAGCAGCGTTTTTACCTAATTGCTCTCCAACGGCTAAAATTATTATTTAAACACGAAGTTTAATTTAAGCCGTAAAGAGATACGCTAAAAAAAATTTATTGTTATATTAAAATACAAATAGGACTGAAAAAAAAAGTTGAAAATTGCGGTTGAAAACCTTCTTCTGTCCTTAACTAGGATTCGTTGAATCTGAAAGAAATCGGCATTCGAGAGGCAATGAAGCCATTAAACCAAGAGGAAACTCAACTAAGGATCCAAGAAAAGAGTTTGCAATGACATGTGGTTGAGGGTGGTAAAACTGTAGGTAAAGTGCTGGTCGCCTTTCGTGCTTCCCATGAGATTTGCTTTCGATGGAGAGTGTTTTACCGAGAAAATTGAATTTTCCCTGCTCTCCCCGAGCTCTTTTACGATATCATCAGACAAATGAGTAGAGAGTTTGTGATCGATACGCTTTCAAAACAGAAGAATCACCTTTTCCCGAATTGATACAAGCCAGAAAACGTGAAAAGACACTCTTACAAGACTAAGTATTCAATTCTTGGAGGAACACTTCACGACCTACGCGATCAAATTCCAATTATATCCACTAAATGAGCAAATGATTCATTTACTTCAGAGGACATAAAGAAACTTTCGGCTAAATGGCGACAAACAATCCAAGGAAGAATATTCAATGAAGTATAAAAGAAGCGACGTGTGTTTCTCAATACGTCGACACCAAATATTCTGGGCCAATATAAAGACCCTAGAATAAGGAAACGCCAAAGAATGATCACATAATCATTATCCAATACAGAAGGCGGATTCATTTCGAGGCCGAAAAACTGCATTTTAAGGAATACGCGATTGAGTCGACTTAATTACGCTCTTATTTATTCGATGTCTTATGGAAAAGACGTCGGAGTTAATTGAAGAACTTTGGCTGTGCGATGATCTCCAATTGATGTCTAAACGGCGAACCAAATCAGAGCATCAAACACGTTCATTGATTGCTATACAAAAGAAGGTTCTCGAGATAAACTGATATTATATGAATATTTCTCGACACTGTCTCGTCGATCATTCTTATGATTTACCATATTTACTAGACTTCTAATTTTTCTATGGACGGGTATATCAAAACGCGAGTATATAATGGTTCATATTATATGAATACGAGGGCAGTTCGATAAGTACACTACGTTTTTCTCGGCGGTCGAAAACTTCTTTTGGGGCATTTTCAAAGATTCCCGCTCGTGAGAGGCGAGGCGCAGTGATGGTCAAACGATGTACACCTCGAAGGAATGACGAAAGGAAAACTTCCCGATCTCGCGTTTCCACAATGAAATCCGTGCAGTACTCAACCAGTGGAATGTGCAGCCATTTCAAAATGGCGTAAAGGATCGAAAGGAGATTACGTTGAAAAATAGTGTAATGAAACAACCTCTGTTTCAGAGTAAAAATGTGTAGAATAACTAACCGAACTATCGTCGTTTATACATATAATTAATAATAGAATATAATGCGAATAATATTGGTCATCAGTCGAAAGGTAGCAATAATTTCTAATACCAAATCCGATTATAAAATAATTCTATTTATCTGAATAGATGTTTAAATAATGCATTTCCGGAGGATTCTATTCTTCGTCTTATGTTGACACTGATTTCCCTGACATCGAAAGACACCCTTTCGATGGAATTAAGTCGCACACACTCACAAGTGGACAAAATTTCGACAAAATCCCATAAACTTCAGTATGTATGAAACAGTTCAATCAAAAAAATGTCAAATGGGTTCTCCTCAAAGTGCGCCGTCGATTGACGTCATAAAGGAATCAGTGAACACTGGTATCGAGATTAAATGGTCGACTATTTTAAATGGACGAAATTCATTAGTCGACTCATTCGACTGTTTTGCGCACTTTTAAAACCGAAGATAGCAGACATTCGCGCATTTATAATGCAACGATTTCAAATATTGGAACCACTTCTTAGGTGGGAGAATGACATCGCGTCCGAAATGCAAAGACGTGGACAACGTACGGATCTTATTAACTTTTCTTACGTCCCCTTGATGCGTTCATTTGCACAGGATTGTTGGAGAAGCAGAAAAATAGTTTTTTGCGTATGTGTTCCATTTCGAGTAGTCAAATAAAGTTGAATCTATTCCACTATTTTGCTATACAGTATCTATAAGGATCTAAAATTCAACAAACATGCAATAATTGTTTTCCTAATTATATCATTTTATCGACGATATCGAATTTTCTCCAATCAATGAATTATGAAAAATATTTATTGAAGAATTGTCGACGAAATGTAAGTTTAAGTTTCATCCAAATTTCCCTTTTTATTTAACTTGACCATCAGATAGGGCACCGCATACGAAATGATATTAGATAACGAACCACGGCGTTATTAAAGAGAAAATCTAGAGGTGCATGCTAATCGATCAGCTATTTATTTAATGTATTGAAAAATAAAATTCCGCAACATTAACGTTCATTTTTAATGACATCACATTCCTGTTTGTTGATTACTTACCCAAAACAACTCCCCTATAATGAACAATCTCGTCCATATTCCGACCAACTGAGAGCGGTTTAAGGGCCAATGAGATCACGATTTTAAAATTTGGCGCTAATTAATTCAGCCAATGCGAGCGAATAATTCACCAATTATCGAAATTGTTACCGAAAAATGTTAAACTCCTTCCTTTGTCTTCCAAATTCGTTCTTCGTTGGAAGAAATGGGTTTTTTACAAAACCCTTAGTCAGAAATTTCAAATTTCACGCCAACTAGCAGAGTGTAGAAATTTTATAAAGTACGTTCAATGTTATGATCTTGAATTCGCAGCTGCTTAAGTAAAATGAATAAGAACGAAACTGAAATAACGCGCAATTATTCAAATCGCATGTCATCGATATGAGAAAATGACAGCGATCAAACTAAATATTTTATCATTCGAAGATGTACTAATATACATTTGAATATGCAAACTACTTACTCAAATCTATCGATTAAAATATTGAGCAAAAACGGAGAGAGAAATTTTGATAAAGAGGACCTTTCTAGTTACTTCGCTGATTGCTTTCCAGCCTTGACATCTTTCCGATGTCACGCAAACATCGATGTGCATCCGACGAGGGCAGTATTTTTTAATTTCGTTGTGAAGATAATCGGAGGACTCCAGAGATTCCATCAACAGCATATCCAAAAGCTCGATTCTTTATAAATTTATTCATAAATTATATATACTGATTCTTCATTATCTAAAGTATCAAGGTTTTCATACAACGTGTATTACGGGAGGAAGGACTGAAATATTGTTATATTCTCGACATTTGAAAATTATAGAAGAACGAGAATTGCGGTTAATTTATATTATACCACTGATAAAATAAAATTTGTCCTCTTGGAAATTAGAAATCTCCTTTATAGATTTTGATGTACTTGAACATAAACAGAGAAAATGCCAAAATTAACATCAGTTTTCGTAAAGTTAAAAACCATAAATATCGACGAAAATATACACAAATTTAAAAACTTTAAACGTAGTATTTATAATTCCTGAGTCGTACGCATTGGAAAATATAATTTAAGAGTGATCCCTCGGGGCCATAATTTACCTATTGTGGCGAAATTGATCGAACATTTACACGATCTGTCGAAGCTCACGATGTACCGACATTATTCCGCTATTTACTTTCTTAAATAGGGGCAAAGAGACATCAAAATATTCATTGTGTTTGTTTGGCTCTTCGAGAGCCAAATATGACAGGTCGAATGAGACGATAGCAAACAATGTGCTGTGTAATAAAGAATTGGTGGAAAGACCAACGAATCAAAAATGAGGAAGAAAAAACATCGAAACCGTAGCTAAAATACAATAAGCATCTTCCACATAATAATAGTGCAAAATTTGGTTTATATTATATATTAACGCAACGATTTTACATTAAATTTGAAAAAATTCCTGAATTGAGAAATTATAAAACCACAAGTGACATTTTTACACACAAAAGATTTTCAATTCCTTCTATGATTCTGCCATTGGTAAATATAAATAAACACATTAAAACTTTTTTAACTGTTTTTAAATTAATTTAAAATAATATTTTAAAAGAATGGTCGAAAATGAATAAAAATGAACGAATTGATCAATCGGATGGATTCTTCAGTCGGACCAATGTAGACTTCCATATCGAAATCGAGAGTCCATCAAACAGCGTTTTCCAATTTGCATAACATAATTCATAATGTTCGAGTTCGATTTCGAGGGAGCATCTCAACTCTAAGAAGCTAAGATAAATAAGTCTTTAAAAAGTTAGATTAGTATTTTTTCTCTCCATTTTTCCAGATGCTTTTTTCAGTTGTGCAACATTGCGCTGTCTAAGATGAAAATGAGACGAAGGTGTTCGAATTAACAGACGTATCGATTTGAAAAGGTGCTACAGTTGAATGTAGGCCGACCCAAGAAAGAGAATTCACGTGTATTCAGAAACAAAATGAAGATGCGGAAGAAATTTATGTTTATTCTGCAAATAAATATTTTTCGCCACTAAATCAAATTCGATAGAAAGATTACTTAAACGGGAGCTCTTGCAAGTTGTTGATTTGTTTAGCTTAGAATAATTATTTAGTTGTAGTTGTCAATGAGATCAACTACGAGTGGATGTAGAATTTCGAAAAATGAAAAATATTAACAAGGTTTTCTTCTCAAAAAAGCAATTATGGAAGACCACAAGTAGTAAACATGCGGATAAATGTCAAGAGGAAGGTGTTGTTTAGTGGAACTCCATCTTTATTACGCAAGAGAATTATATGGGATCATATTATGGGCAAAAAGTACGATCCCATATAATTCCTTTGTGTAGTATAGATACAGAAGATTTATTCTTTGTTGACAAATTATTGACTTGATGTGTAGCTTTAGTTCATCTGACACTCGTCGAACCCTAGAAAAGAACAAGATGCTATCCGTGGTCTTTAAGGAATCTCGTTATCTCCACTCAGTATATACAACGCCTGCATTAAAATCGATCGCAAATAATTATCAACGCATGGAAACAGTGGCCCTTTTTTCCATTAGAACTTTCAAATATGAGCGTTATTTCAACGAATCTGAAGACTGGCAGCCTTTCAACCCGCATTTTAATGAACGCGATAGACAATTACTTTGATCGACTATTTATTTTTTCCTCATACCATTATCACCTCATTAACCCTCGCCAAGTCAAGAAACTATCCATTAATTATGAGATATGATTATGCGAAAATAATTTATATTTGAGTTTAATCAATGTGCAAAACTATCGAATCTCAATATTCAAATCTATGATATATTTGTTAACAAATAAAACAGTGCTTCAATAACAAGATTAATGGGAATAACGTTAATCGAACAAACAGTTTCGATCCAAATCTTTGAATAATACAAATCGCCCTTACACGGGTCAAACGTTATTTTGAAGAAGTTGGCAAATTCGAAGTGGTTACGTTAAAGATTGAAAAACAGCAGACTTTTCCTAATTTTCATACAGCCGTTGACATAATGAGGCTATGGATTGAGAAGAGTAAATGGAGAAGCAGTTCTTATTGAATAAGATTCTGATGATTGCTTTTATGATTTCCTTAATCCGGATCGATGCTGTTTGTAATTTGTTAAGGTTTTGAATTGGCAATTTTTATTACTGGATTCATTCAGATATCCATAGAAAAATAAAATCTCTCTTATAAATGCAACTTAGCATTCTCAGAAAAACTTATCAAAATTAGGAGATCTTAGTACAATCAACGACTAATGATATCATCTTGTATAGAAATAATATTGGAATAATTGAGTATTTTATTTACATTACATACACTTAGGAATGTAAATTCTGATGATAGTTTTAGACAACCCTGAGAATTTTATCCGATGAACACTCCGATTAAAATTAAAATTTGCGGTATATATCGAATCATTCGAAAATTATTTGAAATTAATTTAATTCTGAAAAATTGCGGTTACTTTCCAAAAATTATTGGTAATTAATAAATTTGGAGAGAGTTGAATGTAAATTTCAAGAGAAGGTTCTCGTTGTTTCCATTTAGCTTTGATGAAAGACATGGGTAAGAAAAGAGAATCACTAATATTGGAGATAATATTATCAATTCAATAATTCGCCCCTTTTTCCATAACTTGGACAGAATAATATTTTAATGGTCTTGACGCCGTAAAATCGATTCAAGCGATTGTGTTTTCTGGAAGATTCGGAATCATTTTGCTTATGTGAAACTGAAAATGCACGACTCTCACCATTAATGCAAAACGTAACCGAAAATAATTTTCAAATGGATAATATCCTATTCTATAATAATGAGGAACAAAATCAATGAATCAAAACCTTTCGGTAGCTTATGACAGAGATGCCAGTTGTAATCGTTGTTTGCTTCGGATGAGTGGCAGCAAGAACACCAGTTGCATGAAGTTCTTCGTAAGAGAGCCTCTCAATAAGATGCCGACGCTTTTACGAGAGTAACATGAAACATTGTTCAAACGGAGTTTCCTCGAATTACGCTCAACTTTGAAATGCATTCCGAAGACACTTGTGTTGCTCTGACGATAACAAAGGAAGAATGACATAAAAGGCACCTCTAAAGAGGAGGTATTTCCGCTAAACATTACACCATTTCTCTTCACAATTCGTGTGATATCCGATCGAACCTACGTCAAAATACTTAGGAAAAGGCTATTCCAAACAAATGAGTTTCGAACGCTACTCAGATTACCCGTATTTAGGAACCGAATTACGACTGGTGATAGTTCGACGGACGGCTAAATAAAGTGTAAGAAATACTAAAAAGCTGGAAAAAATTATAAAATATTTGTTATCCGTAAGATTCCATTTTGGGGATCGCATCATGGGCTATCAAATTGGTAGCCCACGAGAAAAGAACTCGTCTCTCTAAAGGAATAGAAAAAGACAAAAACATTGAAACTTGTCCACACTTCGATTCAGAGGTAACTTCGCGGTAATTATTAATTTTGAAAATACTAACACACTGCATAAAAAAATAAATTTTTACAATAAAATATGAACCCGAGAATGTGGCATTGTTTGTACTTGACGAGTGATTCAGACTCTCGTTAAAGTGTCGAAAATAAAAATTTATTAAAAACATAATGAATTAACTATTATGACTTCTGTTTGAAATATTGTTTATAATACAATTCGGGTTCCATAAATATCTTTTCATAACAATCATATTTTTTTTCTCAATGGCAAATTGATCAGTTTCTTTTTCCAGGAGTGATATGTATATATTTATGTATAATAATCAACTAAGGTCGGAATTCGATATGTGATCGATAGAATCCATACACTCAAAGAAGTAACCAAATTACGTTCCTTGTGCGTTCTTATATCTACAAAATAGCTTATTACGACAAATATAGCACGATACGGCTATAAACCGCATTACAGTCATTAATCTCCCACTAGTTATTTGGATTTGGCTTAGCTACGATAACTGTATAGAATATAATTATAATTTCATACGGTCAAAACTTTATATAAATATAGGAGTAAACGTGTGCTTTCTTACAACAAGCAGGCGTTTTATACATCTATAAATGAAAAATTAAGATTTCTTCGAATTTTTTTATTGCTCACAACTAAAAGTGAACCGAAGGTCATTATCGCAGCGTATATAAAATTGACCTCTATTTCCCATACATTTCTCAATGCAGCAATTTTCCCATTCGGTCATCGCACTAAGAACCTTCGCTCTAAAAGATTTACATCATTCATTTAAGTATCATCGTCTCTATAAATTCAATAGATTTCAAAGCAAAATACGTTCGGTAAGTTCAACGTTTCTTTTGGGGATATAGTTAAGAATCGAGCCAACGACCCTTTTTAACATCATAACGGCGCCTGTACATTAAGATGATGCCTATCTATGCGTGAAATCTTCTGCATAACCGGAAAGTGCCCCAAAAAATTTCGTAAATCTAGTCCTCGTATTCTTACGAAATTACGGGTCTCATTGGAATAGAACATTTAGACAACTATGGATTTTTTTAATGTTGACTTAAAACGTGTCTATACTTAAACGAAGATTGATCTATAAATCAAATTGAGCTACATATGAGTTTTTAGAGTTTGAAAGTATTTCACCAACTGGCATCGAAACCATGACCATTGGCATCTAAACTATAGTATTTTTGTGTAGAAACTATATGTACATATAAAGCATTGAAATTTTATTGTACTAAGTCAATGAGAAGTAGTTTTTTAAAATCTTTGAAAATCGACCCCATGCATTCTAACGGGGAAAGTCGATTATTGAGGTCTCCTAGAATCGAACCCATGATAGGAAGATTGGGTTTCCGATTTTTTTCTAGGTGAGATTTAGTGGGCCATCATGCAAAAGTCTTTAATTAGATTAAGAGTGCCTGTTAGGAGCAGGCACAGCTAGTATAATATAATTAAACATGGATAAGAGTCGATACAGAGAAATCTAGAAGAAGGCTCAAATAATGAATTCTTAAGCGTGTGTTATTCCACCATACTAATAATAATAATAATAATAATCTATTCCATTTCATCTGAATATTTTAGCAACATTTCGCATAGGATTGAATATTAGCCTCTTATATGAATGTAGAGGGACAAATCATTTACAATTCTTGAGAAAAACGAAGCGCGAATACTTACATCAACTTTTCGATACATTAACTGCTGTTTAAAGTAACAATGTGAGACCATAGAAATTCATCTCGAGTCGTTACACTCAAGGTAAACCGCTAACATATATATGCACCTTTCGGAATTTGAATGAAGAGAGAATAATAAATGAGTTAATAAAAGGACTGTGTTTTTGGGTGAGACTGTGACTAGCGTTTAACCAGAGTTGAAACAATCCGAAAGAAGGTAATGTATTCAAAAGACAACTATACAAATTCACCTTTCCATCTGATATAGTAATTACAGACGTTAAATATAAAATCGAATAATTAAGTCTTCCATTTGAATGAAATTTAAATTATTTTAATCTTTATTTCTTTCGGAAAATCCCTCGGTCAACTGCAAATTTTCACGTTCATTATTGAATGCATCCTTTGCGTACAGAATTACGATAATTTGAACAGAATTTAAATGGTTTCGATCGGTCAATTATCTACGTCAAAAGCTCTATCAAGGAAATTTTTAAGGAATAAAAGCCTGATTATTAATAAAGAGAATTTATTATGAAGAGATTCAATTATCATAAATGGCCTACAAGCACACATCACTAAATATGAAAATTAGCTTTTAACGATTGCAATACTTAAGAATTATTCTCTCAAGAAATTAAGAATGAATTAATTTCGATGATAATAATCTAAAGACGCCAATGGATGCGTCGTCATTGACATCGCTTATTATATTTAGTCCAGAATGCAGAAGAACTTGTCGACTAATCGAAAATATCCTCTCTTGTAGTCATAGCAAAGGATACATTCAGATGCGGTTGCGCTCCCTCAAAGAGGTGTTCTCAAGTCTTGAAAGTTTGATGGAGATATTGTTCTATTACGCCGTTTTAAAAGTAATTTTGTTAATGTATGCAAGAGGAACTAAGATCAAGTGATAAAAATTATTCGCATTGATCGGTAATACAAAAAAAAAACTCAACGACCATTGGTGTCAGAATTGGGCATTTAGATGTGAAACAACGGAGTTGAAGGCCTCATTAAAATGGGCATTTTCCATCATCTGAATGAATGCGAGGAAAAACGTGTTCAACAGATATGCACGAAGATTATAAATACATTAAATTGAAAATATTTACCAATATTAGACGATATCGAATGCTAATAATTCTATTACCAGTCACACAAGTCCCGTTCGTCTACATTCATACGCGACTTATTTTCCACAGCTTTCTAATTCGCTCGTTACTTGAATTAACTGTTTATTCAATATTTGTGATTTTATCCATAGACTCCCTTTCAAATAGTTTGGAATGCTGCTCAAAACAGGCATTGAGGAAATTAATATATTTACCTTTTTATCGACACTGGTCTTGATAATCTCTTCTTATATTAGCTAAGATCGCGCTCCAGACAAATCGACTCAAACGTAGTCCCGATGAAAATTACTTAAAATACTTCGTCCAATTACTCAAACTCAATTTGCTACACTTCTAATCATGAAACGGGAAACTGAATGACTTAAACATACGCGTCATTTGATACTTATGCAGTAATCCCTAATACGTCGTCCAGAGAAACATCCCAATTCCTCTTTGAATATACGTCCGTTGGACCCAAAGTAAATGCACAAGGACGATGAAGGCAATAAGACTTGGTTCACTACGCTGGGTTCAAATCCCGACTGAGGAGGATATTTTTCTCTGCGGGTGTGAGTCCATTGTACGACACTGTAACTGTCCAGGAATTGAATATGTGGTCTACGATAAATAATCGAATCGATGAAGATTGCGATCATCTTCCGAAATTTCCGAAAAAATAACTCTTTTTAGAAAATCGCTAAAGTGATAACCTTTTGGACTGTTTCATTCAATTTTCTTGTCGCTAAAACATATTATAAGAGAGACACTAAAACACATGGAATCAGGGTTTTAAAACAGGTTACACCAAATACTTATCTAAATTTCTATCTCAAAAGATCCTTTTTTGAATAATTTAATTTTCGAAGAAATGGATTGAAATGAGACGTATCCGATTTTAATGAACGATTTAATATAACTGCATCAATTCGTGTGTTGCACCAAAAGTCTGCCAAGACGTACTCATACAGAAATTAGCAGTTTATGTAGAATATTGGAATCGGTTATTGAAAATTTATAAGTTCGAAGAAAGATGGAACTATATCAAAACATTGTATTTTTATTTCACTAGTAACAGGGCCTACTAAATGAAAGGCTTTCTTCGCAAGATCATCGTAAAATCTGTAGCTAAACGAGCGTTCAGATTTAAAGAAGGTGGTTGACACGTCGCCTGATGACAGAAGTGGAACTGACGCAGTGGTCAGAGCAGACGTGGGTTTCAGTTCTATAGTCGATATTTTTCTGTCCGTGAAAAGCGCACGCTTTCTCGTGCTGAGTATAAAACTTCTTCTTATTTACGTTAGGTTAAACGTGTTCACTTAACTAACTTGTTAGGCAAATTATAGAGTGCATTAACGAGTAAGATTTACGTACGTTATTTACTTTAAGACAGAGCCTCCAAAACAGATGAAGACAATAAACTGTTTGTGCCTTTCAGATGAGAACTGAACATTCTGAAAATCAGCAGAATCTCCGTCTCTCCATGTAATCTTTATCGACTGCGAAACAAGCAATGCCCACTTCGTGAGCCATAGTCACACCTAATAAACATGAGCGGTAGGATAGCGAAAAACAAATACGGTTCAGAGCAATTGACACAGTTCATCCGAAGATTCGCAGAACCTTTGGCCACAACGTCTCGATACGCCCACAGAAAATGCAGAGTGCACTTGGGAATTAAAGTGGAAAGAGTTCGTTCCAACGATAGTGGATTTATTTCATTGAGACATCGTTGGATCGACAGCTGGACGGAGAAAAGGGGCATTTGCGGATCACCGGAGTGAGGAAAAATCGCGACAGTATTCCACTCCGCGAGTAATAGCGAATCACAGTTATGTTCCTTTTCGAACACTTCGCTTAAAGGATCTGCAAATCCCGCAAAAGACGCTTTAATTAACATCGATAAATGAATTAAGATATAAGAACGCGGCGAATTCAGTCTTTCTGCTAATATTGGCTTCCATTTCTGGAGAAATGTGAGTTACGATGTGTGGTGAGATAACTTGTGTCCTCACCTCTATCACTTATTCTGCGACATTGAAGTAGTGAGGATAGCAAAGGACTGATGGATTTCATTGAAAGCGAAAAAAATATCGAGGCAATTTTCAAAGAATTAATCAACCTGCATATTTGTCGATGAAAATAATTTTCAAAGAATAGATACTCTTACATTTTGAGAAAAAGTATTTCCGTTCAATCTGGAAATGCATATTCAAAATAGATTGCTTTTCGAATGAATTCGATATATTTTATGAGAAACGGTCATTGGTTCAGAAACTCCAGCATAAAATAAGCATTTTACGACGGAGTATTTTCAAAATGTCTTTTACGGGACTTCATCCAGTTAATATTTCTACCCCCTCTCTTAGCAGAATCCTCGTTATTACACGTTTTCTTAGAGCGATCATCAAAATCCATCTTCAGCGACAAAATGTTTCGCAATCTGTTCGACCAAATTAAATAAACTGTTTATTGTTTTTGGAATCACGTACCTTGGGCTCTTCCGTACGAGACGAGGGCTAGGATCAGCAGCGGTACCAATAGACACTTCCCCATGTCTGCGCCCGTTTCTTCCGCTTATATGTATATATATATATGTAATAACGCCCCCTTAACCAACTGTCCACACACGGCTTCACTGAGAGGGGGCGTCCGCCCACTGTCCATTAACCTCCGAGACCAGAGGCCGACGCCCGAAGAGTCCTGCGGTTGGAGATGATCACCACGGGATGACCCTACCGTCTGCCGGTAATCCACGCAGGACTACGCAGCACCGGATACACCCGACGCCGAGGATTTTTCTCGTTCGAAGGCAGAGCGCCCTTCTCGTGCAAGCCGCCGCACCGCTCTGACTCCGTCGGCGTCGAGGCAAAGGAGGGGCGGTAGAGGGGTATTCATTCAACGAAAAATATGCCCTTGAGAGATGCACAGTTCAACCTGTTCGCGCGATTAAAAACCCGTTCGAGGAAAGTGACTTCAGAATAAGAAATGAAATCTCGGCCGTCACGTTGTGGTGGGAAATATAAATAAATTGTACAGTTATAAAATGTACAAGCATTTTTATTTATCGAATTTTAATTATTTTTGAGATAATAAGAGTGTATTTACTGTTTATAGCGAGCTTTGTTGTAATCTAAGGACATTCGGGATAGAACATTAAAAGCGTTAGAAATCACTAAAATTATTTAAATCGATAATTTACATTAATTAACAAAGTTTAGTATATTCGACAAATGTGAAACTGAAGGAGAAATTTGGACATTTTTAGGGCAAATCCTAAAAAGAATTTTGTAGAGAATTGTATACATGAGGTAAGTTTAAAATCGTTAAAAATACCATTCTCCGTTATGGTATTTTTAACGGCTAAGAAAAATTTCGCTGCGCCTTAAATCTCGCATCGTTTTATATTGACTTCAACGTGTAACGAAATCATCACAATTTTGCAATTAAACATTGACTATGAAAACAACAACTGTTTCGAAAAAGAATATATTTATAGTAAATGATTTATAACTGGATATTTAATTGAAAATTCATTTTTACCAATTCAATTAAGACTACTTAGTGGCTTCTTTTATAATATGAAAGAGAACTTTAGAATTGGAATGAAAGGATTCTGGTTAAATTCAATAAAACAAAGATTGTCTTATTGCCATTGAATGCAAAAGAATCAAGTACATGCTATTAATATTATGTTACGAAATGGGAGCATACGCTTAGCCTTATCGTTCTTTTGAACAAAAAGAAGTTTTTAATTCCGTGGAGAACTTCAAAGACCGAATTAATTTTCATCCAGAGGTGAGCGAAGAGGAGTTCAAAATGTTATACACTTCATACGAATCTCGAGTATGACAAAGGTATCGGTCAAAACAAAAGTGCAGGAAAGAAGTAAGAATTTGAAGGAATTAAGAGATTAATTAATGTTGATTGATTTATTTTAGTTAATTAGTACAAGGTGTGTTCGTGTGTGTGAGAGGTAGATTTATGTTACATCAATTATCTACATTATCTATTGATTCTTAAATTGTAAATTAGTGTAATGCTATTTTTATTAGGTGAGCTTTGGAAAGTTTTTGATAATTTTATATTTAGAATTAAGCGATATCGTATGTGTCGTTGTGAGGTCGCCACCAGTCATAGAGACCAGCAGCGACTGAATAAATAGAAGTGTAAAATTGGATAACACGACGTGGGTCCACATTATGATAACGTTCAATGAAATGTCAGTAAGTAAAATATCAATGATGATTGACAAGAAAGGAAAATATTTCAAAAAACAAACCGAAGACTTCAAAAATTGAACCAAAATAATATAGAATGAAAAATTCACATAAAAGCTTTGAGAATAAAGGAAAGGTAAATAAAGAAAAAAATAATAAAACGAAGCCGGTGTTTCTATTTAACAAGGTCGAATCGATTTTTGCGAATTAAGAATATTATCTAAAGAATGAGATATTCCAGCGATAAACGGTAACAATGTAAAAGAATTATCGCGCAAAAACTAATAGGCCGAATGAAGACGTATCATGCGTTGACAATGAAATTCCGTAGGAGACATCGAACGAATGGATTTTAAACTGCAAAATAGTTGTAAACGCATTGGAATGGCGACGACGCGTGTCAGGGTTACAACGTGCGAAATTAAGGCGACCGCAGCCAGAAGTCCTTTTTTTCGGAAATCGAAGCGTATGAATGGAATTCGACACTCAAAGCGTTCTCATCTCACGATTTCGAAATGAGATTTCCGAAAGACAATCGGTCCCAGCAATCGTTAAATTTTATTGCAAAGACGTTATGAAGAAACTATTTCAAAATTAATGCAATATAATTAGAAAAATGATAATACTTTAAACTACCGGGAAAATAGTAATAAATGTAACATTTCTCGTAAAGACTTCAGTTGACTGCTTATAATATATTCTTGTTTTTGATATTGAGTCTCTAACATGCATCTGCCCTTCCCAGGATTTGTCCTTCGATCAAAGGAAAAAAACGCAGTCTTTTTCTAACGAAGATTATTTAAACGCACATGAAATCGGTTTCACGCTATACGGAAATCAAATTATGAGTACTAACGAAATTTGCAGGCCTATCATAGAGGTATTGCAAGAAAGTTACCTATGAAGAGAAAAATTACAACACAATTTATTACAATGCACTACAAATGCATACATTTTTATACTTCTCTAAGAATTTTAGATAAACCAATTATTATTTAATTATAATTAAGAAAATAATCCAAAATAAATAGGTTCAATTAGATACTTATTCTGATTAAAATTATACATAGTACATGATTCACTCACTGTTAATTAATCAGATATTTTTCCATATGAGAATACACAAAAATTCAGAGGAAATTCGTATTATATTAATTTCCTTTACACAAGTTTCTTTAACACAGAACACTTTTTTGAAAAAAAGTTTCCAACATAAAATAATAAATATTTTGATGTGCATCAGGTATGAATTTGTTAGAAAATTGAAATGCGAATTTCAGAAGTTGTTATTTATATTAATATTTTGGTCTGAATTTTTGTAAAGCAGTAGATGAAACTGAAACAGTCATTTTATCAAAAGGTGCGTGAAACAGAATAATAAATAAATTCCTTGAAACGCACATCAAATGGTTCTCAGAAAAGAATAAAATTGCATCTATGGTCACTTTATCTCAAAGCCAATGAGATAATCAACCGAAACTCTTTTCCCTCAGAGTTTCCGAATTTTCAATACTTCTATGCATTGTTAAGCGATGTATTGATTTATTCTGTCTTAAACGGTCTTTTAATAGAAAACTGTGCAACTTCTGTATTTACCTTGAAATTTATTCGTCTCCCCCAAAACAATCGCCTAAAATTGCCAATATCTGACATTTTTAAATACAATGATTGGAAATATAGATTTTTTTAACACAATAAGGCATCTCCACCAATTCCCTTTATTAGTCTTTATTACGTTAATAAAGACGTTTATTATCATTATTCAAAACTTAAGATATCATGACCCCACATTCAATAATGTAAAATGGAAAAGACATCTAAGCAATTGAAAAGTTGACCGAATGATTATTCCACTAATTAAGCTTTATATTAGAAAAGGAAGCTTTTTAAAATAGAAATTAGTAATAGAGATTTTAGAAATCACTGCAAACGTTTTTAAAGGTTCCTGAATTAAATATTAATTTATATCTCACATTCACACCAGAAGAGAAGTTCAACTGATCGATTTTGCATAAAAAACCTTAGGACAAGTCTATTTTGTTAATTTAAATATCAACAAGTAAATAGTTGATAAGTGGATCTTACATGAAGTTCACAATTGTGTAACAAAGAGAGCACAAAAGAAAGACGAAGGGCGGGTCCGATAGGTGATCCTCCAAGTATTTGTTGGGGAAATCCTCTGCAAAGTAAAAGGTGAGAAAAACGCTGATGGAATAACAAGAGGTGGAGATAGATGTCTGGAAACTAGGAGATGGTTCTGAAAATTTCCTTCTCGTAATTTACCAGAAATAGCGATTTTGAATGCTTAAATTTTACAAATGCGTAGAAAATAAGAAACAGTGACAACTACATTTTAAGCATATTTTACAGAATAACTCGACTTACCGCACCTAATTTGCACCGTTTCATTACCATTAAGAGTTACATTTCCTCTTCAAGTGATCTCAGAATATCGTTTATTGAGGAATTCGAAAAGTTAGGAAAACGTGATAAAATTGAGAAAATCATTGAGACCGTCGCAACGAAGGATGTAAAAGAATAGCAGCAGATGGACAAAATGGGGTAAATTAAGTAGAAAATCCGGAAGGAAGTCGATTTCAGCACATCTTCAGAACGTAGAATATTATTTGGGAATCGCAAAACGAACGCCAAATGACGTCCCCCTTAACCTAGCAAATTATTTTATTCATGTTTTCGAATCGTCATAATTTTCGAGAGGATCTCTCCTTAAATCTGGTTCAGCTCTGGAGCATATGGATGATTCATTTAAACAAGTTACGTCGTTTTGTGTGAATGCCCAAGTTTTCGTTCACGATGCAATGAACACAGAAACTGTAGATAAATTGAATTACGTTCGTTCCTCTTTCAATGCACGAACGGTTGACATTATCATTCTTCTGTTCTCATATTAAATGTAACGCGATCGGAATATACAGGTCTAGCGGTTGAAAGCGTAACGTACACTTACGTGAACAGAATTATTATTCGAATTTAATACTTAGATTCCATTTAGTAGGAAATAGAAGAGTACGTAAATATATGCATAAATTAGTTCAGCTCAGAAAGTAAAAACTCGAAATACGATAAATCGTAAAAAATGTTTGAAGAACACAATAAAAAAACTTAACAGGTGAGATTTTGAGGTAACTTTAAACACTTTCAAAATACACACTTATTATAAACGTTTATTTTCTATAGTAAAAGGTGTACTATAATTGTGGATTTTGAATGTGAATACTCAACGAATCTGCAACATAAATTGCATTTTGATTTATCGTAACTACATGTACATGTATCTATATTACACTTTGAAGACATGTAACTATAATTATATATTATACGATTGAAGAAAACTAGGTGATAAAAGCTGTCGAATTGTCGACACAGTGGTTCAAAGAAGAAGAGAGACGAATTCGGACGAATCGCATATTCTCAAATATGTATCCTTAAGAATAAAAGTTTTCTTACGCACTCCAGTTACATTTGGAACTCTCCAAATGTAGGCACATTTTAGAGGTGTACCGGAAATATTCCAACGACAACAGTGCCGATCATTAGCGGATGTGCGGGCGAAGGTAAATTTAAATTGCGTAAAAACAAATCAGTCATTTCATCCGAAAAGAAAACAACGATCCATAATTAGTTTTCTAGTTTTTTACTTTAAATTACTGTGTAAGTCTAATACATATGTGAATTATTATTTCCATTTTTTTTTATATGACTCCCCAAAACGAAGTTGAGCTCCATAATTATGATATTTATGTTATATTTATTTTCTATGCAATCTGGATTAAAATCCCTTGGCTCGAAAGAAAGTGGAATATTCGATTTTAGAAATAAAAAGGTGAATTCATTCGAATGAGTCATCACTTCACGTATCGAGTTTCATAAACTGAATATAGTAAGAAAAATGATAAGTGGTTGTTTGAATAACATTTATTATTTTCGTCATTTATAAGGACAGTGACTTGAACATCACTTCCTTTCCTTATCTCTTCCTTCTTTGCTCTGTTCACAGTGCTCTTTTTACCGCTATAAATTCTGCTTTCATAATTTGGCTCATTTTTCACCTTTCATTTGTGATCACTTAGATCTTCTTCTACTTCAAGAAACCAATTTTTTTTGAGCTTACGTCAAAAATCTTCTTTGTGAGTCTGTTGTTCATTCTCTGAATGTGTCCAGAAAATTATAGTTTGCGTTTTCTGATCCGTGTTCGTTGGTGCAGCTTTTCATCTATGTACTGCTCCAAATATTTCTCCTGCTATCTAATGCTCCGATTGTAGTCGTTTCTGTTGCATCACTCTTCGCGATTTTCTCACATGATATCTGTTTGGCAGCAATTTCGTGGGCTTCCTTTGCCTCCTGCTAAGTATTGCTATTTCATCTGCAAATGACTGTTCTTCCAATCCCTTCGACTTCTCACCGTTCGATGACTTTGTCCAAAGCCATAACAAGATTGGCGAATCCGTATCTGAAAAGGTTCTGAAATTTCATAAATTTTATTTTGGTTCTGGTCTTTCTGCCGATTCTTCCAATACATCAGAATTTCTGCGGAATCGTACGCCTTCTCCACAAATCACAGTGTTGTTCGTCTTTTGTTCTCCAGATTTATCCGATACACGATCTCCCTCTTCTCCTCCTATTTAATAACACCTTGGAAAAAATCCTCTAATTATTAGGATCACTCTTTTCACGGATCACTTCCATTTCGCACTTTTTCTGTAACCCAAATGTCTGTGATTATGAATTTTTCCTGTGATTTGAATAACATAAGATTTATTAAATAATAAAACCATAATTATAGAATTCATAGAATAATACTATCATTAAGTACTTTACATCAAATACAATTTTCTCACGCTTATTCTACGAAAATATGAAATAATAAAGAGATTAGAGTTCGGTGAGTCGAGCGACATTCTCACAAAGAATAAATAGAACATCAGCTCTCGATGTCAGCAAGTGTCGCTATTTTTCAATCATTTAATTGAATCTCGGGATTCCATCGCCTTTAGAATATATTCGGTTGATTCGTACGATAAATATTTGTCCTTTCGACTCTTGACATGTATTTCTTATACAGTCTGCGTATCTTCTAACATTCTAATTCACACGATTCTTCGATGAATCATTTTTTGCATCACTTCTTGATTTCCTCATTTTCCTTCAACCAATTCTGTGTAAATATAGAATTTGGGGAGTAAATGAGAAACCGAAGTTACAGAAGGGATTAACTAAATGACATCAGAGCGTTTTCTCAAATGGCAATTTCCGTTTGAATACTTCAAATGGTTCCAAAAATGATATTTTCTATAGTTTGAGATCCGAAACCGAATCTTTTACAACTTTAGATACTCAAAAGGAAAACGACTAAATTAATTTCCAATAGACTATTTAAAGTAGATTAATTTGTGCACACGAAGGTGAATATTATTAAAATGATTTTACCCAGCTATTGTGAAATGAAGAAGATATTGACGGAATCCACAACATTCAGTTATCAGTTTTTAATTATTTAGATTGGCTTCAAAAAGTTGATTACGATTTATTTTAATTTTCTTATGATGGAAGTGAATGCCGAATAAAAAGCTATTCAGCATCAAAACACATGTAACAATTAGTCTATCATAAGATGAATTCTAAGTACCTTCATTTAAGTGCCCGAATTCATCAGAAACTTTAATCGACCTCATTTAAATAAGATCATCATACTCGTAATTCATTGACCTCCAATGGAAACGCCATTTCTCATCGGCGCATAATATCACAAATGAAACAACCATTTAGGAACTCACCTTCCCCGGGAGCATAAGTAGATTATGAAAACCCATCTGCGTTCTACCTTCCCTTCAAATGGATTACCTCCTTAACTAAAGACTGTTCTATAGCATCAAAGAGTACAGCCTCTTTCGTCTTCTCTTGCAGAATTCTACGAGCCGTTTCTAGAATGCGTAAGAATTTCCAAACATTATACAATCATCTTTACCGAAATGCGGTTTTCTACAGCCAATTACAGGGAGTGTTTATAGGAAGAGGTTTATGGACAACGCATAAAGATGAAGTAAAAGTGACAGGAGCCTAATATCTGGAGCTAAAGAAATAAAAATCAACTTTAATCATAAAAAGAGAAAAAGAATAAAAAGTTACTATAGTTACAAGATATGAAGTCAAGAAATACATTTGAAAACAACATGTGTAAGAAAAGCAAAAAGAAAACAAAACAAAATAGAAAAAGTGGATGGTAAATTTTGTAAAGTATCAGGGCGGAACTTTTCGTACGAGCAAGTGCTGAATTCCATGAATATGCAAGTTCAGATTACTAAAGTGTAGAATAAGTCAGTAGATAAGGAACCAGACATTAATAAATACAAACGAATAAATATAAATGAAATTTTACATTTGAATTGAGAAATGATTAAACTATAAGAAATCGAAAAATAGAGCTAAAAAGGACAAAGTATATCTTATATACGAAAATTTTGTGCAACAGATATTGTACTACAGAAGGTAAGGGCAATATTGGTTCATCTTCGCAAAATAAATTGCAGAAAATTGCCTCTTATTTCGCATAATTGCGACGGAAGGCGTCTAATAGACGTTATATTCTATAGTCACTTTCGGAGGGAAACAATCGCTCGTGTTTATCTGTGACGAGAGTTTTTGCACAGGAGAAGTACTTTTGAAAGAGATTGATTAAAAAGCGACTTCATTGATAATGAATACGAGGTCCAATGAATCGGAAGTCTAGGAAACGCTGCATTGGCATTAGATCTTCCAAATTACGATAAGAATGGAAGCGTTGCATTTAGAATTCATTAAAGTCGATTACATATAACTTGTGCGAAAATCTTGTAAAAAATATTTTTAAATCCAACATTTTACCGAATCTTCTGTATTACATTACTTAAATAGTAATAATAATTTAAACGAGAAAGAACCTATTATACAAAACTATTAAAGAGAAAAGAACACATTAAGCATTAATAATACGCTCATTTGCCTTAAAGAGTGAGTATTGCATTTGGAACATTTAGCATTTATTTATCGGTTGCGATGGACATTGTTGATTGATTTTGATGGACATTGGCATCATTGGTATGATTTTATCAATTAAAGCATCAAAATCAATTATAAACCAATATCGTTTGATAGGTTAAAATTATAAAACACCTTGAAAAAAGGTCATTACTTTTTAACCAAGTAGAAAATGCTCAAATAGTGAAAGTGAGAACAGCTAATAAGACCAAGAATCATTTCTGAAGACAACCAGCGAACGTTTTGAATATCGATTGGCGCATTTCGTACGCAAAAATAACTCCGACAAATTCTTCTACGGTATTATCGATCTGTAGGCGACGACCCCACTGATACTTTACGCTCGTATATAATAATCGCGATTGTCACACGATGTGCCTCCATTTAAAAATACTCGATCCGTAACCCAATTGACACGGCTTTTAATGGGCGATCGTCACGCTATCCTCAGCCCGCGGCCGACTCTGACATTTCTGGAACGAAGTTTCGATCAAAGTTTCTGGGAAGCGGGAAATATGCTCGTCCACGACAACTTTATCGACCGCAACTAAATTAATGAGCATTAATTTGCCCAAGGATTAGTCAAATACGCTTCAGCCATTTTAATTCACCGGCAGCAACTGTCATGGCGGATGCATTCTGGTTTCAGAGTTTTAATAATGACGCACAAAATGGAGAGGACGCTATCTTATCGAGTATTTCATCCAAGGACGAATTTTCGGCTCTATCTTACGACCTGCCATGTTTGCGAACTTAACATCGTAATAAAATACAAGACGAAATAAATACATCCGCCATTAAGGAGTGAACTTCGTTGAATCATAAGATGAATGTTTCATACTTAAAGATAACCAATTATATTAGTGAAACCAATTCTATTAAGAATAATTCCAGAATAAACTTTGATTTACTTCTCTTTTCGGAAAATTTCAATGATTTCATAGATTCGAATAATACGACCGAATAAAAAAAGGAACAAGAAACTTTTCTTGAAAGAAATGGCGGCATCTTTTAGATGTGGATTCCACCAATTTTTATCATTCTATCTTGATCTTAAATGATGATTATGATATAAATTATTAGAGTACCAGTATCCCAAAAACGAAGGTGTCCAATTTTACGCGATACTATTAAATTTTATCCTTTAAATATACTTATATATGTTTGAATATATCCTTGATTTCCATCCAAATTAATTAGTACATTTAAATCTATTTTTTAACTCCATAAACCGTAGAAATTAGTCTTCTTCAGTGAATAATCAAGCGACAAATAATATATATTCAGACAGTAGACAGGATATTTCTAAAGATATATTGATAAAGGAATTTCTCAAACAACACGGCATTTTCCAAAAAAAAGTTATTAGTAAAAAAACAAAATTCTTAGAATGGTTACTATCAATGGAAGATGAAATTTCTGGGAATCTTACTGTCATCGAAACATATTGAATCATAGCATATATCGATAATGGATTATCGATTAAAGTTTAAAGAAACAAAAGATGTATCCGAAAATAAAAATGAGAGCTTCTGAAAGAATAAAAGATGATTTCCTCCTCAATTACTTTTTTTTCAAACATTCCCACCAATTGGCATCTTAATATTTTGATTCGTCAGTTAAAGAGAACGAGTCGTTGGCAGTATCTTAACAACTTCTAATTTTTGGCGAAACATTGATTTCGGTTAAAATATTCAGAACAAGCGGAGAGACACGGATATGGAATGCAACTTCACTCGTTGATACGGAAAATTGTTTTATACATCAGGAATGGCTCATTCTGAGTTTCGGCCAAGAATAAAAATGACCGCAATTCTCGCTGAGGCCAACATTCCGGTGGAGGGGAAGTGGCGTTCCGTTAATTTGCATTAAATTGCGTTGTCATTGCTTAATCTCATGATTAATGCTTCAGAAGTGATTGATTATTTATGGTGGCATCATAGCGTTCATTCAGAGGGAAAACAGGAGTTCAGAAGGATTCGATGACATTTTTTCTGAGTAAAATGCTCATAATATTTAAAACGCACTTTAATATGGTAATCGGTTACAAGATACGTTCTTAAAGCACACAGTGTACGAACATGTGACGAGATTTTTACGTGACCTAATTGTTACGTACACTCTTGTGCACTTAAGTATCTTTTTGCATCTAAATCATTAGTTTTCCATATAAAATGTATTAATTTTAGCGAAGACAAAAATTCCTACGAATTTTAATTTTCGCTATATCAGAGGTTGGAACAGAAAAATCCATTCTGCATCATTTTACCTCGAGTTGCAAATTTTTTCCTTTTCTTTCGTTTAATGCGAATTATTTAAACCGCATTCGGTGGAAGTCTCATCCAATGACGTCGATATGGAAAACACATCCGATGAAATGTGCAAGTTTATACGCTTAATCTAATTTGGCCACTTTCACTTCAATGACCGTTAGTATTAATTCGTTTGTGAACAAGAATCACTATTCTACAATGGATGACTTAGAGAAAAAGAGGTTTGAGGTCCTGGATGAAATATTATAACGATTTCGAAAACAAATAATTTGAGTCTTCGCCGTGACATCCGTTTGAATGTCTTCGGTTAATGGAATCCATCGCATAAATTGGACGGCACACGAAAAGCCGCCTCCACATTCGTCCATTAATCGATGGATTTCTTTTGATGAAATAATTATTTGGGAACTTTTGGTAGAATACATTTTCTCAGGGGAAGTTTACTTAACGGAGGACAAAACGAAACCAAAAGCATGGGGAATATGTCTTTTCGAGTATTAAAATATATAAATAAACAGTTTCCAAGAATTGACGCGTGAGAGTCGAATTTCATTAAAATATTCTTTTAAATACGAGAATATAAAGAAAAATACATTATAACGGAAACCGAATCGTTGATTTGGAGACGACCATCCCCTGCCATGCGCCGCAACATTATTCGGAATGACATCGGGAGAAGAAAATGAGCGAATGTCGACTAAAAAGTAATTTCAAACAAAGATCTCTCATAAGAAGAGAATTTTCCGGGATAAAAATTAGCCAATCCGCTAAAAGAAGAGAGAAACTTTAGCGGCGGTAAAACTTCGATCCAATTTTCAGCTTTCCTTACTTTTTGCCTCATTTGATGTGAATCTCCGACAACAGCGCCGCTGCGGTCGACCAAATTGTATTGAAGATTACACTAAACTCGTGCACATTTCTAAACTGAGAACGTATGAGTGATTTGTGTTCGATGTCCGATTGGCGTGGGACCTGGGTTCGAGTCCCAGTCGTGTTTAACTCTGTGAAAAGCGCACGCTTTATCGTGATAAGTATAGAATATATTGTTCCCTTGTATTAAAGAAAAATCTAAATAAATAGAGACTCTTCCCAATATTAATTCACAGGTTAGTTAATTTTTCGAGGAATGCTTCCACCGCAAATGCTTGTTGCTGAAGATGGAAAACATTCGTTTAAAACGCGAATTACGTTATTTTGATATCAGGATTAGAGAAACTATTCGAAAGATTATCTTCATTTGTAAATATAAACTCGTTCTAATTAAAAAACTGTTAATTAATGAGCTGAAATTATTCGATTTACAAGAAGTAAATTGCGAAGCACAATCTCTTATTTAAGATAACCAAGTTAAAGGGATATAAGATTATAGAATGAATTGAAATAGTGATGATAGAACATGGATCGGACATTTTTCCATTATATTTACATAATTAGATATAAAGAAAAATTAGATTTTGCCCACGTATTGGTGTATCACAAATAAACCGAAATTTATTATTTTAAACTATTATTAGCATTCATCTTCAATCTACCTTTCTCAATGAAAATAATAGGCCAAGATAAGTTTTAAATAAAAATGAATATTCTTCACGAAAATGCATGTTTCCAGTGAAATGGAAGAATGCTTTTTCTTAGCGATACGTAATTTAACAAGGTAAAATTTTGAAGTCATTTAACCCTAATGTTTCAATTACACTCACAACATCAACCCGTTTATAATTTCAATATAGTTTACCGATTCAAGTCATTCTCGAAGAAAGAATGCTTACGCTGAAAACACCTGCAACGGATGTAGAATGAAAGTCAAGAAAACGAGAAATAGAATATAAAGTCTTTGATGTGTAATATTCAAGAAATAAGGTTCGACACAACTGAAATAATACTCCGTCCAAAAGGCACACTTCAAACTGAAAAGTTCCTTTGTCATTGAGTGGTGGAACCTTTTTAATTAACCAACACAAAATAATAGCTGTGAACCGCTATTCATGGCTTTTTACACTTTTAGGAGTTCATTTCTTTGCTTTCAACATTTCCGTACGTCAGTGAATACTTTCCAAAGAGGGAAGCTTTTATTTAATTAATATTCGCCATTATTTTTTTCATATCGAAATTCAATAATTCGTCGAAAATATATAAGTTCGCAAAATATAAAAGAGAAACAAACAACCTTTGTAAGCAAACTGTATTAGAAAGCACGTTGAATAAATACATGAAATTCATTTCAGATACGGTTAAGATTCTTTATTAGTTCCATGTCATTGATATGACACATTGACTTCACAGAGTAATTACTAATTATTTTAGTTTTACGAAGAAGGGATTCTAAGTTTATGTTTATGATGAAAATTATTTACTTTAAGGCATTACAATAGTATAACGAACAGGAGAAGTGTATAATATTCCTATGTGACTGATAAAAAGAGATCGCTCCTAATAAATGCACTGTTTACGCTTAATTCCTCAAGTAAAACGAGCGAGAAATGAAAGTCAAAGGTTATATATTTACGGTTGAATCTAGTTGCAAATCGAAATGTAGAAAATCGAACCTCAATTTGAATCTCTGACAGATCTAATCCGATCCTTGAAAAAGTAAAACCATTTTTGGATTCAGTTCCGACTTCTGATTGTTTACTTAAATCGGTTCATAATACAAAAGATGTCATTTGAAATGTATCGTTGACAAATAAAGATTCGATGGAATTATATCCTCATCAATCAAACGTCTAACTTCGAAGGGATCTTCACAGAGATTTTAGCAGCAGATCGGGGAAATATTCTGGAAAAGAAAAAGTTTTGGGAAAAGGCAGATGGTGCCATCTCGATACCATAGGAATGGAATTAAACGATTTATTTTTTGATAGTCATTTTTAAGTACTTTAACGTCTCCTACGCATGTTATTGAAAACGTTTGGAATGTTTGGAAAAGAAGTTTCCTTAGTAATTTACGGAAGTAACTCGCGCGAATTATTCGAACACTCATTCCATAGAAGGAACGCATGTGGTTAAGAATTGTTATCTTTTAATGGAACACTCGTAGTTGGTGTAAACGTCTCCCGAATTCTTATGACGTTTGGAGGCAAAGTCCCGATTTCCAGACTCAAACTGAAAATCGAAGGGACTCATCGAATAACACCAAGGGATGTTATACCAAATGGAAGGGAATTCAAAAAACGGAGATCATAAAATAGCAATAATGAGTCCTTCGATTTAAAGACCGTATGATCGTCCATTCGATCGAAAGTTAAAGGAGATGTCTCTGAGAAAAACACTCATCGATCATCTTCCTGCGGCCTTCAATGGATTCTTAATTAATCGAAAACATGAGAAACGATATGCGCAGTGTATACGAATGACGTTCTCTTAATTAACACGTAAAGAGTCGGGTCATGGTCGTTCTTCACTAACCAGGTCACGATGAATTAAATGGCGGAGAAATATACTATATCAAGGTTTTTCCGCCTCATCTCAGACGCATTTAAATGACAAAGACGAGGTCGCAACTGCCGAATGAAAGAGCTTTTTCAATCCGCGAAAATTAATAATGCCCGGGAAAAGCATATTAACGTCGGTTGCCTCTAAAATGTTCTCATTTAGTTTTTCTAATTTTATTCGTCGTCATTTTCAGTCGTTCTAAACATCGAAAAAGGTGTTCAGGAGAGTCGCCGTATGAGCGTTGCAAGCGTATGTTGAGTGGTGACCTACCGAGGAAAGTATGTGTTTTTCGGGAACTGATAATTGGCTGCAAAGTGCAGTTTTCTCCTTCTCGAGTGAAGACATTTTACACACAAATTATGTTTGTTTATGAATTTTTTCGGGGAAAATATAATTTAAAGGAATCGAGAATGAAAGATGTTAACTTGCGTTGAACATTCATATATTTAGACACGTCAGGGCAAATACGCATAAATTCATAACGATATTTTTCAAAACAACTTTAGCGTAATTCGTCTGAAAGACCAAATGCATTCTGAGCCCATATTAGAGTCGAAAGTGTGATCTCAAAACTTTATCGTCTTCTAAAAATAAAAGGCTCTTAAAATATCAGCCTTGAACGATAGAAAACATTTATTTTCAGGAGGAGAACTGCTGAAGAAGGTTGAATAGCATATTTCAGAGAAATAAATATTGTGAAAGACATTTCTTGCAAAAGATTGAGAAATACTACATAAACGGATTAAACGATATTGCGGTGGCGTTTAAATCGAGAGAATCGCTTGAAAGCGCTTTTTACACACTTCCCTTAATCACTTTTCTAGGAAACTAATCTAAACTATGATTTTCGACCGTTGAAAAGTGATATCAGTAGATTAAAACCCATAAATTGCGAATCATCAATTTAACGCAAATAAAATTCATACTACTGTTTGCTTCATTGTCCTTATTGAAATGAAGACCCACGAATCAACGTTTCTAAAGCAAAAAGGGAGAGACATATCCATAAATCGCTTCGAATCGAAGGCCACCATATACTCGGGCCCCTTAGCGAGCACCCGCCGTTCATCTGGTTGCGTGAAAATGGTTTCAGCGATTAAAAGAGCCTTTGGCGCTTCGTTTTTGTCATTTGGAGAAATTATCTAATAACTCAGTGAATTAAGGGATCGAAATGCATCCATTCACAGACTGATGTTGAGATTTCATAAGTCAGTGATTTTCGGCCATAATATAAATTGACGAAAAAAATCAGTAAATGATGAAGACGAACGATCAGTATTTAAATGATGATAAAGAAACGTTTTTTGTAACGCTAAGTGCTGAATAATTTGGCGAAAAAACTATGTGAAATGTGCAAATGCAATCATGAATCAAAAAAATTTGACTTAAACCAGTGAATCTTCAGAGTGCCGAACTATTTTAGGGACAAAATTGTTTCGAATCGAGAGCACTCTTTTGAGGGAAATCTTTTTAATACGTTTCGAAGTGTTAAATTTCGTCTTGAACTCTGATTTTTTGGGAAATTCACGCATCTCCGATTGGAATTCCATTGCGACAAATGTTTACATCGACTTCATTTATTCGTTGCGTTTGTTTCCGTAGATTTTCGTCTGAAAAAGGATTTCCTTTATCAGTTTCCCAATTCGAAATCACCCAAATGTATTTCCTCTAAATAACAAAATATAAAGCAAAAGAAACATACGATTATTTATTCGGTTGTGATCCATTTAAAGGAATTAAGACTGTAAATATCTCCTTTTAGAAAGAATACTTTCACATCAAAAGGATACGAATTTCCAGACTCTAAAAAATAGAATATTCCAAAAATATCCCAAAAATTCAAATACTCTACAGTCATTTGCTTATATAAACTGAGGTGGGAAAAACATTTATTAATGAATAACTGATTATGATGGGCACCTGTTAGAGGTAATCTCGCGAGAATCTCTCAAACTCAATGCTTTCAATTCTAATTGATAACTGCTTTAATGTGAGCGTTCACTTATGCACTCGATTTGCCTGCAATTCGGTATCTCTTTCTGCTCTTGGAAAGAGAATGCATGGCTGAGATGAAATTTGTATCTAGCTATCAGATGGTGAGCATTTTTACCATTATCGACTGATTGAAAAATTTATAAGAACGGTTCTTGTTTATTAGAATGAGAAAAAACCAAATTATTATCCTTTTCATGAAGTCAAAAAAAGTATTGGGAGAAGGGAATTACTTTTTCATTACACAAGGATTTATTCAAAGGGATTTCCAGATCCGGAACAATCTAGAAGCTTTTCGTCCGCCAATCGAAGATCACAAGATTATTTCCGGGAAATTTCGTCAGCCCTCGTCACACGTTTACATTCGCAGCTGGTAATCTTTCACAATTTAGTCACTATTTCACTAATAGTCACTAATTCAGTAATAATAGCGACAAACCGAAATAATATCATACCTTTCATACAATAGAAAAACCTCACTCTAAATTTAATTTTCGGATAAAGTACAATATGCAATTAACTTACATGGATACTGCGTGTAATAATTGCATTAATTGTGAAAATTTTGTGCGGAACAAACAGAAAAATTTTGACAAACAATTTACTATGTGTATAAAGTAATAATAAACATAATAAGTAATTAAAGCTATTAAAAATTTTGGTACAGAAACGAAAAAGAATATTAAATCTGTTATTAGAGTTAATAATTCGTTGATGAATTTCGAAGATAAGAAAGAGTTGTGCCCTCGAATTGTGCAAATAACAGAACCCTTGAAGCGTTTTAAACGATCATCCGTACCTAATACATATTATTAAAAGCAGAAAAGGGCGAGTAATTATCCTCGATAAAACTTCAAAAGATCGGACATATGTATCTTACTATTCGTTTTAAAATCTCCTTTTAGCCCCTCTGGGAGACAGTCGAAAAAAAGGCTCCCAGCATGCACCGCGACAGAAAAGAACTGGAGGCGATGCGAATACGTGCACAGAATTCAAGAGGTTTACTTTCCTAATTAAGAAAAACTTCCAACGAAATAGCGATCTTCTTCTGTTTTCAGTGGGTTTGGGTGAAAACGGTCGCCGAAATCTGCAATTCAAAACTCAGAATAAAAAATAGGTTTCGGGTCGTTCCCAAGTTACGATTCGGTCAATTTCAGCGAATCGCATTAAAATCGATTTTCTGCTCCTATCATTGTAATTCGTAATCGTTACAAACACGTAAATATAATAAATCTTGTTAATTTTATAAATATCTATCAAGATATGTCCGCGTTAAATCAATAATACGCGCTTTATTGTATTTTTAAAATGCTCTACAACAATCGGTGATCTCGTTTCAGTACTTCACAAATTATTATTGTCTGCTCATCTGATACCATTTTAATTTAATATAAAGAGCTGAAAATTATAATGTTATACAGCCGTCTAAATAAAATTAAAAGTGAATCAGAATCTTTTCTGTTTCCCTTTCAATATCAGAAATATTTATCAACTACTTTCGCTCAAAATGATTGTTCTATTTTTTATTAAATCGATATCTCCAATCGTTTCTGTCTCAATCTTTAAAAGGGATTACACAAATGTATTTAGTGAATTAAGAATCATTTCGATAACTAAGCGAATGTCATAAATTAAAGAGTTTGGCAATTCGTGTTTACTGATTTTGAAGAGGGACACACGAATGAACCGAAGAAAGTATAGTAAATTAGATATTTCTGTAAAAAATACTACAAAAATAGTTCTTGCATATAAGTTAGAAAAACTCCGACTAAGCAACGGTGAAACATTACACAAGTGCATTGTGTACGTACCGTTCATTAATATTTTAGGACAAATTAAGAAAGATTATGAATTGTAGAAAATTCATTAGAAACATCGATAATGAATTAAGCCTCTCACATATAGTGTGTCCAATAAGAATTGTGATAATACAGTAAAATGGAGATAAGAGAAAATATTCTTGTACAATTACAAAAAATAGCCATTAATAGTTGAATTACGCAAATAATAAAACTTTCTTCGAATGAACAAAATCCTTTCTTCAGCATTTAATTATGATAAAGTTTCTTCAATCATAAATGACATTCGTTTGTAAACGATTGGATATAGAATAGAAAAAATGGGCTGAAATAGACGCACTTATGCGAAATATGAATCTCTCAATTCATAATCTTAGTAAGAGCAAAGATTTATGGGAGGAATGCTATGGAATAAGAATCATTTCAGTTGAGAAAAACTCAATTTCAAAACTTCTTCTGGATGCAATGGAAACTTTTTTCATCTCAAAATTTATCACTTGCCACGGAAGAATACGAAGAAAGGAATTCGAACTTTTCATTTGCTCATTATTCTAAAAATAATATCAATTATTGCCGCCTCCTCGAGGGAAAAAAGGAAAATAAAACGAGAGAAAATTAAAAGAAACGAGCGTATTTTAATTCGGTCTCTTGGTTTAGCTATATATATTGAAAAAAGACTCTCAAGGGAAAAAAGAGTAATTGAAAAACTTTGAAATGAAGAGAAAATGAGAAAAGAAATCATTCGAAGGCTCTCTTGGGTGAACATTATTTATGAGAACATAATCAAGGAGAGAGTAAAATGTTTTACGGAATCCATTAATAATGCAAAAGAGCAATTAATTTTAGCGCATTATATTGTTCACTTGGAATATTTATGTCAGTCGGATAAATTGAATGAAAGCGAATTTTACGCAAATCGTCATTTATCCTGTTTTTTAATTCTTCTCTAAACAATGCTTTTGAGTATTCATCTCGGAGAACCATGCGTCTTCGAACGAAGGAATGTTTTTTTAGCGGAACTGATAGCTGAAATTGAACAAATTATTAATCTATAGTTTTTTAAAAATTTTTTCAAAATCATGCGAAACAGAGATAAATAGTCATTTCCTAATGATAAATTTCTCACTGCAGTAGCTTATTTAATGGAAGACCACTAAGCATACTTTTGAGAGCAGCTAATACAATTTCCGCGGCAAATCCAATGAGAGAGTTAGAAAAGGGAAAACATTATGCAATAAATGTTACACATTACAATGATGCGAAAAAAAAGATGATGCACAATAGGAAAGAGCTCCAGAGCGGACAAATCCTTGTAAAAGAAGACGGATTTAGGAGAAACGAAGGCCAGTCCGAGGAGGAACATTATTGAAGGAAAATAATTGAGAAAGTTGAATTCCCTTCATTAAGGCAACTCTGAAACAACTCTACAAGATTCCGTTAATATTAAGCGCGTTTATAAGTCGTCAAAGGTGATGGCAAAATGAAGCTCCTAAATTCCCATAAAGTACATCTAATCCGAATGAACGTCACACGTCTTTCGTTTCTCAAGAATTTTAATGAGCTAACTTTTAGGAGGAGAAATTCCTGTAAATACTTTTCCTTGATAAGTATGAACTCTTTTTAGTGGGATCATCTCGGGTTTCGAAGGAAATAATGTGATATAATCCTATTCTAAGGAGAAGTAAGAAAGAGAAAGGGTTTTGTTTATATGTTTGTTATTTTCGGAAAAGTTCAATTTGGACAAAGATATATTCAGACTATGTTAAACATTTGTGAATATGTCTCAGACATGAATCCTTTTAAAAAATACTTCCAGGATAATTCAGTTGTTACGATGTTGGTTTTGCAAAAAAGGAATCGAATGCTCTAGTCTAGTTTTAAGACCTAAAATATGTCAACTGAAATTTCGTTCGAACCTCTTTTCCATGGAATCAGCGCAATGGACACACAAAAGCGATGAAATATTAATTGCAAATAAATATACCACGATTATACGCGTCTGGGCGAGTGAATTATTTATCGAGGCATTCGTTATTTATGACATAAATAATATCTTATGAACGAACTTTCACTGATGATGAAAACAAAAGCGTCTTGTAAAATTCATTGCCTCATTGAGTTTAATAACAGAAAAGTGTTCCCATTAGCGTTCTTTCGCTGTAAAATAATTTCCTCTCGTGGTCAAAGAACATTGCGTCAAATACTGTTTTGAATTACTATCTTTCGAAGGAGAAACTAATTTTCGTTTGCGAAAAATGAAAGATTAAGAGATCTATTTCGAGGGTATACACAGATGATCTCATCAATAGGTTCGAAGATCACGTTCGGAAATTCTGATGAATGGATTTCTGCTTTAAAAAGTTTATTAGGTAAAGTATGAATGAGGAAAATTCCCAGAAATCGTAGAACTCGCGAACTTAGGAATTACAGTTATACATCTTTTAAAAAGCCTGAGATTTATAATGAGATATGGAATATAATAAAATATATATGGAATTGAGAACTCTCTGGGTAAATTAAACGGGTATTTGGATTCAACAAAAAGCTTTATACTGAGCATCTCCAAGAAAACAAATTCCTGCGATACATTGTACACTTGTTAAAGTTACTATTGAAAACGTGATAATTTCATCAAATTAAAATAATTTCCGGAAATATATGTTGAACACGTCTTACCTTAGCGGCTGCTACAAATCAAGTAAACTGCAAATAAAATTTAAAATTTTACCATGCACGACATACATATCAACATATTAACAAACAAGTTTGGTAAATCGGACACTCCAAACGCGCAAAATATAAAAATTCCCGTTACCTTTGGAGTTACGTGTACTTACACAGCCGCGAAGGTTCGAGCGGCTGCTGACACTTTCATAAAATATTCAATGAAATTGCATAATGTTTATGAGTTAATTATTTGCAAGCTTATTGCATAATGGAAGGCTTAAACACGACGTTCAATATTTTACAAAAAAATTATCATTGGTGAAACGTCAAATTGAAATAGATTAATTTGTTTCACATATTTTCAGTTCTATCGAACCTACCTTTCTAACGCATTAAGGATTGATATTGACAAATTTAAATATAACTGAAATTAAAAAAAACATTAATGATTAGCTACAGATCTGGGAATACAAAACCTGTGCCTTACGTTTCACCTCGAGTAATACTTTCGCAATTACATAATTCACTAGTAGAAAGTAAAATTAATTTTTAATCACGTCTTATTTGGAAAGGGATTATAAATAAATTCGAACCGATAACGAATATTTCATAACAAATTAACAAAGGTCCCGTTTTTTCCATAAAAATTAGTGCTTTTTCGTTTTCCCGTTTAATATTTCAAATTAAAAATTTTAGTCGCTTCTCCTTTCCATGATGAGTAGAGATACAAGAAACTCGGAGACGAAATAACTGCACTCAGAAAAGGCGAGAAATAAATCTCTCGTTCTTATGATATTTTTCTAGTGGAATTGAATCTCATCAAAATATCGAAACATACATCATTCCATGAGTGATAAAATACGAAGATTTGGCGTAGCGACTTGATTAAAGTGCTTAAAAAAGGGGAAATCTATTTTCTTAGTCATCTGAGACCCAACAAGCGATTTTACCTCTAAAATTTCCTCATCTCTACAATTTCTTTGGCTTCGATCTTTCAGTTGCCAGAGCAACGAATCATCATCGCTTCGCGAATGAGGGTGGAAAACGAACTTTTTCGAAAGAGATGGCCGAAAAGAATTCTGGGAATGTGGATTTTCTGGAAAAACTATGAAAGCTAGAAGCGTTCCATAAATAAACTTATTTTCCTTATATCTCAAAATACAGTGTTGCGTGATGAAGACCTCCTGAAGAATCTCTAAGGGTCTTAATAAAATTTCCATCAACGATTCCTCATTTATCTTCGATACATGAAATCCGTTCACTGTTTTTTCCGCTCTTTTCCATTGATGCGCAAATACTTGATTTTTGATGATTTGGAACCAAGAAACGTAATAATAATAAAAACAACTTTGTAAATTTCCACAGAAAAAAATTGGTATATTAGCGACCGGTTTCGTAATAAAAAATTACATCTCCAGAAAATTTTCTTTTCTGTGGAAATTTACAAAGTTGTTTTATTACTTATGGCATTCCACGAAATCATGCCATTCATCATCATATTGATCTCGAGAAACGTAATGTGTTAATTGGAACCCAATAATTATATTGATGGAGGTTTTCAAACGGAAAGATTTAATATCAAATAACATAATAATTATTTAAAAGAAAATCTAAGAATACATTTTACTGGATTAATGCAAAACACGTAATATATCCAAAAAGTAAAGAAACGCCTCACTTCCATTAAATATAATAAATGAAAACTAATTTTTATCAAAGTTGTGTAATTTCAGGCATACCACGAGTATACATGAGTTCGAATATTTAATACTCTTTAAATGGAAAATAAACGAACGTACATCTTACAATTAATCCCTAAAAATTCAAGCAGTTTATGGAATATCAAGGAAATACTTTGAATGCATTTATATTTACCCTTGATCGCACTTTTTTGTGCTCGCCCCAATTCCCAAAAAGGACTTCATCAAAGCGGAGGGGTCTTACGATCGTAAAATATTGGGACGCATCTGAAGCAGGTAAAATATGCGCTTGAATTCGATTTTTCTAAAGCTGAAAAATAAATTTCTCCGAGCGAAAGAATGGGGTAGAAGTTAAATGTTAAAAAATATTCCATCTCTCATAATATCTTCCAGACATTATTCAACAACATTCTTGAAGTTAACTTTAAACCGATTAAGTGATGTTATGAAAAATAGATGCGCAATCAATCGATATCGAAATATTAACTGATTCGGAGTGTGAAATAGCGATCAGAAAATAAATGAAGAGAATACGGAATCTCACTTAAGATTATCTTATTAATTAATTCTACAAAATGTTGGAGCTTTTTTTTTGAAGAATTTTTCATTTTTAGGCAAGGGTCTTAAGAGTGATACACGTAACTTGTTCCATTCTGAAATTCCCCTGTTGAGAAAAGAATACTTCTTTACATCCGCCCTTTGCCGCCGGGGCTTAATTTTCAATTCGTGGCTACCGCAAAAATCAGGTTTCGCAATCGAATTTTTAAAGGATATCCAACCATCTTTACTTGTAATTATGTTATAAATACAACCTAGTCGACTTATTTTTCTCCTTTTTTCCAGAGTATCAGCATATATATATATATATATATATATATATATATATATATATATATATATATATATATATATATATATATATATATATATATATATATATATATATATATATATATATACGAGTAAAGGTGCGCTTGCTGACAGCAAGCAATCTAATAATATATCTTTTAATTAAATGTAACATTTTTCGAAACATTATTCTGAAAGGCCAATCTAAACATAAAATAAAGGCCATTTTCGCAGCGAGTATTGCTTTGATTTCGATTTCCAATGCATTTCTTACCGCAGCATTATTACCGCCCTGGCGTCGAACCAAGGCCATCCAACGGAAATCACTGTCATTATTGGCTTGAGTACGATTGACTATATAAACATTCCGAATTTGAAAAGAAAATTCATTAAGGAAGTACCTTAAAATGAGTCCTTAATTCCCGATGCATTTCTTACGAAGTTATAGTTAACGCCCCCTAGAATCGAACCAACGACCATTTACGACATAATTTTGGTCGCTTTTAAGTGAGAATGGTCCCTTTTATGGCTGTGTGAAATTTTGAACCTCTGCGCGGTTGGGAAGTGTCATAAAAAGCTTTCGGAAAAATGGTCAATGTATTTTAAACGGGAAAAATCGAATTTATGGGACGCTCTGGAATCGAACTCGTGACTCATACGTAACTGTTGATTTTTTTCAAAGTACATTATGTAAGTATCTATAGGTGTAGAAAGTTTGAATGATCTATGTATCATATTAAGAGAGCTACAATTTTTCGAAATTTGAAAGTATTTCACCTCCTGGCATCGAACCCAGGACCGATTGTACGTAAAATACTACATTTTTCCGTAGACATATATATTAGCAATAGCCACATGAAATCTTATTCTTTTAACTTAATGGGAAGTATTTTTAAAATTATTTGAAAAACGGCCCCATGCATTCTTAACGGGGAAAATCGAGATTACGGGACACTCTGGAATCGAACCCGTGACACATAGGCAACTGTAGATTTTTTTCAAAGTACATTTTATATGTATCTATTTATTTAAAAAGTTTGAATGATCTAAGAATCATATTAAGGATGCTAGGATTTTTTAAAATTCGAAAATATTTCACCTCCTGGCATCGAACCCATGAACAGTCGCACGTAAGCAATAGCATATTTCCGTAGATATATATGGTAGCAATAGCTACATGAAATCTTATCCTTCTAGGTTAATGGGAAGTATTTTTAAAATCATTTGAAAAACGGCCCAATGCATTCTTAATGGGGAAAATCGATTTTTGGGGCCTCCTAGAATCGAACCCATGATAGGTAGGGTCGGTTTTCCAATTTTTCCTAGGTGAGATTTAGTTGGCCATTACGGAAAAAAATCGGCGGCTCCGTGGCCAAAGCGGTTTGGGCCTGACATTAATATCCTATATATATATATATATCTGTATATATATCCCCCCGAAGCGTCTATATATAATAGATACGAGTAAAGGTGCGCTTGCTTACAGCAAGCAATGTAATAGTATATTTTTTAATAAAATGAAGGTATTTCGAAATATATTCTGAAAGGCCATTATAAACATAACGTAATTGATTTTTCGCAGCGAGAATTGCATTGATTTCGATTTCCCATGCATATCTTACTGCAGCATTATTACCGCCCTGGCGTCGAACCAAGGCCATCCAACGAATTTTACTGTCATTATTGGCTTGAGTATGATTGACTTTATAAATATTCCGAATATCAAAAGGAAATTCATTCAGGAAGTACCTTAAAATGTGTCCTAAATTCCCTATGTATTTCAAATGGAGATATAGTTAACGCCCCCTAGCATCGAACCAACGATCTTTAAGGACATAATTACGGTTGCTTTAATGTAAGAATGGTCCCTTCAATGGCTGTGTGAAATTTTGAAACTCTGCGCGGTTGGGGAGTGTCATAAAAAGCTTTCGCAAATATGGCCAATGCATTACTTATGACAAAAATCGAGATTACGGGACGCTCAGGAATCGAACCCTTGATACCTAGGCAAGTGTTGATTTTTTTCAAAGTACTATATATACGTATCTTTCGGTTTTGAAAGTTTGAATAATCTATGTACGATATTAAGGGTGCTATGATTTTTTAAAATTTGAAAATATTTCACCCCCTGGCATCGAACCCATGACCAATTGTACGTAAACAATAGCATTTTTCCTTAGATATATATTATAGCAATAGCTACATGACATTTTATTTTTCTTACTTAATGGGAAGTATTTTTAAAATTATTTGAAAAACGGGCCCATGCATTCTTAATGGGGAAAATCGAGATTACGGGAAGCTCTGGAATCGAACCCGTGACACATAGGCAACTGTTGATTTTTCTCAAAGTACATTGCATACGTATCTATAGGTGTGAAAAGTTTGAATGATCTACTTATGATATTAAGGGAGCTACGATTTTTCATTATTTGAAATTTTTCACCTCCTGGCATCGAACCCATGACCGTTTACACGTAAGCATTAGCATTTTTCCGTAGATATATATAATATAAATAACTGTATGAAATCTTATTCTTTTAACTTAATGGGAAGTATTTTTAAAGTTATTTGAAAAACGGCCCCATGCATTCCTAACGGGGAAAATCGAGATTACGGGACGCTCTGGAATCGAACCCGTGACACGTAGGCAACTGTTGATTTTTTTGGAGGTATATAGTATACTTACCTATAAGTGTAAAAAAATTTGAATGCTCTATGTATCATATTATGAGAGCTAGGATTTTTCGAAATTTGAAACTTTTTCACCTCCTGGCATCGAACCCATGACCGCTTGCGCGTAAGAAATAGCATCTTTATAGTTATATATAATTGCAATAGCCGTATGAAATTTCATTGTTCTATCTCAATGGAAAGTATTTTTTTTAATTGTTTGAAAAACGGCCCCATGCATTCTTACGGGGGAAAGTCGATTTTTGGGGCCTCCTAGAATCGAACCCATGATAGGTAGGGTGGATTTCCCAATTTTTTCTGAGTGAGATTTAGTGGGCCATTACGTAAAAAAATCGGCGGCTCCGTGGCCGAAGCGGTTTGGGCCTGACATTAATATCCTATATATATGTTATATATATATATCCCCCCGAAGCGTCTATATATAATAGATATATATATATGTCGACTGATTTGTGAAAAGTTTTCGAAGTCACGCAAAAGTAATAGCGGCTCGATATTTAAAAATCCGACGAATAAAAGGGCAAATGAAAACAACCGCTTAAATGCTATCGAAATATTTTTCGGCCATTTCCTTCACTTAAAAGACATGTTTAATATTCATTCGAATGCTATCCGAGGAAAAGAAGCTGGCTAACGGACTTGGGAACATGATTTTCATTTACAATCAAGAGCCTCTTTCGCCGAACGATTCTCCCCCAAAATTTCCACGATTTCATATAATCTCACTAATCCCGTGTATTTCAACAACTTAACCTTGAAAATTAATGTTTATTTATATTCTTCCATTTGAGACGTTTCCACGACAACTGAATATATCAATTGTGCATTTTCGACGACAGAAAGTCATTGGAGACCGTATCGCCTCGCATTTGAATCATTCAGCAGCTGAATTCTCGAAATTTGCATAAGACGACCGATCGATACCTATCCTTATAGCATATTTCTGGAGCACATTAAAGAGCATTGAAAACAAAAAAAGGATGAAAACATGAAATATGCTCTTAATTTTTTTGATAAATGTTTAAGGTCAAACCACTGTTCCTCATTCACGCAACTCAAACGGTGTGAAATAAAATTAATAATCTAAAATATTTAAGCGGTATTATTAATACGATATAGACTTCAATTAATATTCACTGACCCTAATACATATTTCTCATTTCCCAAATTAAGAAGAAAAGAATCGAGTTTCCGTGAATAGAATACGATTCCATCGCAAACAGAAAGTTATCAGCTTTACGAATTCATAATGAGAAAATCACGTATCTTTTCGAAGATAATTTATTCAAGATTATTATCGCAAAATCCGTTCGAGGAAAACTACTCGATGTTTATATTAACACGCAAAAAATCACTTTGGAATCGGAATCCGGAGAAATCAACGTAAAAATTGAGGATTTTAAAGAGCATCTCTCGAAAATGAGCGTAAAGAGTATACGAAAGTATTATCGCTGGAATTTAATTTTTTACGAAATTGCTCTGTATTAACGTGAAAACTATGGATACGAAGAGTTCTCTGCCATGGTTGGAATTGATACGTCACTAATGAGATTAACCAATCAAGTAGAAGAATCACTAGCGAAGGATATTCTCACTTCCTCCGTCTCTGTGAGCGTGAATTGGAAGCTCGGATCAAGAGCGATTACGAACTTGTTGTTTCGTACACCTCTAATGTGAGTGCACTGATTCATTAACGTGAATGAGTGTGCTCTCCAAATGTGCCTCTTCCGCAACGGAAACCTGATGGTACGAGTTTAAACTGAGAGCAAATACAATTTTACATTTACGATTATTCAAAGTTCGATGTTATAATTATGGTTATATTCCACGCAGTAAGTGGGAAAAGTTTTTTATTTATTCTAATAGATGTAACTGATATACTACGAACGAATAATTAAATGAAGCAATTTGTCTAAATTTACACCATTCGAAATATCTACTTCTATTTTGGAAATAGATAATAAACAGATTCCTTAAAAATGGAAAATAGAGATTTAGAATTTTTAGATTTGTCTTTGCGATTTACTAAATTTGAGAACGAGAGATCAGAAAATCAATTTTGGTAGGATAAGTAAAAGTAACCGGTAAATTACTATTTGGTAGACGATGGATTGACTTATAGAAGTTTTTCTAAAATTCTCAGAAAATAAGTGTTTGTCTTAAGAAACCTGTTCACATGAAAACGACATGAAAAGGTCACCTCGAAAGAAACGAATGTTGGAGTATTTGTGGAGCCAATCCAAATGTCGCTTTCGAATTATAGGAAAATGTGTTACGCGAAAAAGATTATTTCTTACGAATAGCACCGCCTGAAAATATCAGTATTAATATCAATATTCTGTTCTGATTAAATGAAATATAATTATTTTCTATAATGTTCCTTCGCGTTCCATGAGTCGTTTTCAAATTCCATTTTCGTGTACTTAATAAACTTCACAAATACATATGTTATACACGTGAAATATTAGGGTAAATTTTTCAGTAATTTATGAGATTCATTGTTCTTCGATTTTTCGTATGCACTGATAAACGTTTATCAGAAAAGAAATGTATATTTCTATCGATAAAAAGTGTTAAAATGGTAAATCGGATTTCGTATATATTTACAGTCTGAAAAAGATTTCAATCGTATATTAAAATTTCCGTTCTTATACATTTACATGCTACCCATCATTTAAAGGACACCTTTGACCTTTTTGACTCGAAACATACACATTTGATCACAGAACTACACGCGTTTATCCGACCAATTCATTCAATAGATAAATAACTTGGCATCGAAAGGAAAACAACTTTATTCGTAGCATCTCTTTGACTTCTCTTTTAAGGGATAATAAAGTCGACCATACTACAAATACGAGTGGAGATGCACATGGGAAATTAGCAGACGAGAAAAACTTTTCATCGAACCATTCGAATGAGAGGAGATTGACCAAAGAACGGAGATCAAAGGAAAAACAATCAAAGTTGACGTTGCGCAGAAATGAGTGCATCTCTTCACAACCAGTGAAATGCCTTTAACGACATAGATACTATGTGCAGATGCGCAGCAATAAACACATCGGGAGCCTCATAGGACTTCCCGGTGGCACCTTATACGGGATTTATTCGGCGGTAAAAAAGGTCAATGGAACACGTTATTTGGAGAGGAAAAACTCAGTGATACATCGTTCATCTGATAAATTGTAAAAAAGAACACGATAACTATATTCTCGTGGCTTCTAGGTGTGTTCTAGGTAAGGGTGCTTCTATTCAAAATTTGTATTTTTAAAGTAAAATACAAATAAAAAAAGTGCACATATAAGCGTTATATCATCCTCAATAAGGCGAAAACTAATTTGAGTAGTAGAAGTTATAAAGGTACATTAAACAGAGTAATATTTTTAATAGATAATGATTATAATATCAGAGTTATGGTAAATTTGCTGTTCTATTTTAGGTGAATTCTCTGCCATCTGAATGCGCTCTAACGGACAAACTCTTAATTTGGAAGCACAGACTTATTCAGTGCAAACGATTTCAAACGTGCCATTGAGTTTCGAGACCGAATCATTTTTAAAAATGCACTGAGTATTGAATCGCCTTTGGCGTCCTGATTGTCGATATTGTGATTGCATCAGCTCTATCGAAATACTTCATATTTTACGTGTTATTAGTTTCATTGTCGGTCAAAATGGGCACGAATAAAAAGCTCATTCGGAAGTAAATTTCAAATGATTTTCATTTATTGTTTTTCCAGAGAAAAACGAAGAGATGTCAGCAAACGCGGTTCTTCCTTAATTCCAAAACATAACTCCTTCACAAAATCGTCGTTTCGATGAATTCAAACGAACAAAAATGCATCGTTCGATTGTAAAAATGCGAAATCCCAGTTATTTTCTAGATCGAAAATTTATTTAGCAGAGCATTTGAGGGGCGAAGATTTGGTATTTCGACTACAAAATATGCGAAAATATGGATCGAAATATTGGTCTTAAGAGAATCAATTGAACTTAAAAAAAATTACGGATAACAAATAATTGTTCGAATTGCAATTCAAACATATTCACAGGAAATATGAAAGTGCATCGGAAGCAATTCATTTCCGAGGCGAAATATATTATAAGCAAAAAATAGCACACGATTCGACATTATGTACTCGGAAAGACATTCAACGGAATCTTTTAATTGATTAAATAAGACAACTTCTATTTCGGACAACGATAAAAAATAAATTATTACCTCTCGATAAAGTACTTTCATTGTATAACATAATCAGCAAACATAATTATATTTAAAAGGATCGAGTTACTCACAACAGCCTCCGTCTATTCCGCAAACTTACCTGTAAAGATAAAGAACATTAATTAACGATAGAAATTAAAATATATTTGCATAAAAACCGAAATAAATGATCATTGTTTTACGGATATAAAATCCACAGACTAAAATTTGATGTCGAAAATAATATGCACTTCTTCTGTGAAAACTATTTCGATAGAAAACTCGGATTCGTTAAGAGGATAGTCGGTAAGTAGAAAAAGTTAGCGAGTAGCGAGTTACTTTGTGCTTGACCCCACCTTGAATATGCGTGCAGATTAGAATTACTTAATAGATTTAGAGAAGGAACGGAAGTACACATCATGCGCCTGCTATATACAGCGAATAAGGGAAATAGATGCAAAAACGAACAGATTCAAAAATTCGTTTTTCTCAATAGTGTAATCGTAATAAAGGCACCTCCTGCCACACACCGACAAGGTGGCTATCTAGATATAGACATCGAATACTTTTGAAGGTCAAATATTAGATAGTATTATCATAGCGATTATATACGAACGTATTAAAGTTACATTACTAGTATAAATAATAACTAAATACATATCTTCATTTCAAAACGCTTAATATAACACTTCTATTTTGACTTATGAAAAATGAGAAATGACGCATAGCATCTATCCTTTGGAAATTCCAAAGTCAAACCGATAAACAACTTACATTGGTTCTAATGTAATTCTTTGAACTAGATTCGACTTTGTTGCCTGAAATAGTATGACATTCAATGAATTCTGTTGGTTACTTTTACTTTCAAATGAGCAGTTTCTATAGGAACATTTTTTATAAATAAAAAAGGGTTAAATACAAATAAACGAACGTAATGACAATCCAAATATGATGAATAATGAATATCTAAAGCCTAGTTCTTCATTCGTACATCATTTTGTCCGATAGAAATATTTATGCGGAAATTTTCACCTATAGATTCTAAAAATGTGAGAGAATGAAAGGAACCTCGTATCATTCGTGTCGAGGGAAACTCACGTGATGCGACAAAGCGTTTTTTCGTAGCATAGAATTCCAGGAAAACAACGGCCGATAACAACGAGAATGAAAATATGCTTTTTGTGCGAAAGAGAATTCGTAGCATTAACAGCTTTTGTAAATATTTTTATGGCTACTAATGGAGTTCAAACCTCACATTTCGCTTAAATAAATTTAAACTATTAAATAAACCGGTTTCTCATCACAAAAAATACTTTTCATGAATGCATAAATAAATATTCTCATATCATAGACATTTAAATTTTAACGATACCTTTCCATTTATTTTGTGTTTCATATAATTACATTCATACAATTAAATAATGCCTTCATTTAGGGATGAAGTAAGAGATCAATAAAATTTCAACGCATAAATATTTTGGCGATGACCCAATCACCAGGATTTGAATTTGAGAAGCGAATATTATGCAATTTAAGAAAATAAGATAGTAATCATTAGAATGATTCGATAGAGTAAATTAAATTTAAAAACCTGATTAATATATTGAATAGAATCTATGAAATTAAATTAATTCATCAGTAGTAAAAGGAAAAATTTGACAAAAACGACTACGTTATTATTAGAATTTTAATGAAATTGAGAAAGAATTTGCGAACTGTTAGATAATTTTTAAAAAACTACTGTAATACTTTATGTGAAAGAAACAACAGTTTGAAAACTTATGGCTGAAAAAGTAAGTCATTCGCCCATCGTCTTTCCAAAATTTCCAGAACAGTGTTCGCTAGATTTTCGTATAAAATGCAACATAATCACCAAAATGTTATGAGATTTGAATTAACTTTGGAAGTCACATCGTTTTTTGTGCACATGATGGACTAGAACTCATTTTCTCGAATTAATTTGTCCGCAAGTTTTCGCAGCAAAAAGCCTCGATGCTCATCTGTTTTTTGCTTCAGTTACTTCGGAATTACAAGTTTCCTCTTCGCAACTCCGGAAATAAAAACGTCGTGGATTTTCAGTGGAATCGGTAGATAGTGCCATCTCCGGTCAGCACACGAAACTCAGCGAATCTTTCAGAAATATCGCCACTGATTCGTCGAAATTCAAATAATTCGACGCCCGCGTGAGAAATATTTTACAAAACCAAGTATACAAAGCTGTTCTGTTACCGTACATCATTGTCTCCAATAAAGAGCGAAATTTAAGCATTTTCTTAATTTAATTCGGAAGATAATACACACGTTTTAAGTTTTGCGTTACAAAGACATTTAATTACATTCTGAAAATTCATAATCTCCCATATTCTGCTGAGAAAATCACGATAAACTAATTCTGTGATTAACCCCAAGGAATCGACATAGAACGTTGGGTATATTAGGAAGCAATCCTTGAAACCATGTAACTGAATCCATGCAAAGTTAAATACGCTTCGAATCATTAAATATAAATCATTTTGAAATATTTGAACAGAGGAGCAAAAACCCACTAATCGAGGCCCTTATACCGCCACAGTCCACACTTCTCAAGTACTTATTCGCACGAAATCGATGACTTTTTCTAAACTAAAGGAATTGAATGAACCAACAATTTATAGTTGAGTTTTCTCGGAGTTAATAAATAATTTATACAAAATATCCTTAGTTATATTTTCGCTAAACGGATGAGGATTTTACAAGGGAGGAATGTGACTGATATTTACAGAAGCCATTGTGAACTTCATATTAAACCTAGACTTCCACGAACTTTTCTTCCGATTAGAAAAAAACAAGATATCATAGTTACATCAGAGGAATGGGCCCTAAATAACCCATTACAAAGTGCTGATGTAGAAGACGTAGATTAGATTAAAGGCGCCACGAGATTATACCCCTAATCTCCACATTTCAAGTGAATATACAACGGCCGTATAAATGTTACGTGTTAAATGGAGTGGAATTAGCTCGAGAAACCTTGAGGTGTTTCAAACGTGAGATTGAGCCTTAGTTGCGAGTGCTTATCGTAAAAAATTCTGATAAACATGAGAAGCGAGTTTAATATTTTGGAAAACATTTCAAGATACGTCATAAATGCCGAGAATATAATCCAATCGCGAGTCTGGTGTTTTATGGTGGCACCAATTGTAGACGCAAATACTTGCGATAAAATACTTGACAAACGTTTAAATTGAGACCGATTCCCGTAGTCTTATTAGAATAGTAACATTTATGTGCGAAGTGATCTTCCTCTTCGCGATATTTATTGTGGAAATATATTTTTAAAATTGAAATTAAGAGAAGGATGGAAAAATAGATGTTAATTTAAGAAAAAATCTGCAGAAGATAAGAACGCGCGGATGTGAAAATCAACGAATGGTAACCAAAAAACTACTCCAGTGAAAGTGTTGAAATCTACTTTAAAAGGAATGAAAAGTGAATGCGAATATTCGAAAGATCTTTGGACCGATGTAGAGGTCGTCATTTGAATGAGACGAAGTCCGAACACTTAAAATAAAATACGATGCATTTCCACGAATCACTTGTTCTGCGCACGTCCTGTGAAAAAGGTTTGTCTCATGTAAACGTGTTTAATATCTTTAGGTGAATGCAGTTCACCGAACTGAATTAATAATCAAAACGAAAGACAATTTCGACTAATAAACGCACGATATTATTTTCGAATAATTAAAACCTCAAAAAAATAATTGTCGCTCCTTTAACCCACTGCATCTTAAAAACGAGTTATATAATAATAATTTTCCATGAATTCACCTATTTCACGATTTCCCGTGAGAACATTATTTTCATACTGTTAAAAACGAAGTCTTAATATATATAAATGAACTTCGCGAAATAATAATTCTATCGTGAACTACGGCATTTGTATGAGGATGGCCGAAAAACAAAATTCACTTTCCGAGAAAATGTACGCTCTGAGTAACTACATCCATGAGACGCCACACACATTAGTCACGAATTGTTAAATTTCAGCCGTTGCTAGAATTTATATTGAATCGCATTTGTCATTTACGAAATGTTTTCGCTGTAATTTTCATCCCACCACTTGTTGAGATCGGAAGTTATACTTTTAAAATCGAATTAGTCATTCGTGAAGTTATGAAGAAGATAAAGTGAATCTATAATGTGATATAAAGAAGATTTGAGAACCAAAAAGATTGTTGAATTGGATAACGAACCGCTCGTTATTCAAATTAAGGGTAACTATTAAAAGGGGCATCAAGTTCTGCAAGCCCTCGTTGACACGGAGAAATAGATTCCTCTTCTTGACAAACATTGAAAACATGGATAAATTACTAATGGCAAAATAATATGCATTTAATAAAATACGTTGTTTCTTCGAAAAACAGTTCACATATTATGCAGTTGTTAATATCGGTTGACCATCTATCAAACAGCAGAATAATAAATAAACATACAATCCGAAGAAGATCAAAATAGAAAATTATAGAGGAATGAGAATTTCAAAAGTATTACTTGATACCTTAATGGAATAATTCAGTTCCACTCATACCAAGATTGAAAACATCGAAGAAAAGATCGGAAAACTATTATGAGAGTATTTCTGTACATTTTTCCCGCTCGAATTCGTGAAACAGACAAGAAAACAGAGATATGCATTCTATTCTTAGTCACTAAATGGAACGTAGTTTTCAAGAGTCTTTTTTCATTCGAGAAGAGGTCGAATGCAGAGCCTCCAAGCGGTGATAAAACGCACTTACGCACCCCACCGAAATAGTCGAGGCATGACGGAAGCGTGATGTTCCGAAAGACAACAACTGGGAGAACAAGTGAAACCACACGCCTTCTGAGAAAAAACACGCACACGAAGAGTAAAATGGAAGGGAGCGAAGGGAAAGAAGAAATTGACCTCATTTTAGTACATGTTATGCCTCCGCATACATTTCCTAGAAAAAATGGATATTGAAGATTAAAAGGTATATTATTCATAACCATGTAAATAAGTAAATATAAATAATAACTTTAATAAATATGGTGGAATGTTGTTCCATGAAAGAGTAAAATTATACCAAAAGAAAAATGGGCGTAGTAATGCGTGCAAAGAAGGAATTTTCCGAAATAGATCATCTCTTCCGAAAGAGTTGAACAATTATGAATAAGTTGAGATTATTCTTGCGAAATTTTTAATTTAATTTTAGTTATACGATTTAAAGGTCTAATTTTTTGATAAATTAATTTCTTTGAACGACATCAAAATTTATGCTCATTAATAAAAGTTACGACTCAGGTACGAACAACAGGTAGGATGTATTTCCAACGAAAATATTTCGTTCAATATTCATCAAATATCGTAGCACTTAGACCTCAAAATTAAGATACTAAGTTCGCCGAAGAATCCGTAATAAAAGTTTGTGCCAAAGTTCGTAAATCTGATACGAACAGGTACACTGATGACAAATTGATCTCAACGCTGATCCCAATTCCATGATGTCATTTTTTGTTTGCGTTACAACAATAGTTCAACGGAACAAAAATATTCCTGTGATACAAAATGTATGTGAGATGGATTTTGTGGTCGTAACCATGGGAATCCTTAGGCCTCCAGATCTCGGCACTAAACATCCGAGACCTTTGTCAGATTAATGCTGAAATGGTAAATAATATTTATCGAATCATACATTTAAGTATCACGATCTATATTAGGTTGTTTTTGGTTTTTAACACTTAAAATGAGTTATAACGTAACAGAAACTTTAATGCATTAAAGTACAAAACCATTACATCTTAGAAAAATAAAATCAATCGCTAGAATCTGTAAAAAGCTTCAACTTCCGTTTTTGCTCAATGTCATTTCAATATTCCTCTGTAAATTACTGTTAAGGAAGTCTGTTCTGATTCAATGTAAAATAATAAACATTGTAAATCAATCACTTACGCTAACATAAAATCACTAAGTGAATTCAAATAGAAGAACCCATGACTAGTGAACTTTTGTTATTTACGAGAGCATAAATATAACGAACGGATAGTGATCCAATTTGGATCCTCCCCACACACCTTTCCTTCGATTCCTCGAGGCACAGCCGCGCTTTCCGTAAAAGCGATTGCCGTTATAAGAGACGCTCTACAATCATAGAGATGATGGAAACGAAATTCGGTATTATTTCTTACGATTTTGGTCGTACAAATATTATTATAGTGTTCATATAGTTCCTTCTTTGTTCCCTTCGTGGGTGCGAACGAGTGAATTTTAAAAAGACGAACTGAAATGGATAAATATTTATCATTTTAAAATGAAATCATCTCGATCGATCATACGGGAGATTTCAGTCACATTCTACTCTTAGTCTGTTTCACCGCTTATTTCCGAGGGCCGTTCGTAAAAATACGCAATTTATTCTTCTATCGAATTTGAAACAATTGACTCTTTTTTTCGGATTGAATATACGAAGGAAAAGGTTCCACGAATGATTACTTCAAAATGAGACTTTTGTCGATAAATCTAATCTATTCGCCTTGTAAATATTTTCGCGAAAGTTTATATTTTTAAGTTTAGGATGATTAATTCACGTTCAATAAAAAATTCCTGAATAAGGAGAAGGTGGTATCGTTCCTAAAGAATAATATCTATTGAAAATGAAGTTCATTTACTCATTCTATTACAAAAGTATATATGCTCCTCTATAAGAAAAGAAAATGAACTACCCACCGACACATTCTTTCATCCACGTTGCCATCCCGATATACACCTGAGGCGCCTCAAAAAGAACTTCGGAAGTGTCAATAAAACACATTTGCCGACGTCACAACGAATCATGAGAATGAACAAAATTGGGCTTTGAAAGTAAAACACCTACTTTTTCCACACGAATTCATTAGGGTGAAGATTTATGGAAGATAATGAAGAGCCCCTGTGGCTGAATGGTCGGACTGAAGAAAAAATGAGTGGTCCTATAAAAAGAGACGAAGCAATAACGATCCATCTCACAAACAGTTTGTTGGAAAATGCCCTTTAAATAGTGAATTTCGGGAAAAATGTTTTACATCTTTCTTGTGTTGTCTACACATGATGCAATTCGAAATCAACTCTTTCAACGTATTTTTTATATTAGGAATCTGTACTGAGTTAAGAATCGCTTCCTTCGTAAAATTCATTTATAAAACTATGTTTCAAAACATTATTTACTGAAATATATAGAATATAAGTTATCAAAGCAATAAAAATAAAAGACAAAAAATCGGAGAGAATAATTTTAACATCTAGAGCTATAAAAGATTCTATATTTTACAAATAGGACCATTTTATGAAACATTTCTAAATTAAAGTTTTCCATCGAAGAGAAACCCTCAAAATTCCTCAATTTCAATGAAAGTGTCCGATGAATTTCAATCGATCGTGTTCCAATTCCTGTTCAGTTAACGACACCGAGAACACTTATAACACCCAATGCGAATGTTTCGCGACATTGGTACATAAATGACTGTATCACTTGTATTATCGTAGATTGGTTTACCCTTCTGTATAAGCGTAGTATTTTGTATCAACTTTGTACGGCGAAATTCCTTTTTCAATCGAGGTTTTCCTGATGCCGAATGACGTCTATTTACGTTCAATACAATGATCAACTCGTTCATTCAGAAACACACTTATATTAAGCAAACGATTCGCATAAAAGCAAATCCACGTAAAAGATCACAATTCGATTGATCTCTTGCGAGGGCACCACCCTTCGCTCGAGACATCGAAAACATGGTTCCATTTAAAGGTTCCGAACATAGAAACTAAAGAGCTAAACGTTAGATGTAAATTACCATTGAGTTGAGTGTAATACAATCGGAAATAGGAAATTAAACAGAATCTGTTTTCATCGCTACCGATACTCTAATTTGATGCATTCATTCGTTTCGTTCTTTAAAAGAATCAATTCAGGAATTTTTACTTGAAAATGAGAACATCGATTCAATTAGCGATCTAATGTGTCTTCATCAAACAACGACGATTTATCATTTGGAAGTGACCAAAGAGAAACTCTTTTGACATGTTCCAAAGTAACAATATGAATATAATTGCATAATTGAATTCACTTGTAATTCAATAAATATATATATATATATATTTATTATTAATTAATAAATAATAATAATAAAGACCAATTATTATATTATATATAATATAATAATTGGTCTTTCATTAAAATAAAAACAATATTAGCCTTTAACGATTAAATACTATTTGAATAATCGTATTTACGCATAAAATATTAATTTCGATTCGAGTTTCCCAAAAATGCGTGTTGAGAGAATAAGGTTCGTTACTGCAAACTGATTATTTTCATACAGAGAAATATGAAAAGAAGAATGATTTATTACGAATAAAGCGCGATTCAAAAAGATAATGACTCATCCGTTAAGAAGCTGAGAATAAGCGAATAAAAATACTGAATGCTCTGCCGAATTCATTGCATTATAAACATTGGAATTCGCCAAACTGCGAAATATATTCTCCTTTGGGACGCATATCCAACGTTAAAGATGCGCTTGGGACGTTTGAGTCACAACGAGAGAAAAACTAATTTCGAGATTTATGCGGTTTTTAAAATTGGGATTGCGTGTCCCTTGGGTCGTGAGAATAAAATAAACGATTTGAAAATGACAGCGGTTAACTAAGGGAAAATCCAAGAAGAGACGGCTAAAAAAGAAAACAAAAGAAGAGTCGTAAATCGAGATTTCCGATATCTCTCAATGATCGAATCTTTCCGATTACCGATGCCTTTTTTAATTCTCTTTCCGAATAATTGGATTCTGGGAAAAAAAGAAGCCCTCCAAAAAGTGTTTCATAGATTGGAAATCATATTCGAAATGTCGGCAGGAATAATGATCGTCTGAAACATCTCGGTTTTTTGCGAAAACTATCCCATTTTCTCGCATCACTAGGTCAGTAAGATTGGCATTCAATTGCGAATTTGAAGAAAAATAGGTTTTTATTTGGATTCGCTCATTCAAAGAAAAATCGTGGATAAACGAAAGTTTATTCGATGAAGTCTATATAATAACTTCTTTCGGTTAATTCGAAGATATTTCTCATTTGATTACTGGAGAAATAAAAAAAATAAACAGCATTTATTAATAAAGAGCTTCACAATTATATCCGTTTTCGGAACTAAGTGATTCCTTTTAAAATAGAATAAAATATTAGCGTAAATAATAATAGGAAAATATAATTACTATAAAGAACTACACAACTTATATACTTTTCACACTGATTTCTTTTAGGGAAATACTATTTATTTTCACCTTTTGTACCGAATCATTCTTTAAGATCATTTTCTCCAAAAAGTAAAATTCAATAAATAAAATATTAAGATGAGTGTATGAACACTTGATTAACAGTTAAAGATATAATTGCCAATTTCCAAACCAATGAACGTGTAAATATAGTCCGAAATCCGAATATTAAGCAGTTCCAATGTATCGGCGTATTCATTACTAAACAATAAATAGTTGAGACATTTTGATTGATGTTCTGATTTTTGTGAGGGAATTCTCGGTTGATAAACTTCACTATTGAGACCGAGTACAGTATGATTCTTCAAGTCAAACATAATATTATCAATCGTTACATACGAAGTCACATCACAAAGTAGGCCATGGTCAATTTTATGATACTAAGTTTGAGAAACTTTCGCAATATTTCTCTTATCTTGCAGACATCCGCCAAAAGCGAAAATCTCGCAGAAAAGCTATCTTTGGCGGGTAAACAATATCGTAAATGCCATAGATTAGGAATAGCGTAGAAAATCATATTAGCTTCTCTTCAATGAACGGTTTACAACCAAAAGGTGAAGGTTATTAACGAAACAAGAAATGATGAGAATATGGCCGAACACCGAAAGGCGGCCGATATTCATATACACGTAACCGGTGTTCGAATCAATAAGAATTGCAGAGCACTTATAGATCAAGTTATCGAAACATCAAAGAAAATACTGTGTAACGAGAATTCTGTAAAAGATATTCACGTTTTTCTTCAATATATAATTAATTGTTTGTTCATAAAATTTGGCATACAAATTTTACAGATGTTTACACACACGATTTCAGTGAAAAGAAAAAATAAAATAGGTATAATCTCACTAATACTTTTAAAGTTTAAAATAACTGAATGAATACGTAATATAAAATGCACTTTTCTGAAGCATCGACTTTAATAATTTTTCCTGGCGATTGTCCGAAGAGGCAGCGCGAGTTGGCGTTCTCTGGAAAAATGCCATTTGTCGAATGAGGCGAATTCCCAGAGGAAACTCTTAAATGGTTCAACAATTGAAAGCGATAAAGAGGTTTCAGTCACACAATAAAATGACATTATTAAACATGCAGCGGAGTACATGGATCATGATATTGAGATATGTTCAGTCCAATCTACAGACAAATTTTTTTCATAAATCCCTCGTAAATTGATTTTAAAAAAATTTATTAAATTATACAAATAGTATATAGGAATGATTGTTTTAAGAGACCTAAGATCGCCATGTGCATTAGATTTCGAAATGATATTATGGATTTTGCGTGAGATTATTCAATTTTGCTTATTTTTATGGCACGATGAATACATAACATTCCATGGAAATCATCGAACAGCATGGAATAACATTTCCATATTTAACATCGTTATCGGAGAAGTGGAGGATATTTTCTAGATCACGCAAAGTTCTCGATCGTTCAATCAACGCTGATAATGCAATTAATAGCGCAAAAAATCTTTAAGAGCTACGAAATTTAAAAGATATCACCTAAGATTGCGGCTTCAAGAAATAAAATTTTCTACGACAACATTTTCTATTTTTAAATCTCCTTTCAGAAGAAGTAAAAATAAATCATTATTTACGTAAGAATATTGAATGTATAATATATAGAAAGGTTTTCGTTCGAAGTGTCTCCTGAAATGATATCGAAAATAATTCTCGGGGAACATCTTTATCGCGACCTCAACTGTTGATCGTTACATTCTACGAATTCTTTGGAAATTCCGAAGGAGTTTGCGCTCCTTAACGAGACATCCATTGTGCGTCCTTCTGCTGTAATGGTTAATTGCCCACGGAGCGGAAACCATACGTCGACCTCGTATACTTGGGACGGAACTCAAACACATCGGACCCAAAGTATTCGGGTGAAACTTGGACGTACTTACGCTGCTTCAATATTCCCTTCTTTCGGATGAATACATTGTACTAAATAACATCTCAATATTTCTACGTCTCAATTAAATTAATGCTGTACATTAAATAAGTTTGATTTTTTATTAAAATTCTTAAATATTATTATCACATAAATATCATTATCACGATTAAGAGTGCCTCACTTACGTTGGAAAGATTTTAATTGCACATTCGGTTAATTCTTTAGAGGAATATTTTCACCACAAAATAATAAAATCGGATTGTTTTCATATTAAATACAAATATATATATATATATATAATTAAATAATAATAATAAAAGTTTGCGACAAACTATAATAAGCATTTTGAAAATCTTTCAGATACATATTTTTCGATTATGTAGATATTTTTAGAACTTTCTTTTAAGGTTCAGAGAAAAATGGAATTATGCAATTTATGATATTGAATACTATACTTATTTATCAAATAATTTATGTAATTTAAAATATTTTTATTTTTCAACTACCAAAGGAAAGAAATGGAACGATAAAAAGAAATACATACTTTAAAGTAACAAAAAATTCAGATTTTGAGAAAAAGAAAAAAAGAATTGAGCCCAACCAGGAATTGTAGACATCGAATAAGAACAGGCAATGACGTGATTTAAAAATATTGAGGCTGGACTCAAAAGGATTCCTCCGTTTGCAAATGTTGGAAAAAGTAATAACGGTTCCTGCCAATCGACGTTACTATTCACGAAAGGAATTCTCAGATTGTGAGTCTTAAAGTGAATTAGCGAAAGGCAAACATCCGAATGATCTCAACTTATGGATCCAATTCGAGAGGATATTTCACTAATCTCTGATGTCTCTTTTTAATGTTCCTTCGGCTAAAAATCACGGGCATTCCAACGAAAGGAAATGCTCCGTGGAAAATTTCTTCGAAAGAAAACTGCTGCGTCAGAAAATAGCGTACAAAATTAATGAAACGGAAATAGAAGTAGTATACACAGTTATATATTTCTGGATCACCAATAGTATGAGTACACATGCGGTGAAGCGAATAGAAAGCTCGGCTTCATTAGACGTATTGTGGGAGTGACGAAAAGTGGTGTTACTTCACGACAGCGAAGTAGCACATCTGCAATACGTGTTTAGAATATGGAATCCAACTGACGAAGTTTGCACCCGCAAACTCGTAAAGGTGAAGTGGAGAGCGTTTTGTTAAAAAAGAAATGTTAATAAAAACGCAAAATCAGACGAAGGATGGGAATCGTTAGAAGATTTGGAGCTTTCGACTACTGGAAGACGAGATCGATATTACGCGACCACGAGACACGGATGCCGTTATGAGTATTCTTCCTTCCACGATATGCGATATTAATATGCATACATACATATATATATATATTTATTTATAAAGGCGATATACGTTTAAAAACCATGCCACACGCCTATAGGCGGTGTGCAGGGATATTGATGTAGATATAAATTAGTATTTGTTAGTAAATTAGTACTTGTTCTAATCGAAAAATCATCATCTTTAACTATAATTACTCATATTTAAACTGAGACAATTTTTATCGAAAGAATTATTAGGTGATGATGTATATTGGGTAATTATAAATTTAAAATTAAATTGCGTATACCCGAAATTATACTTAAAACTATACTTGTGAGTCTCTCATTATATCATATTGAATTTGCGATAATGTAGCGAATAAATAAGCACTACAAAATATGAAAAGAAATATTTTTTACATAATTTCAATCGAACCCTACAGGAGAATGAAGCAAATAGAATACCTCCGTAACAAAGATTGTTAGCCATGGAAATCGCACGGATTGCCGTGTCTTGGAATTCGTATTCCCCGTGTATGGCGATACAAACAGGCAAACATGAGGGCTTTGAATAAAAGGAGGTTTGCTATTCTCGACGGCCTTTCTCTTCCTCATTCGCTATTCCCAACTGCAATCCGCCAATCAGTTGCATCCTCGAAGGATAAGGGAAACGGCATAAAAACGCAGTTGGACGTTGAGAAGTGCTTCGAACGTTGTTATCAAATGGATGTGCGATTACTTCATCGGCATTCTCCACGGATTTACTGCAAAAGCTTATTATTTATCACCTGCGGATATTGCCATGGAGAAGATATAAGAGATGACTTCCCTAGAAGATTTCCTTCCGAAACTCGTTAAGAACGACAAAATAAAGAAGTCCTTTTGTTTTCTAGGTTGTTCAATTTCTAAAGAAGATAATTTAATCGCGTGCCATTCTTCAAATGAAACCTATTACGTTGGCATTCTTTTGCCGCATTAGTATGAAGTAGAAACACACAATCTTAGGAAACGAATCGTTAACATTATTAGTTGTCATAAACCAGTTGTGTTTCAGTTCATAGAACTTTTTACTTGAATGTGCGAACGCATTTTCCCAGTATTGACCTATTCATAGAATACGAAGAATTCTTGGAAACAATTCTGCGATCGAAGTCCAGGGAAACATCGACCGAAATTGGCTCAGAATGAGGCTTCGTTTAGAGAGTTTCTCAAATATTTAAGATTCATATCGATAATTTTCGACGGACATTTTCGTGGACCCATTTTGATCTTCCTTCATTTAAGAGGCCTTTTAGAACTCGATTTTCACTTTCTAAAACTTTTCCTCATTAGACAACATCGTTTACTCAATCACGCTGTTCGGACTGATGAAGCGCAATCTGCACAAATTACGGAAAATGATAGCAGAGTATTCACACATAGAGTAATTCATTTTGAATCGAAATCATCTAAAGAATAAACAAACTTTGATGCCGGTTCATGAATGCAAATCATCTTACGCATCTTTCGATGTAAACTAAAATTTAATGGAAAAGTAAGAGAAAACTTCTCCAATGAAAATCATCGAGGAAATCAAAAGACGAACTACGCGAAATAACCGTTCAGTTATAATTTGAAATTTAATCGTTTATACTAAAATCTACATTAGGAAGAATTTATATATTTATTCATTTTTAAGTTACCGATCGTTAACAATTTTAAACAGATATAATGATGGACAACTTATAAGAAGCCTTTACTCGGCTAAACCGCGTTCAAATCCTTGATTTGCGAAAGATCGAAAGACATTCAAAGTGCGGATTAGAAATAAGGAAAATACTGAACAAGGAACAGCAATTACATCGCATTTTTATTTTTCCACGTTTTCGATATGAGATAGGAATTTCGTTGTTGAGAACATACGCCGAATGAAATGAGGAATATTCCGTCATTTTTATATTTTTTGAGTGAGAATTCAAATTTTGGTGAAATTAATGAAACTAACATGTAATCTAAGGTTTGGAGCGGGTTCAAGTACGCCTATGTCTTAACATTAAACATATACAATATTATTTTCGGAAATGTAACTCCATCTTCTATCGCATAGTAAACGAATAGAAAAAATTCTTTCGCCGGACAAGAGTAAACAGCTACGTTTCAAGTAAACGCATCAAATGAACAGAAGTATCATGCTTGAGATCTTTCTCAACATTTCTTTCGATAATTCACAATTTCCTTTTTCATTACTCATAAAATTCTAATCTTGCTCTCGAACCCACTTGTTCGTCATCGGCCATTTGATTGAAGAATGACGTCTTTAAATACAGCGCCTCAATGCGCAATGCGGTTGAATGAATATTTAATTCAGTGGCGTCTTATTCCCGAAATTCAATCAATTCTGTTGAATTCACCAGAAATTGAGGCATTAGTTTCACTTCGGAATTATTACAGGAGAGAATGGTTAGCTAAATGAAGTAATATATATATATATATATATATATATATATATATATATATTAGAGATTATCACTCTATGAGTTCAACGGATCGTCCAATAAGGTCAAATTCAATTTACTAAGATATTTAGCGGATCTGCGAGATTTTTTCACCAAAAAACTATTCGTACGATTCTAAAAAGAATATGAAACTTGAATTGACCGGTTTCGGTGCTTCTCCAGACTTCGAATATAATAAAGTGTTGAGGTTCTATTGGTGCCGAGAGCTCATTAGCCGTAGACGGAGCTTTTCCATCTGTTTAAATAAAATGGCGTATGAATCTGTTATTGACTTTAAATGGCCTACATTTCATTCCACAGAAGATTTGATTCCATTTTTAACAGGAAATGGAAAAAGACAAATGACTAATTCAAATTTACAACGATGTCTTTTGCAAAGAGCGCAATCTTTCAATTCAATCTTAATTTCTTCTTTAAAGAGATTTATTCTGGAGGAATACAATAATTTATGGTTTTCATGGCAAAAAGAATAAATAATTCGATGATTCGAGGCAATGTTTTTTTTCTACATTTATGGGAAAACAAAATTAAAATGGATTCCGAAATCCGTAATTAAGGAATCAATGGGAAACAAAGTGGCAAAATTCATGAACAAATATCCAAACTAATACTTTTAAGTAAAAGAAATATAACCAACTCATTTTGTAGTAGAGACTGAGGGATATAATTTAAAGTATGAAATAGTATTGAAGATGTTCAGTAGAACTGTTTAATCAAATGTAGAATACAAATGAACGTTCATCTTAAAAAGTTCTCTTCCTAAATTCCTTATTATCTGAAATATTATCATATCCAAGTCTTGAGGACTATTAATTATAACTTCGATGGTTTTTAAATACTTCTCATTCAAATCTGTTGAATATCATTGAAACGAGAAATTATAGTTTTGAAGAGAGAAGGTTTGAAAAGAGGAATTAATTACGATGAAAAGGAACTAAGATGAATAAATCAAATACTCAACAGTAAGAGTGAATCATACATTTGAAAGGCACAAAGAAGATATTCCTTTAAATTTCCAAAAAATAAGTGGAACGGAATTGGACTGATTAATGAAAACATCGCAAAGGAGAAAAGGAAACTTTTGAATAGAATGAGGAAAAGTTCGACATATACAAGGAATTTTAATTTCATGATATTTCGTAGATTATTTATAGTAGAAATCGACCCTGTATCGAACCATATGATTGGGACAGATATTGTTGATATATCTGCATCACTTTTACAATAAAAGTTTTAATCGTAAATATTTTCAAAATCAATATCCGTCATTAGATTAGCAATATAAATATTTTATTAATCTTTTATAGAGTCGATAATGATTGATGCATTGTCTCCAAACGTATGAAACTTATAAAAAGGAAACTTCGTGTTCGATGTCTCGTTGAGTTGTTTAGTAAAACAAATATTAAGGACGTTTTAAGCCCAAATGCGACGAAGAAAAGTTGATAATTTTCAAATGAGTTTCTGAAAAGGCGCAACGGCCTTCTTAAAGGATCGATGGCTCGATTTTTCATTTTGAAGGAAAGGGTTACGAAGAGCAACCAAAAAAGAAAATCAATTAATCGAAATTAAAACAGAAATTTTTTAACACTAAAACTCACTTTTTGATCTCAAAATTGCGACAAATCTACTCCGAGTAATAAATCTTTCGTTATGATTGAAATATCGAATGAATAAATTCAAATGTGAATTCTTGTCAAAATTCCCGATGTATTCGTGGTAAAGAGCGCGTTCATTGAGCCTTAATTTCCAAAACAAATCAATTTTACGATAAAATGGAGGAATGGAAGTCTTTGTACATAGCATTCCCCCCAAACACCTCATCAGTTGAATATTAAAACCACAATCGATATTAATCCTGTTTTTATTTTTTCAATAATTTATTGCTGAATATTTATTACCAAATTTGAAAATATTCGAGGATTTCTTAGAATTATCAAACAATATTTTAGTATTTTATCTTTTAGAGAAACGTATTGAATTCTTCCAGAATTATAACCTATATTTAATTAAATATTTGGTTTAACTTGAAGTGACTTCAATTTAATTTGTATAAAAAATTTATTATTCTAATACTTCATTTTTTCCTTTTCGCTTTCAATTTTTTCTCATTCGACTCCACTTTTAGTTTAGTTTGAACTAAACTTTTGCTCTGAATTAACACTTAGGCATCTAAAAAAATTAGATCGAAAACTTATATCCTTAATTTAATTAAAATATATTAATAAATGCTATAGCGCCATTAAAAAAGATGTGAAAAATAGTGAAGACAGAAGTGAAACATAGTGATTCGAACCCGGGTCTCCCACTTGCAGCTATGCTCACCACAATCGATTCCACTAGTGTATTGACGCAGTGGCAAACGACCTCGCATTTGATGGATTTCAAACTCTTATTCAGTTAATCCGATGAATAGCGTCATATATGGGAGGGAAATGGTGCACGGCAATTGGGAGATCCGGGTTCGAGTCAACTTTTTTCACTATAACTATACATTAATAGGATTACGCTTTAAAGCGCAAAGTTTGAAATCCTATCCTTCGTTGCACTTTAATATTCGGTTAAACGTAATTCAAAATATCGTACGTAATTTTATTTGACTTAAATAACCAATTAAGGAGCTCGCAGGAAAACATTCATTTAACAATTGATAATGAAGTAACGATTGCCATCTTAATAACTCTGTTTTTATTAGTTTATGATTTTTCGGTACGTATCGCATGGTTCTTTAAATAATTTTGATTTTGATATTATATCATTTATAATGTGGACGAAAAACCGAATTTACCCTTTATACGTAAAGAGTACGCTATTTTGTTCGCATTCTTATTCAATGTTAGATTAATACTCGCATTTAAAGTTTTCTTTATAAGATAATATAAATATTTTCAAAATGATATCCTTTTCTGTTCATAATTCCGTTTATGATTCCCGATTCAATGGAGAATTCGTGAATAATAAGAGTTTGGGGAATTAATGAATCATATAATAATTCATATACAATATTTTAATTATTCGTGGGATCAAATATTTTACATTAGATTAATTCGAAATCCTTTTAATACGGAAATCGCTAGAGCTGCCCCATTGGAGAGAAGCAAATCCATGGCTGCTTATTGTTCTCAATTTTAATTTGGACAGAAATGGAGAAAGTAACTAAAGACTCTTAGAATCGACTTTCCAAAGAGCATCGGACAAAGGGAAGTGAAAAATGAAGATCGACGGGCGTGCTAAGCAGAGCAAGAGTTAGCACTTCCGATGGGGACACGAATTGAGCTTACAAAGAGAAAAATGGCTATCCGAAAATCTTCTCCGAACTTCGATTGAAAAATTAATTATATTATTATTACTCCCTTATATTAGAGGTATTGAAATCATCTCAATCGATTACAATTCTTCGGTTATTTGTCGATTAATTAAATTGCGAGCGTGACGTCATCACCTCCCACGGTTACTCCAATTATCGAGCAAATGAAGTGATTCAGCATTATTATGTCCGGAAATGACGCGGTTTTCCAAAAGAAACAACGAAATGCATTCCAAAGAAAAATGAAGAATTTCCATTAATTGCTTCAAAGAGTTCTTTTCTTATTTTTTGAGGGAAAAGAATGGACTTTTAGTGAAGATGCGAATGAGATATTTGCATAAGAAATGGCCAAAACCAGAGTCGGAAAGTGAACTTCATTCAGAAATACACAAAAATGGAACATTTTTACTATTTTTAAAAAAGAATCAATTTGACTCTACTCCAGGATGTTGCGTCATAGGCTCTTCGCCTGATTCAAAGAAGAATTCAACAACAAATGACTTTCATGTAAAAGTGATTCGTATGTTGTGGAGAAGTTAAACTCATGAATTTCTCATCATTTCTTGTTCGTTCAAAGTTTAAAATTTGCTCAATAAATAAAACGGAGAGGGATGAGATGTACGCACAAAATTAAATGCTTTTTTATTCTCCTAAGACGAAAGAAGATTATAATCAAACAGAAGGATTAAAATTTAGTGCTCAATTAAAAAGGTTTTACCGAATTCCATTGTAAATATTCTAAAATGCGTTAATTCAGTCGTCCTAAGGAGAACTGAATGGGCTTATATTGTTTTGACGGAACGAAACTTATGTCTTCTCATTTGAGCAGAGCTTCGAACGAACCTCAGTAATTCTTCGGCAATACAATTTGTATATTCGCACTGCTTCGGCCCAAGTTAAGAATTTAGTGATCGCAAAGAAAAACTATAATTTGCAAGGAAAATTAAACAACAATTCTAATTTTCATTTATCAAAAACGCCTTAATGCAAATCTTTTTAGTGAAAATTTTGATCCAATAGTATATAAAGCAGCAATTTTAGATAAAAATGAGTTCCAAACAAACATTTTCAAAGAATCCGATACAACAAAAAGGATTTTTTATAACTCTACTATTGTTATCGAACTTTCGACTCGGAATCCAAGAAAACTAGTTCAATTAATGAATAAAATCCATTAATTCGCACAAAACCCAAAAGATAACCGAATTTCTCTTTTCGATGCGTCGACATTTGAGTGTTAAAGGTGAAGTTCGACCAATTCGCTTTAAAAATGCTCCGAACAGTGGACGGGTGACATTACGAAGATATTTGCAAACCGATTCATCTCAGACAAAATATCGACATAAACAACAGTCACTCTTATGCAATAATTTTCCTTTTCTGATTCTTTAATTTATTTAAATTTAATTACCATACGATGCGTAAAGATCTTGGAATGGAAATACTTCATACCGAGGATGAACGATAAACGGGATTCTAAAGAATAAAATCTTTATCATTATCAATTATTATACCTCGTATACTTGGCTTTCAGATTTATTAGAACGTCATTCGTTCATTTTGTTCTGAACTTATGCAAAGCGACGTTAATTTTGAGCTCTAAAAATCAAACCGAGTCCTCGATAGGACTCTTTCGTGACTTTCGGAGGAAAGTAACGAAATTCGTTTCCATCAGAAGAAGGATTTAAAAATAATTCGAAGGAAAAAGTCCAAGATCCTTGGATTTATACCCTCGACACGAAATGAATTTTCGGATCAAGATACAGATAGCAGACTCAAACACCGTTTGATGAATGTACGTTATATGAACTCTCCCTGAGCTCATTCTCCAATTTAACTCGAAAAAATGTGTCGTCGCTTTGTTCGTATGAGCGACATCGCCCCCGTACCAGTTACAGACGAAGAAATTAAATTTTTGAGTAATAACCTCCTTAAATGCACTTTCCAAATCAGTCTTAGATGGTTCAAAGGAAATGTGATTTTTCACTTGAAGTCGTTTCAAATGTTAATGAAAATCTCCGCTTCATTATCGTCCTATTATGAATCCGAATTTCATCGCCAATAACTCTGTTCCATACTTAAGAATATAAAAACTTTCGCAGCCAATATTTTATCCTTCGATAATTTCCATAGAAAATCATCATGTACTTTTTCGTAAATAATTAGGAATACGGAGATAATTTCGTTTGTAACAAAAAATACTAATGTTATCACTGATTATTAACGAACGAATTGACTTATTATTCTTTATCCTATGAAGTTGAGGCCGTATATGTGTTGCGACCAAAGGTTCCATTCGATGAGATTTATAACCAAAGAGCCTAATTTTGTCAGCTGCAAAACTAAAAATATCAAGAACAAAATATGCCAAAGGAAAGTGTAAATAATAATAAAACCAATTACTTTTAAATTTATTATGAATAAACTATAAACTTAGAACGTTTTTTGAAACTACTGAAACCTGAAATCGATGAAGTAGTTCTCATAGAAAGCCGATCAAAAAAAAAGAAAGTCTTCGATGGTCATAATAACTTTATCATTTTTTCGCTGTGAAAAATACTTCCATTTCCCCGTAAATCACAAATTCGAAAGACCTGTTTTCCCAACTTATCTCTTCCTCAAAAGGGATCGATAGCAGTTATTCCACGAGAAAAACTCAATTCGTTTGAGACAAACAATCGCATTTTAATTCCCTTTTAAAATATTTTCGATATTTCATTTCATTGATGCACTGAAATCGGATTCATAAGAACCAAATTCGATCAAAGTATGATTCTTCTTTTCGGTAATTCAGTCATCAAAGAATTTATGCATTAGATATTACCTATTTTTAGGTTTCATAATAAAACATCTTGAAATATAATTCGAAATCTCTATGACATAAAAGGTGACTTTTACCAAACGATTCCAAACTATGATAATATTTGTCGGTAAAGTGTGGTGTCGGGCGAGCGCTCTGTCGGTTAAGTGAGCGTCGTGGAAATGATCGTCAGTAAATAGGAGTAGACCCTTTTATGTAAGCAACTTCCTCAGTTCAACAGCACCGAAACCCAAGTTTAGTATTTATTTGCGGAATCGTACATACTTTTTAAAGTTTTTTTCTGTGTAATGGATTCCACCAAATATCACTCACAAATATCAAATTATTACCCTACTTTATGAACGCAAAAATTATAAAAGTACCGTTCGCTATTTAGAAAAATAATCTCAATATTGTTTGCAGAAATCTGTATAAATAGATTAGCTTTAAATATCGTATGCTACTACCCATTAATAGTTGTTTCCTTTCGGTTATAATTATTATTTTCTTCTTTTCTAATATAAATATATTATGGAAAAAGTTTTTATTTTTACATTCTCAGCATCAAAAAATCACATCCTACATTTTCCGACTTTCAAATGCATTTTTCATCGAAATGGCCAAAGATTCTTTCGATACATCCGAAGGAAAGTAGAGAATTTTAAATGATCCACTCTCATCTAATTTGCTTCATAAAATACATTAAATGATGCGTTCAAAAATGTCTTTCGTCAATTATCGTTTGAGCGGAAAACATCGTTCTTCGGTTACGGGAGTTTGCCAAATGAGATTTGACCAAACATCAAACGTTAAATGGGTTTGCGGAGGACTTTTGCTCGGACGACAAACTGGGCTCCCTTTTACTCAATTTTCAGGTTAACTCGCCTCGTTGCTCTTCAAACGGAGGGTTTACACTTAAAACATTTTTCCGGGTAAAACGGAATCTTCTAACCTCTGCGATTAGTGAGCAATTATATAGAAATCACGAAGATGTTAGTTCATCAGTTATTCACCAGTAGAAAATAAAATTTCTGAATGAAAATTATCCATCTGAAAGAAAAAGTTCGCTGACACGAATATTAGGTTGGAGTCAAATTGGAGACATTATTTTTCATTCTCTAGTTATATGCATATGAAATGGAGATAAAGAAGACGGCTTCAGTTCTACGATGAATCAATTTGAGTGCCATTCTCTTGTGTTGTTCGTCACAATGCGATTGAGTCACAATCGCCCGCTAAACTTGATTCGGCGACACAAAGAGCGCATTGTGTCTCCTCAAAGCGATTTTCCAATTGGACATTTGAACGGATGCGATTATTCTTTCGACGAACAAACATCTGAAGATGAATTAAAGTCCGTTTAATTTCGAGAGAACACGATATTTTTCATTCGAATCTTCATTTATGATAAGAGAGTTTTTAAATAGATGGGTCTTGATTATGGCAAAGGATATCTCGGAAAAAAGTATTTTTAATAAAAATTGTCAAAAAAAGAATTGACGAATCAATGAATCGATTGCATCCGCTGCATTCAAATCGTTACGATCAGGAATCGGTGACAAACTGTAACGCCACCATCGAACCTACCAATCACATTAAATAATAAATACATATAATTACGTCTATCGTGCACAGCACGAAAAATGAACTCGGTAGAGCGTCAAATTTTGAGCACTTTATACTATTTTTATATCTATTTCTGTTTCAGGAATTTTCTTTAGCACTTTATCCAGAAAAATGAAGATGGAAGTTAATTTATCAGGGCACGAATTAACGCGCCCCGAAATTAAGCTACAATATGATTCGCTAATAATAAGCTATGTTGACAATGCACAAATTGTGATTAAAAACAAAGTTGGCATATGTATTATCACAGAGATAAAATATATCTTTGCAGCAGAACACTGTGAGTGCATAAAAGAGGTAACAGAGATAACAACGGTGGATTCATAATGTTCGAGCATTCCTATTGGCCCATCAAGTCACGTGACAAAACAAAGTGAAAGGAGTTGGAAAAGAATGAGATGAATAGATGCACTAATCTTGCATATTACGAAAGATCTTCAAGACCAAAAAGAAAAGGTCTGGAATACTCTAAAATTCGATTAAGAAAAATGGAATTACGATGGGGCAGAATTATTTGGTTTTACAGATTTAGAAAGCAATTTAACACATGTGATCGCAGAAGTTGGTTAGTAAATGGATTTAAAATGAAATCTCGATAAAAGGTAGCCTTGGAATAAAAGCCCAATCGGTATTCAAAAGTAATCAAACACGGTTATATTACAAACAAACAAGCAAAAGCTCAGGCGTTACTTTGGAGGGAAGGATATTTCAGAGTCTAATTTATTGTTTATTAATGTCCATTGGTTTATAGCGAAGAAGTAAACCAAGTGTATCATTTCTACATTAGACTACCAAACATAGATGTATTATAAATTTAATTTTAATCAAGATATTATATATGAAAACAAAATGATTAAAGACGTAAGCTTTAGTCACATAACTCTACGTCACACAACTATAGAAGATGTTCTGTTTATATATCACTGAAAACTTGCTGAATTCATAGTGATTTCACTTATGTAGCAAAAAAAACAAATACAATAATTAGAGGAAGAATATTCGAGGCAATGATGAGGCTAACGAAACACACACTTCATTGATGAAACAACGTTTGCGGAAGAAGAGATATCGTTTGTATTCGACCCCAATTGGACGTCTGCTTCCAAAATAGCATCTCAATGAGAGCAATTCATTGAGAGGAAAGTTCCATTCCAATGGAATGAAGATTTAGGACATCTTTAACATTGTTGAACTATGAAAATCATATAAATGAGGAGATTCTTTCATCGACTTTCCACAGTCGTTCTTTAAGTGCCTAAATAAATCAGACGCTTAAGAGAAAAAACTCTTCTTCGGTTAAACACAAATCGTTCATTGACGGCGTTTAATTGTGGATGCAACTTTTGGTCGATGAGAGAATCTAGATTCAAATTATATATTCACGAAAATCATTCCAAATATTTATTTCCGCTGATCGGAGAATTGAATCGATCGAATACATATGGACGGCTAATGAATGCATCCATCGCATGTTCGTTAATGCGCTCTAAATAAAACCACTCCGTACATGGGAAAGCGAACGCCTATTGGTCACGGAATCAAAAATATTGCAGAAAACGCAATTGATTGGAGGATTAGTTGTAGACAAAGCGGTGAGGGTAGTCGATAAAACACTAAACCATAGACACATAGCAACGCTGTTTATCAAATTTCCAAATAGATAGTGATTCTATCCACGATTGCTTCAGAAAATGCTCAAAAATTACTCATAAATAATTACATGCCTTGTTTTCTTTCTGCCAAATGAATTTGGGTATCAGCATCCTGAACTAATTTGAATTACTATACAATTGAATATTTATAAAAAGAACGCGTAAATGAACGCGGTGATGCTTATTGTGAAAATGGAACAAAAACGAAGAAGTTTCCAAAATACAAAGAAAATAGTTAAATTTCAACATAAAGAAATTGATTAAACAAGACATACGATAAGAATAAGTCTAAAATTAAAGTCCCTAAAGTCAAACAGAACATAAATTTGCGGATTATTTACCTAAACATTACTTTCTACCTAACTTCTAACTTCCTGCCTATTACCTACTTTCTAAACCACTATCATCGTGCATTTCAGCTCCGCATTTCTTTTTTTGTGGAGAAAACATATCTTGGGCATAATCGCATTCAGAGTTATTAGTCACTTTATCAGTTTCTTTCGTACGTTGGTGAGATACCAGACTTTTATTAAAGGAATGATTTCAAAAGGCAATAGGACATTGGCTCATTGAAATGTGCGCGATTCACAAAAAAGGGCTTCCAAAGTTGTTCCTTGCAGATCTTTGACGGTATCACGGCGAGAGCGTCAAACACTAACTGAATGATGGTGGTCTTTTTAGGGTCTATAAAGAGAAGGCCTGTAAATTATTGCACGCATATGATGAATCGATTCAAAACATCTGGAAAAAACGGGGAAAAACTTACCTTTCTCTCCAATAAACGCATGTTTCATTACTCTCTATCGATAGTGTCTGTAAAAATTTGGCTGCAATGAATGCGAATCATGATTCAGCACAAGAATACACTGCAATGGCTTCATACGAACTCTTAAAAAACGCACAAATTGAAAGAATTGTGCTTCGTTTCATTTTCCGACAATTTCCCTTTTATGTTCGTTTTAAGGAAAAAAATCGTGGATAGTTAAATTAATAATTTATCTGTTTCAAAATGAACACGACGATTAAAAATTAAGGCATTCTGTTTTACATACATTTGTATCTTCTATTTTTTATAAACATCTCTAAATCTCGGTGGCAGAATTTAAAACTCAATTGTTAAACGGAATAGAAAGGGTCAACTTGAATTCCAGCGGATGTCCATTTGAATGTTAAACCTCAAACGACAATTAAGAAGTCTCCTCTCAACCGCTCCCAGAATTCATTTCACCAGGAGCTTATTTGTGATCGAAGATCGTTTCTCCTTAAATTCAATTTACATGTTGATGATGAAGATCTATAATCATTTCCTCGTCTAAAAAGATGATTTCTTTGTTAATCGTCAATTTAATTCGATTACTCTATTGATTTAAATTTTAAACTCATAATAATAAAACTACGAGAAGAGAATGAAATATTTTGTGAGGAAACTTTAAAACTGTTGAACGACGCACACACTACGTAATTATCACGAAATATATTCCCGATTTCTATCCATAGATTCTTCTATGAAATCGAAACGAGTGGAAACAAATAATATATTCTTAAAGATCTCACTCTTATGGAGAAATACCGTTCGCGAGAAACGTGTGTTTCCGATGCATTTTAGAGATCCGAAGACGAAAATTTCGTACAAAAAAGAAAACTACGGAACTAAAGAATCAAGGATACCGTCCTTAAAGAGATAGCTTCGTGATGTATTGATTTCCAAAGACTATCGCTTCTCTAAGTACTTCTCGACTCTTAAGTAAGAATCCAACGAACGTTAGATTCGTTGTTAGGCGAGCGTTCTTTCATATGCAGCGAAAATATCTAAAAGAGAAAAACAAGATTTCCATGTCGACTGTAATGAATTCGTAATTCATTCGAGAGACACGACATACGTGAGGCAGTTAACAGTCGTAAGTGCATCTCTGCACATTAAAATATCCGGTCATCGAACTCCGCGAAAGAGATTTAAATTTACACAGTTCAAATAACGTACCAGTTTCAAGGTAATGCACCTAAACATTTTACTACCGAAGCTCTAACGTGTACTGGTTATCGGATGTATAATTGAGAAGCAGACGTAATAAACATCGTCTCCAGGAAAATGAGGACGAATAAATAAAGTGACAACATTTCGATCACCGTTTAGTGGAAATCAAAAACATAAGCGACCGTTATCACATTATTAAAAATGATGGGAAAATGCCTCTGAAATGAAAGAGATTCGTAAATAACAACTTCATTACTCTTCGTAGACGACTTACAGGATCAAAAATTAAATGCCTGCGAAGGAGAGTTCGTTCGGTGACGACTCCTAAAACATAAGTGCGAATGCGTGTTAATGCGAACCACTCGACTCAATTGAATTGAATGACTATTTTATATCGACTAAAATATGCAATGTTTCATTTTTGATCTTTTGGCAACGAGAAACATTAAAAACTTGAGAACAGTTTCCATCGAAAGCACCGGATAAAGAATCCGCTCAATTAAAGTAAAACATCGATACGTTCTCACATCGTTTTTAAACATTTTTAAATCACACACTGTTAAACTTTATATCACTTAACAGATGAATTTTACTGTTTATTACTTTCACCTTCGGCTGCTAATGAAATGAAGAGATCATAATCGTCCAGTTGAATGGTTTATGAAACTCGGCCGTTAGATATTTTTGAGATATCAATCTTTTGCGAATAAAAAGAATTGGATCGAATTTCCTAAAAATCAGGCTTCGTTCAAATTACGCGACATTTGAGAAATAATGGGAAGGAAGCCAAAATTAATTCCACCTCAAGGACAAAAAGATAAACTCATTCGAAGATTATTGCGAATTTCTAAAGATAAGCTCAGACGTAAAAAGCTTTGCCTTTCGGGTGAGTGATCGCACGAAAATAAGCACTTTTGATGTGAAAATGCCTTTTTCGTATGGCTAATTATCTCGCAAAAGCTGATAATCCAAAAATAGCCCACACTGATTTTCTCCGAAGAAAATGTCAAATTGACATTTATCGCAGATGTTTCGTATTCTGTCGAATTTTAAATCGTCGTTACTATCACCGATTCGTATATTATTTTCGGTGAGAGAGTTCGTGGAACATTGAGCTGTTCCAGCTATTTAAGTTGATTGAAATCGTGCCAAGGATTTAACATTTTGATTTCCGTATTTTTTTAATACCTAAGAATGCGATGATCTGTCACGCAAATAGTTAAAATAATTACGATTTATCACCTAAACTGGTACTTTTATTTATTTTTCTGAATGAAAATTCTGTAAAATCCATTCAGTGATCAACGCAGACAGTACACGGACATCACAGGGAAACCCCTAAACTGAAACCGATACATACACTTTTAGTGCACTAACTGATGACGCATCAATTCGAAGCATCTATATTTCTATCTATAATATTTAATAATCTATACCATACTCGGAACAAACATGAATTACTGTTTCGATGCTAAAAGTGCGTCGATAACCCATTCGCTCGTTTAGAAGAGAGCACTGCCGACACAGAATCATTCACAGCTCATGCAGATGAGGTCCTCCACGCCGTCGACACGCTAACGAGTTAACAAACAGCCTTTAGAAACGCCTTTGTTGATGACACTTTATCCTTGAAACACTGTGTATATATATATATATATATATATATATACTTATATACTTTTAAGAAGTTTAATACTGAAAAGGCGATGATTCTTAAAATGAAATTATAATTTTAAAGATGTGACAATATTCTATCGAAATCGATCAATATTTTGGTTGAAAGCTATGTTTTCCGTAAATGAACGAAACGAGATAAACGACTTAACAAGGCAGATGCATGTGCAATGAATAAGGAGGCTGTTTTTACAGAAATTCGAGCTACATAAATAATAAGCAGCTCAAAAAGTTGGACGATCGCCTGTGAATGCATTTAAAATGTCAACGAGATTATCATGAGTCTACACGCGAAATATAAATGGAAAGGAAAACTTTCCTTGTATCTCGCTAATTAGACTCCATCGCCTTCGACAAAAATTAGCAAACATTCCAAAAAGTAACAATTCAGTTGTGGAAAGTTCCTTTGGCGGCAAATAGATGCAGGGGGGAGGTGTGCGCCCGAGTTAAAGGATGAATCGATGGTTTTTGAGCCGAATTATGAAAACAAGCGATTGAGGGCATATACAACGGTCTCTTGGGAATAATTTTAGGGAGAATTATGCCCTATTTGACCTTCGGTGCCCAATTGGTTCGCCTGCGGCTCCCGCACTCGGTGAGTGATGATTCTTAGCCTTGAACCGCGTATACTTTATATCGAAGGAGAGCTACGAACACACAAAAGAGAATCGTTTCACAAAATAACTTCCATTTATTTCGATGGCGCTTACGATGTAAATATTATTTCGTAATATTAAGAAAATAGAACTGCGTCAATAAATTCGAGCAATTGAAAGTATCATCCGTGGAGCCCTCGAAGATGAAATAGAAGAAGAGCCAAAATGAGAGAATATTTGATCCAAAAGAAAATATTAAAATAACCGCAGTCCATCTAATTTCAAGTGAACGTTTTGATTAAAGCAACATTTTAGTTTCACGTAGTAATTTATTCTCTTAGATATCTACAGAAGAAGAGAAAGACAAGAATTTCAAAGATTCGGTCGATCAGAAGCGTTGAATTCATGTTTTGTAAGATTATGAAATTAAATTTTCACTTTTTCTTTCTTCTCGGGTTTTCATGTATTAATTATAATTATATTCATATAATTGTCGATTCGCTAATCAATTACGAGGAATCGTAAAATATTTAATTCACTTTCCAAATTAATAATATTATAGTTACAAAAGAAGAACAATAGAAATAGAAGAGGAAAACATATTAAACTGTAAATGTCACTCCAAAGAGAAGATTTGAGAATTGCCATCAATTTGAGTCACTTGTTTCTGCATTTCATTATTTGAGGAGATTTAAGATCTTAAAATCATAATAATATAAAATGAAAGCGTAATTTCAAGTCGCCGTCGGCATCATTTTACAATCGAACAAATGAAAAACGACGGTCGAATGAACTAATAAACGTTTCGACTGCAGGTACTGTTGTCACATTCGCAAATTTTCCAAAGAAAAAATTACAAATATTATCAATATTAATCACATTACATCGCTTCATATATATAGATTTGAAATTCGGAATAAAACTCTTCCATTATGTTTCTTGAATGAGAACGCTCCTTCCCTCACCCTTCTTGTGTGTTTCCCTCATCAGCAGTTCCTTAAAGGATATGCCCTTTTATCAAAAATCCTCGTAAGAAATTATGTAGAAAGTGTTTTAAAGATGAAGAATTATCACCGCGTTCTAGCCAATTCTTTCGATATTATTTTCAAAGAAAATTAGTCGCCATACGAGGATATTTTTCTATGATTTCGTAAGTAAAATCACTTGAATTAAACAAAAATGGTGTTAGACTGACGAGGACCATTTTTATGTCCATCGAATAGCATTTTTACTCTCCTTCAGATCTATTCATGCATCCATATCTATACTCTGAATGGTGTTCTATAATTTGGGCATATTAACTCGCATAAATTGTGGCATTTGCTGCAAACTCTGATGTAAGTGATAATGAACTTTTAATCCGATGACCTCATTTATGGAGAATACACAACAACTTTTTTGAATTTTCCACCGAAATTACTATGCGACGCCCACAATGAAAATATTTTAAAAAACGTATATATCATTTTTCATACACATTGAATGTTTTAAATACATATTAATCGTGATATTTAAAAATAGTAGTAAGAGAATCACGTAACATTTAGAAAAAATATTCTCAAAACTTTGAAAATATACTACATAGTACACTTCCGAATAATTTCAAAATACGGGAATCGATCGGCTTAAGTCATGAGTTAGATTTTCGTGAATATTTTGAAAAGGATTTATTGAATGAAGTACTCGCTCAGTAGGAATCATCGATCAAACGATAAAAATCCAATTCGCTTCAAATGTCTCTTTGAGAAGCGTCCAAAGGATTGCAATTGTGCCGAAAAACGTGTTTTTGTTCCCACAACTAAACCACGTGGTTTTGACGGGAAACAAATGTGCGCGTAAATCAATGTTATGCCACTGAAATCCATCTCGTCGATAGAAAAGGGAAAGTCGATTCCAACGAGAAAAATGCTTGAAATAGTGAGAGAAAATTTCATTTTGTTATTAATATTGAAACATCAATATTTAACGCGATAATGCCGCTCCGATGAAGGAAACTGATGATCAACGAAAAGAAAATTTCGTTGTTGAAATTAAGAAGTTTTGAGAATATTTACGGATGAAAAGGACTAATAAAGAGTTAAATTCTTATAAAATTTTATTAAATTCTGCGAAAATGAGAGGACTGATTCATTCCTCTCTTACGATTCATTGAGAAGACAATGTGATCGAACGTTTGAGTCCAATTTGAATGCAGCGATCACACGCTGCCTCAGAAAAATATACACGTGGAAACCCGGGAGAGATCTTGAAATGGTAAAACCGTTCTCTGAAAAGGGCAAAAAAGCCACAGCAAATTAGGATTAAAATGATTTGAATTCCCGCGTTCATAATGAGCGTCTTTCATCTCCAGCGGAAGTGGATTTAAGGAGGTTTTTCAAAGAGAAAAAGGCCTCTTCACGACCGCGTGGAATTCGAATTATCTCAGAAGGTGAAAGAACACCAAACCCACTTTAAACGGCGCGCCATTTCTTCGTTCGTCAACTTTTTCAAAAGTACTACAGAAATGTCGACATCCATTCTTTCAGATTAAGCTCTCTAACTTTCTTGCCATAAAAAATATTTTACTCTAATTCAAAGGTTGGAACAAAAATCCAACACTTTTCAGATCTTAATATTTCGAAAATTTCCATATTCGATATCAAATTGAGCTATTACTAACAGACTATTTTTTTAATTGAAAAGCTTAATAATAATTTTAAGAAAAACATTCAAATGTGGAATTTTTCCTCTGAAATTGCTTCAATGTTTGACGACGATGAATCAAAAGCTTAGACTTAAACAATTCATAATAAAATCACTGGTTTAACCGAAGGCAAATTGTTCCTTTTATCGATAGGGTTCAAAAAAACGACAAAAGATTTAATTATTTTAATTCCAACTCAGGATTCAAATCGTAAAACTCTCATCGACTCATTTACACGCAACGAAAAAACAGCTGACAAATCAAATGTACTCATGAAATCAATTGTTCATTTTCACTTTGAAAATCGATGAATAACACAGACAAATACTCTTTACAAATAATGCAGCGAAATATCGGTTAATGCAATCTAAGAATGCATTTGTGGGTCAATTTTGAAGAGAATAATATTCAAGAACTGTTTCGTTTAAGCTTTAAGAACTATTTGGTCATCAATCCGATAGATTCTAATTTTTAAGTACTATAAAATGAAAAATGGATTAGAGGAACTCATAAATCTCAATGAAGAGAATCATTCCCCGCACGTACACACAGATGGGACCATTCTTCGCCACAGCGCCACACCTTTGGGAATCCCTCAGAATGGACGCCAAGAAAGAGACTCAGTGATCGTGGAAATGTTCAACAAAATAGACGCAAATGAGAAGCACACGAAATGTTGAGCCAAAGTGATCATTTCAGGATTTCGTCGTATTTCCCAAAAAATAGTCGATACATTGATGTTCTATCATGGATTAGCGAAAATAAATCATAAACATTCTTAACGTGTCCACTACCGAAATTAGATAAAGGAAGATGAATGGTCCAGAATCTATTTAAATGTGCTCGTATCCATCAACCAAAAATATCCCTCAATGTTTTCATACGGCGGTAAACAGATGAAAATATTTATGAAGTTATGATTTCATGTTATTATGAAATTGAGAGCAAATACAAGTAGTTTATTCAGGGACAAGAAATGAAACAAGTGCCCCCGTTCTGAGTATGAATGAATACGTTTCAACTGCTCATTACTTCGAACGAAAAAACTATCGACGAATCCCTCTTTTTCTACGAAAAGTCAGTTTAAGTTCGAAGAATAATCTCACGAAACTATTTGAGAGGATCGCCATTTTGGGTCATTTGGGCCATTGGTAATTGCGTCATAAATTATGAGCTAATTTCTTTTCATTCATTTGCCCAAATTAAAACGACCTCTTTCACTATTAAACTTGAATCGCTTTTGATGGCCATTAAATGCGACGTAAGATACTTCGCTATCAAAGCCATGCTTTTGATGAAGTGATTCACTGTATCGCAACGGAAATATGAATCGAGCGATTATCGTCTTTTTCATCCGAAATAGAATTATTTTACGCACCCGGCGTCGGACGATTGTTATGTAATCTTTTTGTAAATAAATATATAATTATAATCCATCGGTGCACAACTTTCTCCGAAATAATTTACGATACAGGAACTATAATACATCCATTAATACATACGCAACAAAAGAGTTCCTTTTTGAAATTAATTTCCATCCAAGAACAAATATTTAATTATCTGGTGGTCGAAATAATCTTTACGAAAGTTCACGCATTCGACCAGTGGCAAAGAGAGAACAGGTTTAATTCGTTTTTTTTGTCTCAACGGACGACCTGAATTAAATCGTAACTTATACACTCACATTCATCCAAAGTAAAGAGCACCGCATCTGATTAACTCCAAAAAATACTGTTTGCTTTTTATTGGAAGAAGTTACTCCTCAGATGCGAGTCGAGGGTTCCCGAGGAACAACAAGTACATTTAACTCGTGTATCTTGTGTCTGCTCTCGGAACAGCCGCAGAGCATTCTGGGAAGGCGCTAAGGTTACAAAGGGAGTGTAAGGGAACACCAGAGGGCGAACAAATGCGAGAGAAACCAACTTAAGAGTGGCACGAGGAAGGCCAACGATGGAACGTGAGGAGTTGACTAGGGAGTAAGATTTATGTTTTAGAAGAAGCGATTTACATTAAATAAATAGTGATGTTTATCGCAATATCCGATGAATGGCATTTAAATAAATTCATGACTCCATTAAATATTACCAAAGACAGACACTCCTATCTAAGGTTCAGTTTCAAATGCAATTATAACACTCGAATGGAATCAGTTTCAAACATTCGTACTCTCTCCTAAACTTGATTCTTTTCATCTCCAAATTGAATTTTAATTTTCCTTCAGTTTTTTATAATCCATATTAAGTTAGTTTAACGATTCAACAATTTAAAAATTAGCCTTTCTTTTCCAAACACTTAATCAAAGTTATTATTTTAATATATGAATTCTACATTAACCACACTTCCTTAACGTATTTTAAGGAATTCAGTAATTTTCCATACACTTTCCAGTAAAATAAACCTCGGATAGTATTTACAGGTTAGTATTACTTGTTATCACATTATTATTTAAGTAAATATACTGAAAATGAAACTCATTTGAGTGATGCGAAACTTTCATCTCAACCGAAAGAAATGAGTACAAAACGTAATACGAGAACGACATTTCAGAGCATAGTGACATCTTCGAGGAAAATGTGCAAACACGAGATGAGCTACTTAAGAACGTCTAAGAGTTTTTCGTATCAAAATTAGGCAAATCTTCGAAGGAAATACGATTTGAACCTTTGGTTTGACGAGGAATTGAAACATGAGATTCTGGAGTCGAAGAGCTAAACCGCAATGAATACGATCTTAATTCGGTGGAAGATACACGAATTTGATTTGAGAGTTCGTAAAAAGTTGTGTCAGAAGAGAAAATCTTAAACGATGACGAGAATGCATTGAAGACCATTGATTAATTTACGTAACACTAAGATTGAGGCAGCAAAATTATCTAAAAGTTTGCAATTTTGTTTTTTGAGCATCAACAACTTGGGATATATTTTCGAAAGAATTTAACGGGACGCAGTGATCGCACTTTCCATGAGAGACATTTAAAATTGCTCACGAGTTTTTAATAGAGCAATACTTGAATGTTATCCCACGTAAATTTATATTTCATAAAATTTACTTCCTAAAACCTTGCAGTTAATGTTTAAATTTTTGATATAACTTTCCGTTGTCCATCAATGTGTTCACTGTTTATGCGAGAATACTCTGGAAGACGTCCGCAATTCAGTGGTCGATATGTTCCAATGCCATTTAAACCGCAACAAATACTTAAATAAACATTAAGAAACACAATATTCTTTAGCTGGATAATAAGGGACACTTATTCATTTGGGATGACGTAAAAAGGGGAAACTTTTGGAAACATTGCTGAACATACTGCAGCTCATAACACGATGTAATAAACTTTGAAATACTATTCAATAAGTGAAACGTAGATTTTATTAAAGGGATTCAAGTTTGAACCAAATGTAAAAATTGAAGAAGTCAATATTTCGAAACTTTTGCAACTAATTTGAATTTCTTTACTCCGTGTCTGATTCAACGGGACAAATGATAAATATTATTATCATTAACAGAAGAATAAACTAACAGTAACAATTATCAAGAATTACAATTATAATAGAGGGAAATCAATGGTTAAAATTCATCTCAGATGAATAAAAGCGCTTTATCGAGTGCCCGACTAAATCAGCAGACGATAGATTCGTTGAATAAATAAATGTAATCACACGATATTCAAATTATAATTACAATTAACTGTTATTAATAATGAATATATTTGAGCGTACAATTTCAGAAACAATTTACATTATGATTAAAATGTAAGATGTTAATCGCCTAAGGCCATTTTACTTCGGAGGGACACCGCGCGACTCGTGATGAACCCAAATTAAAAATATTAAACGAAGATCTGTCGTCCTCTTGAAATCCGACGAAATTCGATTACTTTTTACAATCATTTGTGCAGATTCACCCTTAAGGAACGTCTCGGTTATAAATGGGATAAGAAAGATAGTCCTTCAAAAGGACGTTGAGTCCGTTAAATAATTCATGGAGTCTATTTTCGAAACGACCTGAACAGGTTACGTTCGAATGAGACTTGAAAATTTATGAAAATATGAATATTTGGCGAATAATAAATGTCTTTATTAAGAGCTAAATTGAGACTTGGAAGTTTAACCTTGTTTATGGCAACTTATTATAAGAAATTTAGGATATCATAGTTGCAGCGGTTCTTTTACGTGTCTAGATCATTCTATCTCATTCAGTGAAATTGAGATTTCGTGTTTAGTACATAGCATAGGAAATAGTGTTTTCCTCTCCAATTTATGGGAATATATATATGAGTCGATGCAAGTGAATCAGATGGTCTCTAACAGTGATATTTGCATCGATGACGAATTTCTTAAATCCTGGGTTCGAATTAATAAACTATCAAAATTCATAACATCATCTTTTAAATAAAATGCTATGTTTATAATGAAGTCAAGAAGATTATTAATTCCTCTTTTTTACATTTCGATTTATTTGATTGGGTTTAGAAGTAAATCGCCCTAAATTAAAAACCAAACCATGGAATTCGCATAGTTTATAAATTTTTCTGTGGAAGTTACTGCATCTTCATTTACTATGGTCGCATATTAAATTAAGACTGCACTTTGATTAGATTTTCTTCATAAGAGGAATTAAAAAGCAGAAGAATGAAATAATGTTCATCCGGCGCTGCGATTTCGATGAATCGATAACTGTCTGTTTTTGGATGGGTTCATTTATGCAGAAGCGAATTTATGATTTGAATCAAACTCCTCCGCTTTTTTGTAAGTCTTCTATAAAATCTCACGCAATCTGTGTTCCGCTGCCGTGGGGATGCTCCCTTCATAAATAATTCCTCTTTCGGACACTTCGCGTAATCTAAGGAGTGTCACTTTTTCGCTCAAAATGGAGTTATTTTATAGAAAACAATTCCTTTGCGAGAAAAATGATGAGTACGCGGAGACGATGAGTTTGAAAATACCTATTACCATAAATAAGAGCAAATATTGTCTCTCAAAGGAGAATCAGGAATTATAGATAAGTTTAACTTCATACGCAAGTGGAGAACGAAGCAAAGAATGGGCTGTTTTCGTAAGCGATATTCTTGTGGCTCACAACAGCACAAATTGTTAATTACGAAAATATCGGAAATGGGCGATGGAAATTGCGGAGAATGCAGAGTAAATTCGCGTCGAAGGTAACATCATGAGGAAGTATTTTAGGAGCCTTCTTGATTTTCATAAACGACCTAAAAGCGAAAATTAAACGAAAAACGAGGCTTTCTGAAAACGATTGCATAATTTACAACAAAACTGATTGCTCGAACGATCTTAGGCGCTTACAAGCGGATCTAGATGAAATAGTGTCACTAATGCTGTTTTATTTCGTTCTGTGTGACTTTTGCGAAAAAATCTAATAATTTTTCAAAGTATCAAATAGTTGCTGGTTAAGGTATGTTTCTACTTACGTATATAATTTAGAATAAGTCTCAATGGGAACATACCTGAAAATAGAAAATAAAGTTGTTAAAAAATATACACAAACACTCATACTAACAGATAAATCAGTTTAATGTGAGTTATATAATTGAGGTAAAAAGCAGTATTACCTACGTGTGTAAAAAACCACTGCGCATTTCCTTCTTGCTTTGATTTTAAATATGGTTCTCGCAGAAATGTTAAAAATATCTTCGCAATATTACACATTATTACTATATAACTATTAAATTTAACTAATTATTTTATATGAAGATAGAGGTTTGCTAATTCTTCATGTATTATGCTAAGCTTTTCACGAAGAAGTTAAAAAGAAATATGTGGTCAGTCGGATAATCAATTTCCCTGTTTCTATAGGCAAAAAAACTAGATTTTGTAAAAAATCCAACAAGATCGATCTGAGAAGCATATTTGAAAATAAATTTTATTTACCGAAAAAGTCCCTCTGCTAAGGAAATTATTTTTGTTTCATTCCAACGAAAGGATTCTCGTTAATCTCAATTACAAGAAACCGGATACGTAAGGATGACGTACTAAAGTAATTAGGGATAAAAGTTTATTAGAAGAAAGAATTGTATTTCGTTATGAAATTAAAAGATGCATTTTAAGAGCAAAGTTAACCCGAATGATTCTTTGTCGTTTTGAAGAAATACTTTAGTCAAGCTGAGACAGCTGAAAATTGATATTCCTCAAGAATGAGAAATGGCTTCACAAGATGAATGACACTTAAAATGAGGGTTGTTTCACTCACACAATTCTCCGAATATTCGAAAAATGCTAATGAGTCCAAGGAAAATGGTTTCTCCACGAATCCTCCGTAAATTTTCGAGGCGATATTGCATACTAAAATAGAAGCGCCTCTTATAAATCTTTTAGTATTAAACTTGTTAACCACGATTGAGTAACGAGATATTCTCCTCATCAATGAGCGAAGCCAAATAACGGTTGAGATATCAGATGACTTCGAAGCTCTTCCTTAATATCAGGTGAGCGAAATTTTTATGTTCCGTAATGGGAAACATGTGTTCATAATATATTTCGTATTCTTTGAGATTTTTGGGTTTAACACCAATTTGAGAGATTACGAGGGCAGGTTTTTCTTTAATTCGTATACAATCTTACACTTTAGGACATAAAAACTTTTGTTCAAAATACAATAATTTTGACGAGAAATCTCTTTATTAAATAAATTATATTTCTAATCAATATGTCATATCCATAAAAAAAGAAATTACACAGAATAAATATTACTTTATATAATTACTAATTACAGTACTAAATTTTACGTATAATTTATTAATTAATGAGTTCGAGTAAAACTTGCGTCAAGAAATAAGGATTCTAAGTCATGAAAGTTTAGCATACAATGCATTTATTAAAATGATTTTAAACAAAATATTAATAATTATAATGAAATATTTATAGAATGGAATGAATATTATATATTTATAGAATATTACCTAATATTACATTATTTCTGAGAAAATTACATCTTGATTACAAGAATTGGATTGATTAATTATAATGGTAAACCATCTAAATAAATCAACTTTTCCCACACAGAAAGCTTACCTCAACTTTCGAACGATATTTATAAAACCTTTGGAATCACCACAATCTACGGCTGAATTATAGAATCCCTTGAAAATAGCCGTAAATTCTATTCCTAACAATTTCTCACGCATCTGCGGGCGAACACCGCGGGATTCCATCTTTGTCATTCTTAAGCTTCTTCCAAAACCTTTCACTTCTTTTAATCAAAAGTTTGAGACGCACTTGATTACATCTCCACGATTCATCTTTCCAAATAGATTAAAAATCCTGTAGTTTTTCATTGGGAAACCATTAGAAGACATCCCTTAATCGTATCTCTCTATCGAGTTTAAGAAATTAACAGGCTAAAAAAATTACAGAGAACAAGGCTTGAGTTTCCATTTCTTAATTTCAAGATTTGGCTTCTGAAAAATCTAACCCTCTAAAAAAAATCCGTAAAATGGCCCGTCTTCCTATCAGAACAGATTCTGCTACTTTTGGATCCATTTTGGCGCTATGATCTCAGGCGTATCTCGAAAGCATTGAGCCTCAGGACGGCATTAATTATACACGCCAATTCCGCCAGTTTCGATTAAATCCTTGTGCCTTCAATCCAATTCTTTGCTGCGGACCAGCACACTTCATTTGTTTGCCCTTTCGAATTAACCCTCTGAGCACTCAATCGATACACTTGATTGGTCACTTTTAAATTATTCACATTTTACTGGAAAATCACTTCCCAATGATTTCCCATTGGCGTTTCGTTTTCTTTTTTAGAAATTAACTCGTTTCTTAGGAAGATTTATAGAAGAAGTCGTCCGAGAAATTGTTTTCATTGTACACAAGTGATTACTCATACAAATTGAAAATTTCTAATATTTACCACTGTTTATCAATTTACCACTAAAAACGGTAATAAATAAAACGTATCAGATTACAGGAAAAAATAGAGTGGGATATATGTAATATTTCATTGCAATACTATCTTTTCAATCATCTATTCGTTTGGATAGTAATGATACCAAACTCTAATATTTATTCGCATTATATTCTAATATTTATTTGCATTGGTTTATTTTTGCCTCCTGAGATATTAATTTTTAAATAAGACCGATTATGAACTGAGTGATTTTTGAGGATTAGATTCTTCTAGTTAAAACTTCTATCTTCCAGTTTTTATTTCCAAATTCTATTTTATCATTTTTATCAAGCTTTATTATATATATCAAATCAACATTTTCTATATAGTCCATCAGACTACTCTAATTACGAACTGTTAATTATAATTTAAAAATTATGAAACTAAATTATAGCAATTGATAAAACGAATCATAGAACGAAATGGTTAAAAATATGAATCTATAGTTTATTCAGCAATTGATAATTGTGTTTATGATAAAAACACATAAAAACTACATATGTAAGCATCTTAAGCCCATCTCCATTAAGCTTTATATACATTAAACCTTACATTAGAATAGTTATAAAAACAACTTACATGAGAACTTATATATTATAAAATTTCTGCGATTAACACTGAAAACGTCCTCAACAATAACGAATCAGCAATCACCGAAATCAAAGATGGTCAATTTACGTATATTCAATTGAATTCGGTGAAAATGTCGCAATGCACATTATTTTATACTAAAATGTGCATCACTTTGCAATCAGAAAGTCTCGTGCGGATGCATGTGGGACAGAAGGTCAGTTGAGTCACTCGTAGTGCGGAAACCGCTGAGAAAAAGCCGCGTTTGCGTGAGAAATCGAATACAATGAGGTCAGGAGTTCAGTGATAAGCACTTCCACTGGAAACCCGACGCCTTCTCTAACAGTAATCAGCTATTTATAGGGATTCGTGTAAGGCTGATGAGTTTTTTGTCTAGATTGTTCGCTTACTCTAAAAACGTTTTTTTAATTGGGTCGGATGGGGTGTCTCTACACGTAAAAGGTGTTCTTTTTGAAAGACGCAAAGGGTTTTTCGTTATGCGTTCGAATTCCATTCGACGATAAGACATATTTCCAGGAAATAATCATATCGCTGGAATCTTTCTTAAGAATTGGAATGCTTTATACAGAGTTCTCCAGTATTGATGATATTTTTCATAAAATACGGTTTGTAAGTTCATTACTTCACGAAAATTAATATTGAAATATTAACTATAGAAGAAATTAATCGCGGGAAAATATTTTCCACATTAAACACCGATATTAGAAAGTAAAGACCTTAAAGGTGATTAAGATTCGTACATTTCATGTACCACTTGTTATGTTTAAAATCTAACATGCACTTATTGAGAACTTAAACAGGAATATAAGGAAAGTATCCAATTTTCTGTATCCGTCTGATTACCATTCAACACAAAAGAGATTCATGAGTCAATTACTGCGGTAACACAGAGTTCCAATCGCAAATTACTTTTTTCATTTCAGCATCCCCATCAAAAGATTAAACCTCATAAAAATTACGGTCTTCGTTGTTCTGAGAGCAATCAACTAACACGTATCCCAGAAGACTCACCATTTACCTCGATTAAAATCACTCTCATGGGTTCCATTTACATAATTTCCGATCGGAACACATGTCTATCCGATCAAACGGATTGTGTTCGAAGAATAAAAACAATTTTTTTTTCGTTTAAAAGATTCGACGGACGTGATCTCATCCGATTTAACGCCTACGCTTCGTCGATAGCATTTCTTTTTGACATCGAATTCCTTTAAAATTACACGAAATGACACGTACTTATAAATTCACTTCCATTAACTTTCCAACATTGTTGATGTCATCCAACTTTATTTGCGCTAAAACGAGTTTCGCCGTTGGGAGAAGTTCAGAATTTCAACAAATAATTTCCAATTTGACTTTTTTTCCATTTTCATAATAATGATACGGATTAAAAGTAAATAATGTAAATGGAATTATCGAAACACGATAAATGTAAATCATCGCTTTGATTTAAATGAAACACATTCGCATAATGAGACTGGAAATGAAGTTGCGCTCCACCAATTGAGGAGACTATTTCGGAAGAGGATATATCAGAGGCGTGGGTGACAAAGGTTAAATTGCACTTGATTCGACCCGCGTCAATGCAACTTCGTTAATTAACCTTTCGTAGAAGTGAAGGAGACTCGTTCCTAAGGAACCATAAAACATTAAACTCCATTTTGAAAGTAAAAATAGAATAAAATGAACAGTCGATGTTTTATGGAACTACGTGGTGACGATGTAGGCAAGGTTTTTCATTATAAATAATTTTACATTTATTATTTTTAATTATAATTTGCGTATAAATTACGCATATCATCTTAATGACATCTTGGAAATACTGCTTTTGATAAAACGAATGAAAGTTTAATTCAGTCTCGAGTATCTCAAATTAATTCCACAATGTTTTTCTCAAAATGATCAATTTTGCTAATCATATTAATTGGTCATAATTTAGGTAAAAGTTGATTATTTTCTCGAATAAATATGAAATTTCGCCTAAATCCAGAATTTAAATAATTCCGTTATTTCCGTTGTTTCTTAGCGATCGTAAAACTATTCTAAGCAAAATCGAAAGGCAATTTCGCTCTGAGTCTTTCAACAACATATCTTTAGAAACAAATGAGCAGCGTTTTTATTTCGGTGGCGCAGACGATTTAAGGATTCCTCTTTTTCAAATCACAACAGAGCATTCTTTAGACCTCCGATTATCACAGATTCATAACGAAATATTAAACCGACCGCATATTACGTAAAATAAAAACAGTCATCGCTGTGTAAGCGGAAGCAAGAGAATTAAATTCCTAAATAGCTGAAGCATTGTTCTTAGAGAGAACGGCATTTTCAAAAAAACGCTTAGAGTTTGTTTGCAGAGGCTTCGCGAATAATCAATTTATATATTTTCAGAATCGAACGATTCAAGTCCTTCTAGTTTAGAAAAGGTTTTACACTTTTGCACGAGAAAACCACTTCTTCCTTAAATGTATGGTTTGACGCAATAATATTGGTTTTTTTAATTGCCACGTCATCTGAAGCACCAGTTCAAACATTAATTATTGAAAGGATTTAAGGAGCGCATTTAGACTGACTACTTTTTACTTAATCGCTACTTTAATAGAAGAATACTTTTCCCGATGACACATCTTTCGATAGCCATTTCAGAGGAATTGCGTCCGCTTTTGTCCGTTAACTCATCAATTTACATGTTATGCAAAAGCATGAATTGCAGTTCTCAAAGAAAAATCCATTCTGTTGCATATATTTCCGTTGATTTTGCAAAAGAAAGCGATTGAAATGAATTGAAGTTTATTTTCAAAGGGATAAAATATTTTGGGATTTTATAATAAGACTCAATTAGATTTTTGACTTAAACAAAGCATCTAGTATACTTTTAATGCCACAAGTAAAAAAACTGAGATAACACAAATATCACAAATTAGAAGTAAAATAAGTAGTACATCACTTAATACAAAACGGGGACAAATCTTTCTAAGAATGCCAAGAAAGCTAATTTGTATGGAAGAAACAATGCGGGTAAATGATTCTCTCGACATTAGAAAAGAGATGCTTTCTCTTCAATTTCCTACCGAAAGCGGGTCTAAGAATAGCCATTGAAATCGTCGTCATTCAAATGGACGAACAACGTTCGTGATGTGTTTCTCAACCGCCCTTACGATGACGGAGTTGAATTTGATCTTCATTATGGGAAAAGTATTTATAATGAATTTTTTTAATAATAGGCTAGTCTATATTTTCGTTGAATCATGGTTTCTGTTTACAGTCATTCAGTTATATTCTTTTAGAAATTTTCCTCGATTGGACTGATTTAAAATTGTATGTATCCGCATAATTATCAAAAGATATAATTTATAAAACCTAAAAAATGTTTCATATATTATCGACATCTCATTGAACTTCGATACAGAAATATCGAAATGAGAGAGAACTCATAAAAAGTAGAGTTTATGAAAATAATAAATTTAGTGAACACTTCAAATATGAACGAAGAATGAGAGAATGATTAAAAGTTATCATCGAATGCGAGCGTATGACAAGTGGAAATGAATCTACGGAATCGCTTCGTATTATTTACTTATATGACAGATGTTTATGGAATTCTTACAAAAGGAAAATATGGTTATGAAGAGCGTTACAAAGCAACTTCATCAAAATAAACGGAAAAAATAAATAAAAATAATTATCACGATGCTGTTATGAAAATCATTTAATGATTAATTCATTAATAATGAAAGACTTTTGAGTAAAAAACGATCATTTCTGAGGAAAATAGATATTTCACAGACGCTCCTGAATTATCCCACGAATAATTTCACCTCTTCAGAGCGTAGGAATACTAATTCCTCACGGAAAAGCAGCATTATACGGAAACAGGCTCAACGGGGCGTGTCATTGGAAATTGAAAAAGAGGCACATGCAATTCATAAAGGATCAGACCATAGGGACATGTATAGAGTTTCCCTCGGAATGTTTTTTTAATTATTCCTAGCCTAACTTTTTAAAATTGTTATCTTTTGAAAATCAAATAACATTTATTGGAATAAAGATGGAATATTCAGTCTCAAAAGGTATCTATCAGTTTATCTATGAAATAACTCACTAATCTTTGGTAAATAGCTCAAAGGATATAGAACACTACGTTTGATTCTAGGATATATATACATTCGTAAATAAGGTAAATAAATAACTAAAACGAACTGAGTTAAAATTACCAACTATATTCTTGTTTAAACAATCTGAAAAATGAACGAAAGGAAACAATTTTCCAGTCCCTTAACAGCCAAATAAATAAAAACTCACTCACACCGTCCTTCTTAAATTAACCTCTATAAAAAATTAGAATGAAAGAAAGTCAAAATTAAAGTAAAGTTAGATAAAATAAATAATACATAAAAGCTTACTTCTTCTCATTCTATTACATTCATTCTATATTATTCTTTAAAGCATTGACATTACAGTTTAAAACGAAAATCTTAAATTTTCAATTTCTTATACTTGGGAAATATAACGGCGATAATGACATTCTAAAGAACAAATCCTTCCCACAGATTTTAATTCAGAAAAGAAATTTGAAGCAGTTTCATCTCCACCAGTTGGGGATTCGCTCTAAAAAGGGATGTTTCAGATCGCGTTGATGAAAAGACATCATGTTCTCTCATAACTTTTGGGGTCGTCTGGCCGTTTCCATAAAATTCGCGGCCCATTAAATCGAAGGAGGAACAGACAGGAGATCCAAGCATTCCTCTTCATTTCGTAGGAAGAAAATGAGACAAATGTAATGCATATGTTAAAACTACGTCACTTTGATAGCGAACGTTGAAAATTTGAAATGTCCTGAGGCAACAATTCATACTTATTTATTTGTTATCTATTATTGTTACTTGCATCGGAAAATGAACGGATTTCAAGAACGAGTATGAACGTGTTTGGATGGAAAAGTGAGCAAAAAATAAGTAATATCACAAACAGATGACACCGATTGTGATAGTTCTTGGGAAGGAAACGGCCGTATATTCAGTGAATTTCAAGAAAGAAAATTTTTGTCAGGAATAACGTAAAGTAATTAATGGAAAGGTTATTTTCTCTGCTTGTTTTCCGATGGGGATTTTAATAAAGATAAACATGAGGTGGAAATATGAAAGGTCTCCACATATTTAGGAAAACAAACAAAATTTTTTTCCCTGAATATCATAAAAACGTTTGAGGACTTAAAGCACTAATTACTCACTTCAATTACGTGAGTATTATTTTCTTTAATGATACACCTAGAAAATTATGTCTTTTGATAAAAATGATTTAATTAAGAAGTATCTTTTTATAGAATATTTAGGAATAACATCTTCGTGAAGTTCCTTTCTAATGATAATGTATTTAAAAAAAAAATAAAAAAAACACAGGTGCTCTAGCAAATCTGAGAATATAAACCTATAGGGCCTCAAAATTTTTCAAAAATCACGAACTTGATGTACGACAAATAAATATATAAATGACTAAATAAGTAAATAAATTTAACTCATATTTCTCCTTTGGTATTTACATCAGATCATGAAAGCTGTTTAAAAATGGCAAAATGTCAACATCTTGAATAAATCGACAAATCTATGCAGATATTTGTAACGCATTGCTAAGGATAAAAATCATATGTAAAACTTAGCATGAAATAAAATCCAATAGAGTCCACAGAACGAAAGTAGAAGACCAATTGATGACACCTAGTAAAAGGTCTAATAATAATATACTTACCACAAATAGATACATTACTTGTGGTTGAATAAATGGCCGAATAAATGTTTTCAAACCACTAAGGAGAGGAAAATTTCTTTTTCGGGGTATGAACCCGGGACATATCTATCGCTATGTTTCACTAAAATAGTTACAAAAATCAATTAATACCAATTATGGTTAATATCCAAATGCTGTTGCAAAACACTACTAGAAACGTATAATTCAGGAGTTTAGAATCTATGTTTTTATTTCAAATGATTAAATTTGTAATGATACTAATACATGCCTTTTCGGGAATATTACAGTTTTAAGAAATCGTAAGAGGAAATTTCATTAAATTCGTGTTATTTAAAATAGGTGTTTACACCTCCTGCCACACGCCGAAAGGCGGCTTGCAGGGTACTTATGTAGAAGTAGATACATTTATTTTAATTATCAAATGAATGCGAAGAATTTAAAACAGAATACCAAGGGTACATATTTAGATAAATTCGCTATAAGACCTGAGATGATAATAAGATTTAATTCATCAATAACGACCGAGGAGTTAGTTCTAATGAAAAACTCTTCATTTTGTTTCCACGAAACCTCCTTCACTTTTTCAGATAAAAAGCGTTTTCATAAAACCCGCTCTTTAACGGCATTCACTGCGCCACCTATTAACAACCTGAGTCGTAAATAAAAAAGATGGCGTCTAATCCTTCACTTTGAGGCCGTCTTAAATTATGAGTGAAAGGGGGATTAACGGACCTTCCGGAGATTCTTTCGTACTCTATCCAGAAGATGGCATTTCTGTTGCCTCTTTGATGCTGCGATAAACCTTTACCTTGATCTGGATGGAGTCCCAAAGAAACCTTCACGACGATACGTTATGGCTATTATGAGGCCTAAAAACAGTGGTACTACGCTTTTTAAAGAATTTCTATCTATTAGTGTTTTTTACAATAAATATATTTTACTCGGGTTTGTGGGTCTTTTCTATGAATGCTATTGGATTTATATCAATGTGAGAGATACATGAATATTTTTTAGAATAATCTTTAGAAGAGCATCGTAAATGAGTTTAAAACTAATGACTGTGTACATCTTCGATCGCTTAAAATTGGACAAATAACAAAACGAGAGATGATCTTCTGAATTTTATTTATTATTTCCAAATCCTATAAAAAGGAATAGCAGCTTATACTGACATTTCATTTTTGCCAAAACATAATATTTTAACGGTGGAATCATTTTGATCATCATAATACGAAGAAGTTCGTTAGATTAAAAGATATAACACTGGCTTTTTTTAACTCATCGTGAATAATAAACGTAAATTCCAAACTGCGCAATATTTGTCGAAGAAATCAATGAGAAAGTGAAAATACGCGGATGACGACTCAGGAAAGAAACTGAAAATGATAAATTTCCATGAGAGTTATTCGGAAGCCAAGAAATGTAAATTGATTTAAAAGGTCAAAATATAATTAAATGCGAGAGGGAATGTCACAGGAAAGGGTGAAAAGAAAGTGAAAAGAAAGGAAGTGAAAACTTCCTGTTTGAAAAGAAAAACTTTTTACTAACTTTTAGTTGCTTATGTACAAAAATCCTTAAATTATGTTACGAATGAGGTGCAGTATAATTAATTTGAATGTTTCATTCCACAGATGCGAATATTTTATGTTTCAATGTAAATAATGGTTTAAATGGCTTCTAATCATTTTCTTCGTAAAATTTAGGACAATTTCAAAGTATGAGTCAACCTCATCAACATTAAAAAAAACCCTTCTTCACTTAAACGTTCCCTATCATCAACTTCTAAACGATGGGAAATACATACCGCTCGTACAGTTCCTTTCGTCATTTGTTTCTCATTGCGTCGAATGGAACAAAGAGTATGAACAGTAAAGGAAGAGCCGACGAACGTCAACGCAAAGTGCATCCGAATCTCATTCGATGTTTATTACCTCAGCATCGAAAAGGAAACAAAGGGTCGCGCGCCCTGGTGGGGAACCGACGAAACACAAAGCGTAAAGGAGAGAACGATAAACAAAAGAATAGCTAAAAAGGTATTAAGACTCTGTGAAAGGAGTACAATTGCTCCGATTGCTTCGCGAGCAAACGGGATTCGTAAATTTCACCTTTGTTCTAATTATGGAACAAGAATGACGACTGAAATGAAACGTTCGCGAAATGTGTGCGAATTACTTCCCTGAACATGCTATTATAAGTCATTGAAACGAATTCATCTCTTTTGCTAGCTCGTTAACTCGTTTGTGGTAACATAAATACGATCGTTTTCGAAGGAGTAATTTCTTGTATGATGATTGCCAAAAAGTGGGTAAATCTAGTTAAAATAAAGATTTCGGTGGATAATAGAATGAAGACAGTACGAACGATGTGAGTACAACAAAAAAAATTTAAAACCTCAAATTATTAACATCTTGAGTACTGAATGATAGATTCCCAAACTCAAACCCTCACAGTGGACACCGTTAAATTCTAACTAAGGTTATGTCGAATGATTATACTTTTTCAGTCCATAGAGAGATTTTTAATGGGATTAAATTGTCAATTCTTTAACTGTAATATAAGAAATATTCGTTCTTTTTCATAGCTTGTACTTTTTACATGTTAGATTCATGTAAATAATTTTATTTTAACTAGGAAATATTAGAACAGAATTATAATCATTCTTTATTACATGATCTAACAGATATACTCCAATCCGAGATTTGACCATGCAGCATAATATATGTGGCAATGAAATATTTCGCTCTTGGAAATTAAAGAACCAGTCATTGTAATGACACAGGTTCTTTGAATATTGAGGTGGAAAAATTAATAGTTTCTTCCCTTGAAATTGCATTTGAACAAGTATAGGAAATCTTATAATATTCGAAAGAGTAGACACATGCATTCATCGAAAGAAGATACGGAAAAGAGCTCTTTGGTTGGACTCGATTTTTACGACAGTGAAATTCGTTCCATTTATTTGTGATCCGGAGAAATGAACTGAAGGGCTAAGTTGAATGAAAGAGCAGTTTGGGCAAATATTTGCGCCTCTGTTCAATCTGCGGAGAGAATTTCTCCGAGAACGGGAGCTGATAACGAAGAGTTTTCACAATTTTCAAACGGAAAACTCAGGAATTTTCATTTCAAGGAGATTATAAGCTAAGAAATAAAATAGGAGTAAATATAGTGTTATATGTAGAAGAAATGCAACATCGAAGTAACGATCATAGTACTTAAGAGCAATAGACTGCTTTCGACACGAGGATGCGCAAAAATTCTGTTGATTCATTTAAGTATAAATTATTTTCATGAATTGATAATTAAATCTTGAAAGTTTATATTTCACACTGAAATGAGGTAATTGCCCTAAAAATCTAGGCAAGTAGCCCCACTTTTTATCTTAAGTAAAACATGCTAAAATAATTTTTTTGGGATGCATAAAAAGGATATAATTTTTCAAAATAAATGAATACCTCGTTGCGTGAATGAATGCGTTGCTTTTAAATTAAAAATTAATTGACAAATTTCTCAATTATATTAATTTAACGATTAAAATAAATAATTGAGAATGAAAAGTTGAAGAACAAGGACTTAGCGATGAAATGAAAGTGATGCTTCAGTTGGTACATTAACAGAATTACGTTTCAATTCCATTTCATTCCAACATATTCCCTCGAATCACAAAGGCGTCTGAAATCGGTGTTCGATCTCCAAATGACCTCAACGTGTTCCATCTTTTAGAATCCAATATAAATTACGAACACAAAGTTTGATTCGATTTCCAATCCTTTTCCACTATACGACCGTTGGTTATGAGCTCCTTGCGCAAACCCATTCTTATCCATTTAATCAATCAAGTATAATAAAAAAACAATTTTCGTATGACACATTGCGCTCAATTCCTTACTAACAAATATAAATTCACAGCTGTCGGCCGCAAATACTAATACACTTCCGATGAAAGTTTTCGCACATTTCAATTTGCAACAAATTCGCAGAAGAGGAGCGAAATTGCGGATTAAAAGAGAAAAAGACGATGAAATTGGACGTAAAAATAAAAAGTGAGGGAACCGCAAACTTGGAAAACAAATAGAAAGCGACGAAAGAGGGACATCCGTGGGAACAGGTACTCGAAGCATAAATGTCACTCCGTTTCGCGTCTTTGAATGTTAGCAGCTGATGGACCGTTATACCACATCCGCGAAGTATTCTTCGGGACCGCCTTCAAAAACGAAAAAGGTGATTCAAAGGGATTCACATTTAGTGGCCTAGAAAAGTAACTAGGCAAATCCAATTATGGGAAATATCTACGACACTAAAATCTTCCTTCGCATTATTGTTCCTACTGATAAAAGTGTATATACAGTTGTCTGTTGTGATAGTATCATCAACGTTCTTTTATAACGATTCGAAGGACCGATTTCCTTTTCTCGAGAGAAATAACAAAATATTTGTAATATTACTTATGTTGTTCTAATATTTAAATCTGAAATTAAATAATTTACTCTGATTATAGTCAAAAATATTCACAAAATATTCGAATATCCCTTCAACTTAGCGACATTGAATCGTTCGCAACTTTATTTCAATGTTTAATAAAGGTGCCAATAAACCTGAATTTTTTAATGTGTATACATCGTTCGCTAGTGGCGCTAATGGGCACCTTTAGTCGCGAGGAAACAATATTTGATTTCCTTAATTAAAATTGAAGAGATGAAGAATAATTTAAAGGTATAGCGACATTAAAAAGGCAAAAGGTCAGTGACCGATTTAAATATTATAGTTGAGAAATTAGATCCTTTTTTAGGTTAAATAATATAAAAATGGTGGAAGAAATGAAAATTACGGAGGATTTGGAGTAAATTGAGCGACGAAATACTCGCGAAATGAGCACGTCCGAGTGACGAACGAGATTAGAACAGTTACAAACTAAAGAAAGAGCAGTTTTTGTGATGAATCCGAAGATACGCAAGGGGATGCTAAATAATCAATGCGTGCCTTCGCACGGAGTGTTGCAGAAATGGCTGATATCAGCGTAAGACGTGAGTTCTTTGTTGAGAATGCGTGACTCAGAAGACTACTCACCTTCTTTTCCGTTATCTCGACGAACCGACGAATCTATGGAAACTCAAAAAGAATGATAAACTCGGTCTTGATATTTATTTGAATGATGAGCATATTCGCGTTCCTAAATTAAACTGCTTCTAAAATGATTTTCCTAGTTTCGTATGTTTGCACCGAAAGTGCGTCTTCTGCTCTTATTTAAATCTTCTGAAGATGTAACGCTAATTACAAAAGCAGTCACCAATAAATTATACGTGGCATTTATTACATTTATCGTTCTGATGAGTAACTTCTGACAATATCGATTTCACTAAAAGCGATTCTTTCATAGAATTTATGATGAATTTTTTTCACAACATTAGTCATTTCTTGAGTATTTGTCTACAACGTAACTCTCACGATTTTCGCTATTTTTGATGAACAACAGAAATGAACGCAAATTCATGAAACTCTAGTTTAAATACACGGAAATGAATGTTAATTATTCTTATCAACATTCTTAAAAATAAGGTTCAATCTTTAAACTGAATAAAAACGGAAAAAGACATATAATAGCGTCAGAGATTATCACATCCGACATAACATATACCATTCTAAAATAAAAACCAACGAAATGAAACAGATTCTCAGATATTATAGTCGATGCTACCCAAACGTCTGAAAGATGTTTGACCTAAAGACCACTCGGATTACGTCAGCTCATCCTGTTCATGAGGAAACATTCCAAGTTTTCTCACTTTAGTACTGCAGACACATTCGGATGTTAATGATTCTAAATTCATGATAATATCTTAGAAAGAAACTGATTAAATATAAGTCAAAGTTTTATGATTATTTATATTACAACTTATATTTTATACGTGCATTCTATGAAAGGAAACGGAATTTATTTAACCGTGGTTCAAACATTTAGTGGATAATTCGAAAGACATATTCTCTATTCGATGAAAGGGTTCATTTGAATCCAGCATAACATATCGAGGATACGTATAATATTTACAATAAAAGGTCAACGAGTCATACGAATGCGAACACCAAAAATCTAAAATATATATCACGATCATACGTGAAGGAAAAAGTAAAGGAATCGAAATCGGGTAAAAGATTTGAAATGACTGATTATTTTTGTAAATTTCGAAATATTATCCACCCTTCCCCACCACATAAGAGGGAATGAAATATTCATCACATATTCAACGACTTCCATAAAGTAAGGTCAACCGCTCTATTGGCGGACATCTTGGCTGACATTAACAGATGACGTATCGTAAGGAATTTCTTGTACGGAAATTCACTCTCCTAATATTTTAAGGTTGAAAGCACTGAGTGTCCTGTTGACGAAACGTAAAAAAAGACCTTTTAAATTTCGCGTTAAACGCGTAGTTTTCGCAATATAAATTAAAATATTTGTAACTTTAAAACTCACATGATTACAATTTAAGGAAACAATAATAAAAAGTGAGGAATTCGTAGCTGCAGGGATGGTTTTATAAATTATGATGATTAAAGCACAACGGCAATAGATAAAAGGCATTACCAAAATACTCATACTGCGTTTGATATTTAGGAAAATTACTTAGCCGAAGATATTATTCGACCACTGCTTAGAGCGATCCATAGATGATAGACGAGTCGTTTTAAGAATTCATTCTGCGAAATGTAAACTGTAATAGAAATAAAATGAAAGCCCCGCACAAAAAAACCTCCTCGAATGGTATTTAAGTAGATGTGTGTTGGGATCAATATAGACCCTGGGGAGATAATAAAATGCAATTTACACACGCGACGTCAAAAAAGTGCGACTCACGGGAATTCGTGATGATTCTAGGAAGGGGTCAACAATGAGTAGTGAGGTCACGAGGGCAGAATAATCGCATGTGGTCAGCATCTCTGGAAGTATTTTGAAGGATGCGTCAACGGAGGGAAAAACAAGAGCACTTGAAAGCATCTATTCTCGAAGGATGAAATCATATCCGAGGGCTTCAATGGAATGCGCCAATCCTACTGTGATACATGGCGCATGCTTTAAGTATACGCTCACATGATAAAAATTCACTTTTTCATTTTTTTGGTATGAACTTTAATTATAAACTTCATGAGGGACCAGGACGGATAAAATTATTCTATATTTGTGGTAATAACATTCAATTGTAAACATTATTGAAAGCTGAGTGATCACGTTTGATTTTCAGTTTCAAATTATTCGCAGAACATCGACACCCAATCCATGCATTCCTTGATTTTTAATTTGACAACGCTTTTTGGATTTCAATAATAACAAATCGTATTTCACAATCGACCATACGGAAAAATTTTTCGAGGATATTTCGGTTATTAAATAAATGTTTTTAAAATAGTCAAAGCGTAAGACGATGTTGTATAAATAGAATGCGACGTAAGTGTAAAATGCATCTTCAAAGAATCGCGACCGAAACAATGAGGAAATCAGTTCGTTTCCCATATAACCAATAGAATCGCTAGGAAACGACGTAAATAAACACCAAAGTGCTTTTATTTTTCCACTCATTCAAATCTTTGCCTTACCTGAGAATGTTCGGTGAAAGTGACAAAGGACTGGTTTTTTACTTTTTTCCCGGTTTACAAGAAAACGGTGTTCAACGGAAGCTGTTCTCTTTTTGCGTCGGCGCTGATCAAACTTCAAAGGATCTGAGACACCCTATCCGAGGATATGAAGGAATGTAAAACATCCATAAAATGCCCATTCACACGTCGAGCGAGTTTACACATTTTTTCTGAGATTTTGTGACATAGGATCTAAATTGAGTAAAACAGAATGTCGACCTTTTCATTCGATATGGCTCGTTGATGATCACTGCTTTAAGACCACTAACGAGTAATCGGATATCTCACAGCGAATAATTTTTTTATAATAAAATCGCCGCTTTTTGAGGTACAAAAATCCCTTCCTTCGGTTTTCGCACTTAAAGAGAGTTAAAGTTGGTGTTTGTTAATCAAAAGCGAATAGAAAGCCTGTGTTTCGAAGATGCAACTTCGAATATAATGGATTATTCCCAAAATGTTTATCTATTGTACGAGACAAAATCCTCTTGTCGAAAAATATGTATCCAAACTGAGATTTTAAACATTGAACACAATTTTTGAAATTGAACAGGCAAAGTAACGAAAGGACAATAAAAATGAAGGGATAAAAATTAGTTCTTTTTTACTTTAAAGCTTACTACATTCTCTCGATGAGTCGCCATCTTTAAAAGAATATTAAGTGAAATTTAGAGGAAAATATTCTTCAATACCACAACATTTTGGGCTTTACTGAGTTAATACGAGAGGAATACGGCTGTTGTCTTTGAAACTATAATGAAAACACATTGTAATCATGACTTTCCAATAAGTCACGCCTTCTAATATTGATTTCATTCTTTGTAACTGTTCGATCGATTAACTGGTGGAACGATATCTTTGTTTCTCATTAATTTATTTCGTATGTAAACTAGGATTTCTAAATCATGGTTTTTAATAAAAATCAAATCCTTCGTAGAAAATGTGTGTATCGAGAAAACGGCTTTTTAAACGAAACCGCTCGAAATCATTTTCATTCTCATCGTCAAACTGAAAATCCAACAGCGTAAATAGATGCACATTGTCATTCGAAGAGAATTAGCAAATCCTTTTGTGACGTTTGAAATTAAAAAAGCAAATAATCGGGTCAGTGGTCACTTATTATATTTTCAGCCGTAGAAAAAAGCTGCTTCCATCCGATTATAATAAGAATGGAGGGAATTTCGAGTGCATTGTCTGGCCTTTTTCACTGCAGAATTCAGTTAAAATCGTTTGGTATTGTTTCGGCCTCCACACGCGTTCCTTTGTTGTCATGGCGACGGATAATGGAGCCACGTTTAGTGGACATAGAAGAGCGCTCCACAAAACAACGAGGGTTTCAGCAGAATGGCATTTTTAAAGCCAGATTGGATTCTATATTTAGCAGTGATCGGAGGAATTTTGATGCTGCGAAACGAAGAAATAAAGCTTAGAACACGTGTTACGAGATATTATTAAGGCTACGGTTGAGAGTTGGTTCTCAAACATTTTTGTTAAAACGCTTACATTTCTCCAAAGGACTTCGAGAATCGTTCGAGGAAACAATAGAAAAAGCTCACGCAAACGTTATGCTCATTTTTTTTAGTCTAAAATAATTGTATTTAAAAATGAGAACTCATTTTAAGTGGCGATTTAAAGAAGGAATTATTATCCATCAAAAACGATCGATAAATGAGTCCATTACACGACAAGAGAACTATTCAAAACATGATTTCAACTGGAGAACATGGCCATTTCAAGATTTTTCCCTTTGATTTATTAAAGAATTATTATTATTTCAATATTATTAACGTAATATTCCGAAATAAAATTCCCATTCTAAACAGAGAAGGATAATATGCCATCGATTGAAGAAAAGTAATAACTCGTAAATTTGAATTCTAAACATTCTTTTTGAATACATTCCTTTCTGCATTAAGGACTCGTTTTCTAATAAAGTGTCGCTTTATCTTTATGAACAGATATAAAGTAAAATTTAGATTTTGTGAACGTATATTTCTATCAAACTAAGGAACACTCATTTCGGAGGTGAAAGTTGATTCCCTTAAAACAATGGAATCGTACGATAGTTATAGAGATTTCTAATTCTTTAAAATTCTTTACTCGCACCCCGACCACATAAGGAAGGAATGTCGATTGACTAAACATGGGAAACTGGGCTCTCGAAATATTCTCTGTGACTCAGCGAACACAATAGCGATGTTTAATGAAGATAAAAAGGGATGCAAAAAAGGATGTAAATACACGAGCCTTCAAAAGGCGCTGACTCGAGACACTTTTAGTATCGGCGTTGCGTCATTGCATCTTATGTGAGAGACATATTACGCACACATCGTTCCCATAACACTTCCTTGCAACTGTTTTACACGTGGCGATGAGATTGGAACTCATTTACGAGGGGCGACCTCATGGCACTAAGCGAATCAAAAGTATTTATACATTTAAATACATCTTCAGAGAGACATTTCTGGATTTCGAATCAAAGGCGAAACGAGCGAATTACGTTTTAAATGGTCTGAACTTAAATAAAGGGAGATCCGTTTTGAAATAATAAGTTTCACAGATGTAAAATAGTTTTTATATCAAATAAATAAACATACGAGCAGAAATTTATGAATCAAAGTACAAAATCAATGATTCTTTTTAGTACTATTATATCAGCATTTCTTTTCGCGTTCAAACAGATTCCGTAAATGGCGATAATAATGAAGACAGAATCAAATATATCTTAGATTCAGTGACATTTTTTGTTTCTTTAGAAAAAGGACATCAATAGATATATAAAAACAAATTACATATTTCATGATAATTTCATCATTCATAATTCTTCGGTAGAATTTATATTTCCCACATGATTACATTACTATATTTTACAATAGTATGTCACATTAATCACAAAATTATATCCTAAAACAAAACGAAAATCAAACGCATTAAACCTGTGTTTGATTTTAAATATGTGCGTATATAAGAATGATAGATACCTTTGGTATCTATCATTCTTACGTACGCACATATTTAAATTTGTTTTCTCAAAGATTTTCCCAAAGGAAAATGATGGACGTCAATCGATCCGTGAAAAGGACATTTCTTCGGCGGAAAGACTTCCGAAAGTGGACTTTAGGAGCCTTCGAATCGCCAATGGACCATAAAAAAGGCAGAATGTGTCGAATGATCGTCCGCTATAAAATGTTTCCGCAAATACGCAGATTAGCGAAACGACGGAAATTCTCCGACCGAATAAACATTTATCGACGAAATGTGCGATTCAAGCGAACGGTGAAAACATTCATAAGAATAAAAAATGAAATTTTCGATCGACTAATTAACCAAATAAGTTTTTATAATTTATTAACACTATCTAAATGCACGAGTTCAAAATAATTGTGAAGACAAAAATGTTAAGGATTCATTCAGATAGATTGCAAATAGGTTCAAACGGAAATGAATTTAAATTCGTGCGAAATAGCTTCAATGGTTCGGTGTGCGAAAATAGAGTGAAATTTCCTCTATTGACGCTGATGAAAATTGACCAAAAGAGACTTCCGAATAAAATTGAATTATTAAAAAGGGAGCTTTTTGTTACTCAGTTACATAAAAAATGGTGTTTTCGAAAATTATCATTCGTCTCCAAAAGTTATCTGAAGGAGTTCATTTCCGCCAATTACTCAGAAAAAGGAATCTTTATTTCTATTTCTTTTGCCTTTGATGTGAGAGTCAGCTGATCGACAAATTCCAAGATGAGTGCCAATCGGTCAGCAACAGCTGCTGCAAAAATAGTGATTCAGTGGTCGTCACCTTCGCAAAAAGTCACATTTATGCATCGGCCGATTCTCTAGCCGTCATTCAACTCGTGAATCCGTCGATTGTCATTTTGGAAACGACCAATTGGATTGCGCATTTTGTCGTAAAAATTATTGATGCGTCTTTTAATGCTCTCCTTTTATATTTCTCAATGATATAATGTGATGGTGAGAACAAAAAGTTTTCGACTACTTTATGTCATGATGCATAATTGTCATTCACACGCACTTCTAAATTCTACTATTTTGTGCAAGGATATTTATCGCTTAAAAATAATTCTACACGAATAAAAATCAAGTGGTGAAATAAGATTATAAGAATTAGCTAGACTTTGAGTAAATGGAAGTCACATTTCGGTGTATTCAACTCTGATTCAGTACTTAACTAATTCCCGCAAATCATGAGTTTAAATATATCAGCATATCAATCATATACCGCTGAGTCAAAGGAATATTAATTGAAAGAGGGAACGATAGATATTTGGCAAATGAATAAGACTAACAAAAGTTATGATCGGAGAAGAAGTTAGGGTTTGATCGTCTATTAGAGGAGATTTCTTTTTAATCCAACCCCACGGAAAAATACAATATATTCTACGAAAGTAAATGTTATGGAATCAAAGGCATCGAAAGGGTTCATCATACGAATCAGAACAATCGGATTCAAGGTTCAATTCTAAAATTACCCAAATGCGCACATCCGATGGGCGGTCGAAATAATGAGAGAACATAATAAAAACGAAAAAAGCCACTGTTTGGTGATAAGTCCTAAGCAACGAGATCTTACATTACAAACGAAAATTAAAGTGGATTAAGAGAATAAATAATTTGAGGAGGATAAGAACTAAAAGAAGTATTAAGAGATATTTTTCTTGTTTGATTAATAAAAATCGAGTGCAAAATATATTTAGATCGGTCATTCATAAAATTCTGAATTTGCAAACAGCAGCTCTCGACCAATCAGAGAAGAGGCTTTGTATTTCTTAGGACAATGCATCGACATGACAAATGAGCAAAGAAAAAATAATTCCATCGATGTCCATTAATCTGATAAGAATGTTATAGAAATGCGGAAATGGAACTTCAGAGTTTTCGTGGATCGATAAATATTTTTATGCAAAGACATTTTTCACTTTTCTCATTCATTGACTGTAATGGATGTCGCCCATTACCTTCTCAACCGGAAATGAAAGCAAATTGATCCACAGCGTAATATAATAGAAAGTAAGAATTATTACAGAGTTTCTCTTTGCGGATTGGGAGTATACTTAAGTACGATTAAACAGGTATAAACCTAAAAATAAACTATTATTCCTGCTTCCACAGACGTAATAAACCGATTTTATTTTACAATAACATTTATCATTAATTTTCTATAGTTCTGTGATAATATTTAAAGGTGGGATTAGAAATTGATGTTCTAACCTTTCCAGTAATACGTATTTTAAATTTACGTAAGCTAAAGCTATTTTGTTTCCCATTTTCTCCTTCAACTCCAATGCAAGTGCACGTTTTTAACTTCCTCTTTTCGCATTTCTTTTTTTTCTCTTTACCAAATTGATTCGAAATACGCGCATTCGGAAAAGAGTAAATTTCCATTAAAATTGAATGGAAAAAGGAGGAATTCTCATAAAAAGAGGAATTTCCATAACTGTCATTTATCGATTTGTTCGAAGGGTTAACTATTCAGGGGCACAAACACATCATTCACCGAGTAAGAATAATTTCGGATAATGAACCATATCGCCCTCTCTAGATCTGGAATTAAAGTGTATCTCCAGAGATGGACCCAAAAGAGCAAAAATATAGAAAAAATGACCTCTTGGAATGATTCACTATTCAGCAAATGCCTTTTTGTCTTCAGGAGAAACTTTTCGCAACACGAGAAAAGCAATCGATCTGCGTTTGACGACATTGGAGAGCGCACACAGGAAAACATGTGAAATGCGAGTAGAAATTGCTGCAAATATGATCAATGCGCTGAGTCACAAGTGTACAGCGATTCTTGAGAGGTTCCATTATGAGAAGTAAAAGGATATTCTGAAGCGTATCGAGTAAATATTTGCACACTTAAATGGGATTAATTCGGTCGGCACTTTCAGCGATTAAAACACTAGAAGACGATAAGCGAAGGAACTGCGTTTTAATGACTATCGAAAACAGAGGCCGCACATGAATGGAGCGCAATGAGAAATGCACTATAAATTTTCCTTTATCATTAAAATATCATCAAAATTAATGGAAAGATAAGTACAGTTACTCTGAAATCACAGTCTTTGTGAAACGCTAAATAATCGAACAACGAGAACAAGCCTTCCGATTTGTATTGTACGAAAATCACAGCGGACATAAGAATGAAATTTCTCTCTTTGCCTCTATAAAAGTACAACGGAACTTCAGCTGACACTGATTTCACATCACCCGAGTTCACCCACATTTGGCAGTTTCAGCTGTTTCGTGTCAATAATACATCAGATTTTGAAGAAGCTTTATGAATGAGACAATTGGACTGAAAATCATTTCGTCAAAGGCAATTGAAGCATCATGAATTGGTCGAAAAGTCATTGCGAAAGCATATTTTATGATTGTTGATTGCAACTATAAGAAAAACAGAACGACTTACACGTATCGACCTATTTTCAATAAGTTCAATAATATTTCAATTATATTTTTTCTTATTGGGTTGAGAGAGTATAATGTATTTAAAGCGCTCATAATAGTTCCAACTTTAGAGATGGCACCTAGTTGTCAATGCCACTCGATGACAGGCGGTAACGAGAATCTGGAAAATTTCGTACAAAGCGCGTACACACTGTCTGCCGTAGAACTTACGAAATAGTTCTGAATTTCGATTATTTAAAGCTGATGAGTAAACCATTTGCTAAAATGTTTCAAGTAAATTGCGATACAAGATTGACTATAGCGATTTTTAAGAAAATAGTATTTTTCCTTTTAACGCATTTACTTAACGACAAAGGTTTCGACTCCATATTTTCGTGCGATGAATTCAATGGCGTATAAAATTCCCATTTACGATGTGAAGATGGCCAAATGCCCGGAATGACAAAATTTCCTTGTTTTTCATTCCAAATCAATAGTTTTTAACAAGAAGAATGTAAACAGAATATGGCACAGGAAAAATTCTAAGTGTGGCTTATATAACTATACACCTTTCAATCTTCAAACTGTTAAACACAATCATCACGTTTCCCAATAATCTCCATTCGAAATCTTCATTCAGATGAATTCTTTCGTTTTCTGAATTTTTCAGCGAAAGCATTCGAACACTGTATTGCTTTTGAAATATTCTGAACTCAGTCTTTCGGAGAAATCATCGTTCGCAAGCAATTGATTGAAATGAAAGTGTGACGACCAAAAGTGAATGAAACACAAACAGAAGTAGTTTCAGGTAAGGAGTTCCTACATTAGAAAACGAGAAAGTAACAAAAGATTATTGATTTTATTGATGAAGGAGATATGAAAAGATTAAAATTTCAAGAGAAAAACGAGGTTGATTAAGATTATCAAATATTTACTTAAAGCGGATCGGTGAACTGACCAAATGATATTTGTGATTAATTATGTGAAAATAATATGCGATACGAATGAACCATTTCATAGAAAACGTAGTTCGATATCCACAATAGAATAGCGGAGGGTCCCAATGTCTGAGCACAAATCAATAGATGAGGAGAAGAAATTCATTTTGAGAGTAATTTGATGACATTAAAATGCGGGGGAAGTTGAAAATTAATTTACACAAATATGACAACTTTTCAATACTTAACGGACTACCTTAGCAGAGATCTGGGTTTGAGTACCGGTTCTGTCAGACTTTTCTCGCGAATTTCACTCAAAATATCGAATTGGGTCAATAGAATCAACGGGTTTAAATAAAAAGAAAAGCCTTTAAATGGAAAGACCATGTTTTGGCAGAAGAACAGACATCTTTGACAAGTTAATCTCGTTAAGCAAATGGCAATATGACTATGAAACAACAATAGTATGGAATTAAAATGTATTCCTAGTTTGAGAACAGATAGAGAATGACAAAGTTTATATTGGTTTAGCAACAACAGAAAAATATCAATGGGAATGACGAAGGAATTTATTGTACAGTCAAATCAAAATTTGGATAATTTTATTTTCATTTGCAATATCTGATGAAACTGAATAAAATCGGAACGAGAAAATGAAGTGAAAATGAACAGGGGAGCTAAAGAGATCTATATAAAAAGAAATTTCAAAAATCAGATTTCATTAATAGTAAAGAACATAACTCACCAATTGTTGGGAAAACTAATATGATTGCTACAGGTATAATGTACATATTGCAATATGACTTTCTTACTCAAAATAGAATAACAAGAAATCATTATTAGGCATCCAATGAATATGCTGGTTTATGCAATTAACTAAAATGATGCATACGATAAACTAAATAAATACACCAGTCATAGCGATGAAATAAAGAAGCAATAGTGACTTACCGCTAAAATGGTAAGCGATGAACAGGATAAAGTAAGAGATTACCTGAAAATTAAAAAGGAAACAAATCATGAGAATTATTTTCATCAAAAGGAACATAGCACAATTACAACAGAAAGAACAGCGCAGTATAAAATTATGTGGTCCATAGAATAATATTCATAGTATTAAATATGTGATGAATACCTATACTGATATGCATCTCCGTGAAAACAAATAATATTAATCATAATAAGTACAGTGACTGATTTAAAAAATTCGCATTATCATATAATGAAAACAGATTTAACTAAATTGAAACTGATCACTATCCAAAAATAAGATAATATAATATGAAATGTAAATAATAATGGAAATACCCCTTACGGCAACTTGAAAATTATGTATTTAACTTGTATTTAACTTGTTATAATTATAGCATTTAAAATGCTATAATTATAAGTATAAAGAATTTTATGAAAATTCATCTTTAATCGGGACCGATGCTCTCAATCGTAAATTATCACAGGAAGTCTCACATTTCCAGAGACCGTTTAAAGATACATACATACATAGGTCTTTATTCGGCGAAATTAAAAAGGAAACAAATCAATATGTATATATATATATATATTCATTAATTAAAACGATCATTTACTTCAATTTCTGAGACGCAGGACAAAGTTTGCATGTAAAACTGAATGAAAACGAAAATAAAACGACAGGGCGCCACTCAAATATTGATGCATCACTCAAATTCTAAGCATAGCGACCGAAATAGTGATGCGCACGTTCTGATTAGTGGCACACGTCTGTTATAAATCCCAAATCGATCCAATTGCGTTCCATCGATGAATGCCAACTTCGATTAAAGTGAAAGACGGAAATATTCAATCGAATAAATAATATCATCTTCAACTTATCCTAATAATCTTAGACTGAATGAATTGATAAAGATTTCAATATACAAAATATATATGATTCTTTTCTTCAAAATGAACGAATGATGTATAAAAAAGGCATTTGGGAAAATAGCTCATCAAGTAATCTATTAAATATATTGAAAATGTTGATGAAGGAGAATGAGTTCTGAAAATTTTAAAATGCAGGAGTACAGTTGAATTTTTGCCCCAAACTGGTGTGCGACCAGGACAAGATGCCCGACATTTTAAAACGATTATGAAGCTTTAAAATGAATGCAATATGGATTTTTATAGCTCAAATGGCTTGTTTTCCTCCTAACCTTCCTCTGAACTTCTAAACCATCGAAGTAATCATCGCTGTGAGCAAGAAATGCACAAATGGCATCTCATTCACTTTTCCCGTAAACAGTTTACGTTTATAATATCAACCGCAAAATTTCAACACAATTAGTTATGAAATACACGACAGTTTTTAGGAATTTAATTCCTCAGTGGTGTAACATGGTTTTAATTTTTTTAGAGATTTATAATTTCAAGATCCTCTTTTGAATCGTATTATTCATAATATTATCTTAGAGATGCATTGTGTTCCTTGATACATACATTATTAGGTGAAATAAACCAAAATAAATGCCTTAGCATAATTCACTCATCGATAGAATGTGTTTCATTTTTTAACCAATTTGCACAATTTGAGGTTGAAATATTCATCTCTTTGTTTATCACAAAAATAACAGAATGTTCGAATGTAAGTGAAAAGTAGGATCTTAGGGCGTAAATTTTGATAGAATTCTAGGATTTTGAGATTTAATTAGTTAATTCTCTTCATCTGTGGCCGACATTTTCATTAAAGGCATGTTTCTAGCATCTCCTTTGAAGTATTAACTACGGTTTGAATCGGACCTGAAATGACGTAGGAAGAGATTAATTAATTATGCAAGTGGAAGACAATGGAGTAAAAAGAATAACATCTTTCGGAGTAACGTTGTTAATTTATTAATTAGAAAAAATCGATAAATGCTAATCTCTCTGTCGTTTTCGTTTGAGAGACTTTTTAATCTCTCCTCTTCTGTTTATTTAAAAGAATGTTTGCATCACAACGATTATTATTTGATGATATCTCTTTGAAAGCCTTCTTTGGATCAGGATTTCCTTTACTCTCAAGAAAACAATTTCCTTTGGATGAAAATACTTTCTTGAGAGCGTCTCTCATCTCTTATTTAAGCATCGGATAGAACTCACTTTTACGACGAACGCCTCAAAAAATTGTTTTCATCATAATTTTTTTTCTTTTGGAAGAGTCAGACTTCAAAAAAGTAAAAAACCATTATGGTAATTGTGATTTAAGTGCCCTATTTTATGAGAAACTGTGTACTAAGAAACAAATGCATAACGCTTATACTCTTTTCCCAAGAAGCAACGAAGTCCGCTATCTTGCCTTCACTTTTGCCATTCCAACGAAATTATCGATAATCACTTTGGCCGTCTGAGGATGACAATGGTAAAAAAGAGATTTTGAAAATGAGCAACGAAATTTTATGCTTGAATCCAAATCACAGTTTACATATCCATGATACGAAATGTATAGTAAATAACAGATAAATCTTCGATTAATCGATTCTAAAACCTTTCCGTCGCTTATTAAATGACGAAGATATTTGAACAGATATCGATTCGATTGGGAATTTCAAATACCCCACGGAAATGGAAGAAACAGTAATTTCTGGAATCCACTTTTTCTAATATTTATGGCTTCAATCTTCACATGACAATTGCATAAATTAATCGTCGATTATTCCACACATAAACGGATTTCTCTCAAGACGCCTATTCGATATAAGCATTTGATTTAGGGATACTATTTCTATGCAAAACAACATCTTGGTGAGGCGTCCTACGAATCAAAAGCTCCGGTTCAACCTAAGAAATATCAGCTCACGAATGCAAAAATTCCCTCCCAAAATGCACAATTGTAACTCGTTGGCTGCATTAAGAGCGTCTGTATATTTTCTCGATGGTTTTATTACTGCGCCGCAGATGGGAACCATGGGAGCGACGCGTAGGGGATTTTCCACCGAACAAACACAGACATACACAAACGATGTAGTTTGCATGAGATGAAGACCTCCCACATGCTCAGTCGAAAGGCGTTTTCCTTCCACGGATTTCTATCCAAAGAATTATACGAATTAATGATGTTCATAGAATTCAAAGCTGAATTGTGCATTAATTTTCTCATTTCTTCTACTTTTGGTTATTTTCATCATCGATTGAAAATAAATTTTTCATTTTGATATATTTACTCAGTTTTTAATAATGTAGAAATATATTATATAAAATTGGATAAAAAAGTTTAAAATCATATTTATTTGCACAATTCAGCAAATGATTCCACTGCAGTTTATTGCTCTCTAAATTAATGAAACTTGGGTTAGTATAATAAGTGATCTCTTAAATGCATCATTATTTATAGAAGTAAATATATATATATATATATATATATATATATATATATATATATATATATATATATACTTGTATATACATATAAAGTATGTTGGTTATTCATATTATATGATATTGAAATCAGTGATAAGTGTATTTGATATATCATATTCGTGAAATGACATAAACATTATGTCAACATCTTCAAACGAAGTTGAATAAATATTTTTTCCAGCTTAAAATGTATAATGAAATTTTCTACATTTATAATCTTCTAAAAGTTATGATAAATGTATTTAGAGTAGTTATTTATAATGAGAGAGATTGCCCTGAATTACGTTTACTTGCTGAATAGCAAGCGATGGAAGATCTTGAATGATTTAATAATACACTCAAATAATAAAATTAACACTTTACGAGTTAATTTTTATTCCGGGATTTTTTAAGTTTAATGAATCAAATTAAATTAAATAGTTACTACATTTTTATCAGAAAGAAGCGGAATTGTTTTTATAGTTCTTACGGGAGAATACTCCTCTTCCTATGATCAGAAACAAGTTTGAGATGCGTACGAAATAAAAGAAGGAATATGAAATGGGAAACTCAAGGATAATTAAGAAGTGCTATATAATCATACTTTAAGAAGAATAAAAGAAACGGCAAATAATATACCAAAACTACAACTAAATCTATCTCAGGGAAATTAAAGATCCTCTAATACAAACGTTCCATTTAACCACAATGCATTGCACTGATGTTGCGATTACTGACAATCCAAAAAAAGAGGCATTCCAAACACTTCCTAGAGGAAACTCATGCGTCCACAGAATTTATTATGTTTTTGCGGCTCTACATCCGAGCGCACATGAAATTAGCGTTTTTATAAGCATCGTAAGATGACTTCCTCAAAACTGATGAGTTAATAGTTTAAATCAAAAACAGATTGAATAAGAATCTAATTATAGATTGCTTATCTTTCTATATTGCTTATAGCTTCATGAACTACACCCTTAAATAGGAGTGTTCCCATAAAAAGGAGGACTTTAAATGAATAACTCTAATATGAAATCGAGAATCCACTGAATTCGATGAGATTTCATTGGACGAACGAAAAGAACTCTACCCCACAATTAAACATTCCAAAGAAAGTTGAAAACAGATAATCAACACGATTAAAGTTTCAGCTATGCCAGTACTAATGTTAAGTAAAATAACGAGCAGTTTAGTATTGCGACGGCATTTCAAACCTTCGAATGGAAATGTAGACCAAAGAATCACCAACACAAACTCCGGACCACAAAATGTGGGAAAAGATGATCTTCGGAATAATCCTACGAATATTTATCGGCGACATTTCTGCCAGAAAAGTGCCCTGAATCAAGTGATAAATCGCTTAAGGACCTCACGGAAAACTTCTCTGAAACCACACATCTTTCGGATTCAAATGTCCGTTTCAATGAATTACGGCAGAAAGTGTGGATTGAATAAAAAGCCTTAAATTACGTTCTGAAGTGTTGTCAAAATAACAACGCGTCGTATTGACAACAACGTCAGCAAAATGTACTTTTTAATAATCTTAAAGGGTAGTTGAACATGACATGTAATAAAAAATAACTTGCTACCGTTACAAAGGTTACAAGAAGATACACATATTAATATTACAACAATTTAAAAATTTTAAACGATCTTTAATACTATTTGAAAGAAAATACAATTTATTTTTGAGATTTTTCTGGTAAAGCCTACAAGAGGGGTAACTAATTTCATTCTCTGCTGCCCCTGAAGTAAGAAACGAATACTTCGCTATTATGCGTTCGTTGCGCATATCCTTACATTAAAAATTGTGCATTTTCTAAGAATTCCGGTGTCACATTTGATCTGTTAAACCCGCCCTTTATCATCCGCAATAATTGGATTTTTGTACAAATTTTGTGCTGTTTTCCTATTATTTAACGTGCAGTACCCCTTTTAATTTGATTTATTTGCTTTCTTTTTTATAGTTCCCCAACCAAGGGTCTTTTAATGAAATCAATGTGAGAAGGCGTGACTTCGTGGAATGCCTTAGTAATAAAAAAAAAACTGTAAATTTCCACAGAAAATATTCGCGACCGGTTTCGTAATATATCATATTCTATATTCTATTTCTGTGGAAATTTACAAAGTTTTTTATTAATAGGGGTCTTTTATCTTATTAGTAATATTTTCTGATTAATGGAACATATCCAACTGCTTAAAATTCGTACACGATAAAATACACTTATATGTAAAGGTACGATTCGTAAATGACTCAGCGAAGATATATCAATTTAATAATATACGGCTTTCAGTTATAAACAACTAAATTCAAAAAAGAACAGCTCAATGAAAAAGATATGCACCAGCATTCAACGTAACTGTGCTTTCTGCTCTGCATATGAAGACTCTACAAGAAGACGAAAACAGATTTTCACTATGATTCGCAAGAATTTGACGGTAAGACAAAGTTCGAATTAAAGCGAAGAGACTTTAATAGAGGAAAACATTTTTAAGGTCCGAAATCTAAACCTTGGCGAATTTAAACTCACGAGGATAATTTAGCAGCGCTAAAAAAAGCCATAGGTTAACCTCTTCATTTGCTGCGCGAAAATGCGACTTCTTTTCGTTTTAATGTATTCCTCCGCAATGAGCACTTCTTTCCAAAAAGAGACGAATTCGCGAAACTTCCGGAATTATTTAACAGCACCGCACTCAGTCCTAATTGAAATGTAAGTTAGGAGAGAAGGGAAAGCGGATTTATAACCGGTGCTTCGAAGGAAGAAATTAGAAAAACACGAGCGAAAAAAGATAGACCTCATTACGGAAGTACGGCTGTAAGAGGAATGGATGTCTGGTTCACTTATTGTCATCCCGCAAATGAGCTTACGAAATGACATTTTCTTCTCATCATAGTCTTCTCATGAACAGTGGAGTGAATTTCGATGGAATAAACGAATGGAGAAACTGTTTTGCTGAGAATGCGATGCTTTGAACAGATTTTCTACGGAATTAAAAACAAAGCTGTCTCTTTGATCCGATGATACTTATAATGACGACATTGAGTAAAGACACTGAAAAGGAATCAGGTGCTTTTAAGACAATGCCCAAACGATTACTTAGTATGATCGTGTAAAATGATAAAAATTAGGTTCAAGTTAATTCTAATCCTGTTCCATCGATAATTGTATTCACAGGCTGATGTATTTGTTTCTCATTGTATTAAATAAATAAAAAAAAACGAAAGGAGAAGATAATAGTAATAATAATATTAATAATAGAAGAATTCGATCATATTTCAGAGTAACATAAGGGAATAAGTAATTCTCTGCTAACTCGACTACTACTTCGTGATGGTTCTCCAAAATGAAAACAATGGGTTACTTCGAATCGATCGAAACAATGACCGTTAAAAAATAGAAAATTGCGTTGTAAGTTACTTATCGTTCCCCCTTTTCATTAACTAATTTTATATCAAAAAGTTTTTAATAATACAATCATTAAGCAATAAAATAATGTGCTAAAATAAAATTAAAATACTATTGTTCGAATAAAACTAAAAACAAATCATGAACTTAAGTTGAATAATGAAGTTCTAACGAAAGAATCGCTTTTCCTTTTTGGACCATTATGATAAAATACTTAAATGGATTACCGAAATTTTCCGAGAAATTTCGGAAGACCAAATATCGAAGTGCATCGAAGGACGAGTAAATTGAAAAAAAGGATATTTAGTCGAAAATGTTATTTAGGAATTGTTTCGAAATTCACATCGAAAATATAGACGATTGAAAAAGTCAGGGAATGAGCTCAACTGGTTGGTAGCATAACGTGAAACATTAGTGGCACAATTTCAGGATTTATTTTATTCGCAAAAGAATTGATCGAAATATTTCGCAAAGGAAGGTATCGCCAGAGGTTTCTCTCGATTCCCAATCCCTTCCTTCGAAGTCTCTTCGTATCCCTATATACACATCCCAAGGGTTTCGCACAAACAATAACAGAAAATCCCTCGTAAATTCGATTTCCGGAGGTTGTGATGATGAGCAAAGATTCTGGAGCATCAATTGGATATCAACGGAATCGTTTCCTTACATCCCTTCAATACAGTGGAGAGGATTATGGTCCATTATCGATTTAGGATAAAATTATGGATAAACTATAGTTAATTATTTAGGAAAGGCAACATTGGTCCATATACTCCTTCCGTTGTTAATATATAATAATCGTATGAAGATATGTTTCACCTGGGTCTACATTTCTTGCAAAAAATCAATGTTAAATAATTTTGAAATAAAATGCGCTCGTTTTAAATTTCGATTGGTAATACCCACCAAAGGCATAGTTACTGAAAAAAACTATATATGAGTATCCCTTCTTACTATTTAAAATCGTCTTCGTGAAATCACGATAGATCTTACACTCTCAATTTCAAACCTTATATTAGGATGAACATTTTGATTCTTTTAAATAGTATAAATGATATTAAATAATCGTTATTCTGAAATTTCACATTTGCCAACAAAATTTCAATCAATATCTGCTCTGAAAACTCGAATTGAAAAAAGCGATCGGCTAATTTTCGATGCATATTCTACTAAATTAAAACACGAAACAGGAATGATAAACCAAGGAGAACAATTTCACTAAACCAGTCAACTACTTCAAAATGTTGAACTTTTCAAGTATTTTTAAAGACACTTACTTAAATATAATTAATATTTTAAAGCATCACAAAAATTTAACCCCAAAATTTTAGCTATTATTTTAAGTTTTATGTTATATTATTTTATTATATTTATATTTTATTTTAAATTATTTGAGCATTTAGTGAAGGCAAGTAAGACGTATCAAGTTTCATCAATCACATTTCAAGAAAATTCTAATACAAATCCCTAAAATTTGAAAATAACTTTTAGTTTTGACATTTCAAATAAGAGTTGTCGTGGCAAGGAACTGGAATTAAACCAGTTCAACTCAAAAATATGTGTACTTTATTTTGAGCACACATTGAACGAGAAGTATAAATATCAGAGGAAATTATCTTGCAAAATAAAATTAACGAAACCACACTTATTATGAGAAAACAAATTGCCAGAATATAGACTCAAAATAGATTAAAAGAATAATATCTTTATATCTAATTTTCAATGATTTCAGATTCTTTTAGATCTAATCAGTCTAATTGGGAATTAAGAGCTCCAATACTCAGAGTGAACATAAACAACAAAACTTTGCAAAACGATTTGTCGTAAGAATGGAAAACACCACTTTTTAATATCCAACACCATTCGACCAGAGATATGAATTTTTTTGTAACGCTATAGAAATTAAGAAGGAATATGAGAGGGGAATTAACTTATCTCTAGTTCTTAGTTTTACATTTAATCAGCCAAGTATTCTATTTTTGAGGCATTTCAGAGATCAACGGAATAAACTTTCGATTCAAGTCACTTCATTAGGAGTCCATAAATTTGATGAAAGTACTTAAAAAAGTAAATTATTGACCCTTTTCATTCTATTCCCGGTTTACCAACGAAACTCAGCTCAAAAATAATAAAAATCAATCACTCACATATCGCGGCTATTTCCATTGATTGCGTTGAACTGGTCAATAATAAAACATTTTCGTTCTGTTAAAGATTTTCCATAATAACGAACACTTTTACACTACGTATGGAGATTTTTGAAAATTCGGAAAATATTAAAGAAAGATATTAAAAAGAAACAAGCAAATTTTACACCTCATTTAAGAGAAACTTTCTTCTTTACATTTAGAATAGAAGCAGAAGCATAGTAAAACACGGCACACCTTCATTAAATTAAAAATACATTATATAACACTATTCGATAGGTTCTGAATGTTATCTTGGAATGATGGCAGGATATTCCAAATCGTTAAAAAGAAATTCTCCGATATGAAATGCTAACCAATATTGCGAATAGATTGAATAAAAAACTTCATTTGTTAGTTCTATCATTTTGTCTTTTGAAAACTCAGCATAAAAATGAGTTTAGTTAGCTCAGTTCTTTCAGTTTTATTCACGAAACGAACCAAAAATAGAATTATTTTAACTTCACATAAAATTGACGATGGAAATAATCAAATCGCGCTACACAAATGTGCAATTCCAATTTTGAAGAGCATATACAAAAGACGCTCTCATATGTTGTGATCGACGGAGCAGCCGTTGGCCCCAGAAAAGGTTTCCGATGCAATTTCCAAAAAAAGGAAAGCTTCTGAGTCATAGTAACGAAGTATTTATTCGTCAATGGTTCACACTTCTGCGAGAAGTGGCAAACAGTTGCATCTTTCGTTGCATTTTTCCACATAAAAAGTGTCACTAAACTACGATTACAGACAGATTTAAAGAAAGCGTGTATTTCAGGTAAACGTTTCCGAGTAAAAATGCAATGAAAACCATCTGAGTCACGACAGTAAGTAAAAGGTTTTGATAGAAAAAAATTGCTCTTTATTCGATAAAATTTCAAACTTTGAAAATACACGCAGGGTAAAATTACTGTAGAAGAATATGTAGCGATCAACTGCTTAAAAAAGTTGAGATTAACATATTTGATCTACAAATGGGTGAAAGTCTAGGTAATTAAGTAAAACATCTCAGAATTTTAGACAAACATCTTCAATGATAGAAGTTAACTGAAATTAAAAATGGTGGATAAACCTGGCAATTCAAAAAAGTTATATTTATCTAAAACACACGACCATAAAATTAATTCCGATAGATTTATGCGTTACATGAAAGCCCTGTAAGTGATGCTCTAAATCGTATTCTAAAAAATAACTGCTTCAAACAACCGTTGCCATGGAAGTAGAGTTCTTCGAAACAAAACTTCCTAATCAAAGAGAGTATCACGTGAACCACTTTAAAGGACAAAAGAGTTTTTCAGCCCTTGACAGCAAAATGAATGCACTATTTATGGGACTACACTCAAAACTGACTTATCAGAAGAAACTCATTTGGAAAAACCCGATAATCTGATCGCTTAGTCTTCTTGGAAAGCGGAGGAGATGCGCAGAACATCTCTCGTTCGGAATGAAATTTCGGTGAGAAAATGTAGCTTCGAATTGAGTTTTTACGAGTGAATATTAGCGAAGATGAAACGTAATTTTCGTGCGAATGTCTCATACAATTCGATAAAAAAATTATTGAATAAAATACAAGTGTTTACATTTTGAGATTGAGTGAAATGCGTAAGTAATAATACTACTACTGATAGTAAAACCTACAAGAAAATAAAAAATGAGTACAACTATAAGAAAATATGAAGGATGAAATAGTTATAACATAAAAATACAAGTTATAAATAGAGAAAATAAACAAGATTATGAATATACAAAGCATTTTAAATAATCATATAAAGTAGGACTTATTTGTAATTTTACTAGTCCGACTCGACACTTTCACCGTCTATGAGGTTCGTTAACGATAATTTCTTATCTTTTACATCAGTAATTCACTTGTTACGGATTGAAACTATATAATTTCAATTAGAACATTAATGCTTTACCTGCTTTAGAAGCTATTCGGTAGATTTTTTTACGGGAATTTATAATCAGAAAGTAAATATTTGTAATTCATGGCGAGAATTGACTCTCTCATCTATCATGGCTCAATTATCCATTTTTCATTCGTGCAATTCAAGTTTCAATAATTTTTTATTGAAAATACGCGTTGTTTTCTTTTAAATCACTACCGATTAATATTTCCTTTCAAATCCACATTATCTGATAGAAACAGAGACTTATTACGATTATAAAAACTTTCAATAAATATTTCTATCGTTATTTTAATGTAATTAAAATAATTTCTCAACCACATACGCCGCTGGTATAAAGAAATGGCTTTCCAGTGTCATAATCGTTTTTTCTGACGGCAGTACCCACATTTTAAATTGCATTTGAAGATTTAATCCAAAAATATTTCAATTGATATATCCTTTTTTTTTCCTTTTTTTTCCTTCATCTCAGACGAGTTTAACAATAATAAGCTGAACTTTAGGCGATTTCTCTCACAGAAATATACTCCGAACAACAAAATGTTTGCACTATTCTTTCTTCGGAGTGTGGATTTCCATTTCTTCGATAAGACAGCTTTCGTCGAAAGAGAAGTTACGAACTGATGAGAAGTGTAAACATCTATCGGATGGATTAGCAATATCTTCCGAAGGCGACCAAAAGGACGTGAAAAGTAAACAACAAGATTTAATAGATTTTTTTTCCAATTTTGAGAAAGAAGCTAGCGATGCACGGAGTGAATCTGTTTGCTTTCCGAATGAAGAGCACACTCTAGGGGATGTCAACAAAACGGTTTATTTCCGTCTGAAGGGGGATTGGAAGAGTAGATACGCGTAAATGTGAAGATAAACATTCATTTCCTTTGGTTTTATTGTTAATTTCTGAGATCCACATTCCTAAGATTTCACCGATTCAAATGATGAACCTTCAAAAAGTGAAGACAGAAAGAGGAATCCACAAATGCGCTACAAAGATATGGCAATCATAGAGCTGAAACAAGGAATTGATGGAGTCCAGAGATTCTCAAATGGAAAATAACGAAATGTGTGGAGGAGGATGCTATACGATGGCCTTTAACGAGTAAAATGAAAGATGGTCCTGAGTGGAAGTGAGAAATATTGAGATGTAGAAATGAAGATGAGGAATAAGAGAAAACCAATAGAACGAAGAGAAAATTGAAGGAACGGTTTGAGAGCTCGCAAAAGGTATTCACTTCTGGACGAACTTAAAAAGTAGAGTTTTCTGCATCGCAAAGTGGAAATGGAAACTTCTGTTTCGCATCAAATCACAGTCACAAAAGACAGGAAACCGATGAAAGGCCAAGCTATATTGCTTGTTTTTGGTTAAGCATGTGCGAATATTAATCTTTAAGAATAATTAATCATCTAATGCATTTGTTGAGGGCATCGACTGAAATAGACTTCCCACGGATATCCCCTTGAAAACTATCGAATGGTAAACAATACGCGATGCACATCTTCAGATCATAAGACAAGGAACATCGGTATACCATGAGGATACATCAATTGGTATCTCGCGGGGAACCGCAAACCTTCTTCGGATGACCCCATTTCCACTAGAATTGTCTTTCGCAGCCTACATTTGCTCGATGATCGACGAATATCTCCCACTGAAATCGCTTTAAACAGAAGGAGACACAATAGTTGAATAAGGGATAGTCGTTTAGCATACTTCGGACTCGAATGATATGTAGCAACTGCAAGCAATAATTTTATGAATACTAATAACGAATAGAGTTCAGTTTGATATACCCTTAGATTGATTTGATTATTTCAAGCTCAATTGAGATTTGATAGTTAGTCGTTCTTAATTCCAAATACTAGGTTATATAGTTTAATCTCACATACCACCTTGGTAATCGAGTAAACTAACTTTGGGGTGAAGGGAATACGAGAAGTGGGTCATCTGCAATGTTAAACTCTTCGGCAGCTCAAAAACCCGGCTAATGGATATTTGAGATCGTGGCTACCAACGATACGACATCTCCAAGCGAACATGGTTTCCTAGTTAAGCATTAGTTCCGAGTGTAAATACGGTCAGAGAGATTCATATCAGAATTCGTTTTGGTAATTGAAACATCTGTTTTCTGAATTAAAATTAATGTAAATGATAGCTTATACGTTACTATAAACAAAGGTCAATTTTGACGGCAGTGTTCTACGTGATCGTTCGAGAGGAAAGATAATTTTTCGATTACGAAATATGACGAATTCTAATTCGATTTTATAAGATACTTTTTTAAGTAGAGTAAATAAGCAGAGTGTGCTTGTCAGCAGGTCCTACAATAGCTAAATTTGTTGCACATACTACATTATATATATATATAAACAAGATTCTTATTACATAACAATCTTAAAAGGATAACAAAATCACTCTAATGAGTTAATATAAATTTAAGATACAACATACAAGATACAATAATCACTACTTAATGTACATTTATGATATTTTTTTGTATATTATCTTATTTTTAATGGATAAATATTTTAATTAATTAAACCCTTTTTTCTCTTTGTCATACCTTTTTTCTCTTTATCAAACATCATTAATATAAATAAAGCAGCACTTAAATGCCGAACATTAGAAGTAAATATCACCCTTCGTGATACAACAAATCATCGAAAGTGTATATAAACTTTGATTAAATTGCCTCCAGATTGTGTATTTAATACAAAACTTTATTTTCAACTTAAATTCGATATAGATGATTTTTCCTTTTGAAAACTAATTTCTAAAATAACTTAGCAGAAAAGAAATATTTCATCCAGATCGACAATGATTTAGAGAATTATTTAAGGAATATAATTACGTGCATAAATTTCTTTAATGGTAATCACTCTTCTCAAATCGGCAATTTTCGATTTTAACAATATTTACGGCGTTAAAACGAGTTCATTAATTAATGGTCAAATGGTTTTAGAGAAAGACGTATATTTCAGAGGAAAAGTTGGGAGAGTACAAAGTGAGCCAATTAGCATTGACCGGTAAGAATAGGTCCACTTCCGGTCACGTGGTTGCAAGGAGGAGCAAAATGCGAGAGAGCCAATTTCATGTATTCTGGCATTCGATTCCAGTCGAAATTAAAAAGTAATGTAGATAGGCCCTCTTCCTCTGATCGAAAAAAAGCTTAACAAAAATATTTCTCAGTAAGATTCCCAAAACTGTAAAAAATTAAAAATGCTCTCTGCTAATTCGGCTTCGTGGTAGTGAAAGGGCGATCAATCAGAAACTTATACTTAACCTCACTTTACCACAATAGTAGCATACTAAAGGTATAAGTTACTGTACATAAGCAAAGAAGATCTCGCGAATTGTCTCGGGAAATTCACGCAAAGATCGAAAAAAATGGAGAGTAAACCCTAACGCCGAAGCACGTTTACGGAGTATTCATCAGTTATGTTAACGATGAAAGTTTCGATATCATAAGAAAGCGTTGTTTCACACAATTTCCCTTCCTTTGTCGTGCCATCTGATTAAGTAAGTGTTAACTCTCAGGAACATAGTCATACTAACGAAGAGCCGATTGTCCTAAGCGTTCCCTCCGAAGTATATCATCAACCATCGATTAGCTTTTCATTTCATACTATTTATTAGATTTCACATTTGAATCGTCCTCTCAGCCAAAAACGAAAGCCTTCTCCACTGACCTTTGGTTGGAGGCGGTGGAGGTATCGTGGTCACCTCTTCTGGACATTCCATCTCGTCTTTGCCGTCGCTGCAGTCATCTTTTCCGTCGCACAGCTGACTCTTGTGGATGCAACGGAAAACGTCGCACACGAACTGATCGGGCGGACACACTTTTGAAAAAGAAACAACTGTATCAGCACATATTCCCGCCTTTTTACTCGAATTTCTCGACGGCTTTGATGGTCGAGAGAGATCGAGTTTCAATGGCTGCGGTGTAATGTTTAGGGATGGGTGAAATTAGAAATGTGAGAGGCAACCGAAGGGAATCAAAATTCATCGGATTAAATAATACGTTGGGGTGTAAAGGGAAAACAGTTCTTGTTTTAGAACCTTTGCGTGATAGATAATTATCTTAATTCCTACTTTTGCTAAAATATTGACGCATTGTTCGTTAATTGAAATATACTTCTCTCGATTTGAGTAAAAATTTTAATTGGCAAATTGGCCCAAGAAAATCGGGCAAAAGTAACTTAGAAAGTTACTTTTGTAACGTTACCCTTCTGCATATAATATAGAGAGTTGAACTATTTAGAATTAAAAATTGAGATTCAATGTTAACAATAATAATTTAATAATAATATTTGCAATGACTCTCATTACAACGATAAACTTTGAGATATTAAAGATTGAAAATATAAAACACGCATTTTTTCGTTGAGCCATTTAAAAAAATCATAAACAAAAAGGCAATTTAGTATAATTAAAACACACATTAGGACAGAGACAGAAATTGTAATTATAAATTTACCAAAACAATAAAACGTGGTGGTGATACATTAAAACTTTTCCAAGGGCCACGTCATATAATACTTCTAGATTTTATAATATGGTCAATATCAGTATTTATTTATCCTTGTCAAATGTATCGTCCCTTTTAAAGCAAAACATCCCGCCTTCACAGTATTGTATCATTTTAAGAGTCCATTTGATTCTTGTACAACCAGAATAAGTTGCTCGGAAAATGTCCGAGAACAGGGAATTTCGAAAATAATGTAAAAATCGATGGTCGATTATTGCATAATTGTATGTTTAGCAATAAATATGAAGTGAACGATTGATTATTTATGGGGATGTTCTTCCAATAAGTCCAAAAACTTAAGAAGTGAATTATGATTACTGAAATCATATAGAAATCCGTTTCTCAACTATTTCCATATTCGATTGAAAACCATACGAAAATACAGACAACATAAAATGTTATTGACCATATAGATACCCCATCTCTGACTGTTATATACTATAATTTATGACTATATATCATATCTAAATGACTGTCAATTTAAGAAATAATAGAAATACAACCAAACTTCAGTTGGGACGATGGACTCGGAATAGTTCTCATTCTAATATTTTATTAGAACTATACTCAGTATTTGTGCACTCAAAGTTTCCTAGAATATCCTAGAAATTGACATTGAAATGATATTTTAAAGATCAAATTCATTCAACAGAGACTGGAATTCACACGGATGATGGTAAAAATGAGGCAAAAGCATCTAATATACTTTTCTTGCAATTAATAGAGGTTGAATTAACGCGGTAACATAAATAGGGAAGTTTTGGCGCCGCCTTCTCTATCCAAAAAAGAAACGTCTTCCGATGTTTGATTTGTCATCGTACAAAACAGTTTGACAACAAGGGCACACAAAGGAGCACACGACAAAGAAAAAACCCTTGGAGAGTACCAGTTGGATATGAGGGACAATCCTGTTCATCGGAGCCGTCGGCACAGTCCCTCTTGCCGTCGCACTTCTGCACCATGCAGATGACAGCGGAACCGTCCGAACAGCGGACCTTGTCGTCTGCGCGACACCGGTCGGTCGGCGGTGCAGTGGGCACCGGAATATCGGGTCCTTTGGTCGTCGTCTTCTCCTCATCGGGATATTCGTCTATCGGACCTTCTTCTTCTTTGGAATCGGACTCCACTTCCATGTCGACGTTTGGAGGTGTGGTTGGGATAGGTTTTGTGGTGGGAGACTCTGTCGCTTCGGTGACTGGATATCGCGAGAAACGTATTTTAAGAATATAGCCATTGACATTTTGGATGGTTAATGAGGGAAAGTGCAGAAGAATGAAGAATTATAAAGAGAAACGCGTTGATGATATTCAATTGAGATCAATTACGATGAAATAAGTTAGTAAAAGAATTTCTAAATTAGTAATTCAAATCTCAAATTTTAATTTTCGGTTGATTTTTTAATTGTATTTAAAATAATCGAAGATTGATTCGAGGATGCACTCGAAAAATAAATAGAAAATGAGTGGTAAAATTAATCAAGATGTTCAAAGAAAAATGAATTCATCATGCAAATTAAAGTGAATAGCAATTGAAAATGGGCGATTGTTGAGTATGGTATAGGAATGCGTGCGATTGTACTTACAAAACAAATAAATAATAATTAATGAGATCATGCATAATTAAGAGAAAAGTTTCTTGAGATTCTAATTTCCAGAGCAGCACATTCAAATGACAGGAAAAATGCTCAAAATATATTTGTGAATGTCCCAAAAATACTGCATTGATATGGAATAGAATATGCTGCAGTTGTAAATTAAAAACTCAAGGTAATAAAAAATATAATAAAAGATGTGTACAAATAGATTTCCTAAGTGAAATGAATGGAGATGAATTATTCTTAAATTTTTTTGTGATATTTTCAACGTACGATTTATCTCATTACATTGGATATTATGAGATACTTATTTATTTTGCATTTATACATTTTTTATCGCGTTAATATTCAGATATGAACACAACATTTTCGACAAATCAACGATTTCTAGAGCAGATTTTTTTTGTTGAACAAGAGTCAACTTTTTCTCAGAGAAATCCGTTAAAAACAAAATAATTACAAATCGATCCATTTCTCCTTAAAACTATGTGAGCATCATTTAAAATTATACTATAAATTCTTATATTTCATACATATTTGTATACTCAGTAATTGTACACATCTAAAATTACAACCTAAAATATCTATTTTACCAAAACATTTGCAATTTTTTCTGGCGTATATTCGGCTAAAAACCAATAAAATAAATTTTATGAATTAAAATAATAATAACATGCAAGATGAGGTTGTTAAACTTAATAACATGTTTAATAATTCAGAGAAATTAGAAACGAGCAAAGCTGTTGGAATTGATGATGAGCATTACAAAAGTGATATTTGGAATAGTGCGGGTTAAGTTATTAATATTGGCGAAGCATTTAAGGCATGCATCTTCTATTGCAAAAGAAATGTTTTCAAACAATAAGCAGTATTTCTTTAGCAGGTTCCTATAAGCCTTCTGACATGCAATGTTTTAGGAAATGTGGGAGATAATGAAGTGGTGTTTGAAATATGAGCGACAGAGAAGCACAATGGTAGGATGACTCTCTCCAGTTTCCAGTAGCAAAGCTTCACATTATCCAGTGGTATATGTACATTTCTCTTCTTGGATACACTCCTCTCGACCGATCACCGAAGGGGCAACTCAAATTAGGCTCGTTTTTTGCAGAGATTATTCGACAACCATCAACCTTGGTTAACAACGCTATGTACAGCATTAGTTTCTTTTGATGAAATATATACAAAAGAGTTTACCATCAAAAGAGCGAACGCTTTCGATCCATTAATTGATTAATAACTTACTCATTCAAATATATATGTACAACACCAAAAGCGTAGCGTTAGGAGTATAAATTATACCCAAAAAACAATAATCAGCTGAAAGAAAATTCAGATTTAATACTTAAAGCTATCATAAAATTCAATACCAACTAATCTAATTATATTTCTATACCTTGTTCATACAGTTGGAAAAATTTCATAGAAAATAACCGTACATACGTTTAGAAATATATACACACACAGACATTATAAGACTATATGATCGTAAATACGAACATTTAACAAAACAAATTACATTAAATACATAAAAAAGACGTTCAAGAGTTCGTAAGTTTACGTAAGAAAGTAACTTAAATGCACAAGAAAATATTTCCCTAAGAAATTGAGAATTCCGAAAGGATATTTGAAAATTCAGGAAAATTAAAACATCTGCGAATTTAGACAAATACTAACATAGAAGTTAATTACAATTGCGCATTCCGATCAAAGCAAAATTATGCGATTCTTAGAAATCAATTATGCTTGAAACAAGATGTTCGAGAAAGCATAACCATGCAGAGAGAGAAAATAATTTGTAAAAACAATCATCTCAAAATCACAATTGTCAGTTAAAAGCAATAGTACCTTAAGATGAATATGCCACTGGTTGATGCAATTACAATCACTTTAGCTTTGATACTTTGTTAATTTTTAATATGTTAAAGTGATTTTTAAATAGATTTTATTTCAACAGAAATCTTTATTTATTTAGAAAAACGATACAATTTGGAAAGAACCAGGTGGCAACGGTTTGGGAAATTAAAAAATTTGCTGTATTTTGTCCGGCATTAGCTTAAAAACCCCTACAAAAACTCCCGTGGACAGACCTATTCTTAACTCACGATACATACACAATATAGTTAAAAGTTAAATGAATCCTGAACATCTTGGGGTGGTATTCTAAGGACTGCTTTTTGTTCGTCACTTAAAATAGGCGAGAAATTACCGCTTCATGAGACGTAAGACTAATAATATGAAGAATTTCCATTATTTTGTGCTCATTCTCGATTTGAATAAAAAGGAATTATTCGTTTATAATTTTTCCAGACGGAAATAAATAAACAAAAGTTTTCCTAAGAGATGGCATTTGGAGCGGAAACAAATATAAATACAGAAAAATAAAAGAGAAAAAAACGTACCACGAACAGAAGAATCACATCCAAACTCATCGGAACCATCTCTACAGTCAACCACTCTGTCGCACCTCGCCTCCACTTTGACGCAACCAGAGTCCCTGCACGGCATCTGACCTTCAGGGCACTCGTGGGGAACCCTAGACTCGGGAGCGGCTGCTTTCGGGATTTCAACGCGGAGTTTAAATAATTGAGCATGGAAGTTCCGTAAAAGGATTCAATTTGGTTAATTAGAGCAATGGACAGATCGGCAAGAGAGCGCATTCAGTGCAAACATGGTGTTTTTAAAAATTTAGAGATTTATTCCGAGAGAACAACGTAAGAGACGAAATGACATTTGGACAAAAGGACGAGCAATTGAAAGACGGGCGAGGGATAGGGTGAAAAAAAAAAATAAACAAAAACATATAAGAATATAAAAACGTAAAAGACAGCAAACAAGCTGAAAAAGGAAAAAACGTAACAAAACGATTTCAAAACACAAATAGATAGACGGACCAAAGTAAATAAAACAAGATAGAAGAGGATAAATAATTATCATTAATGAAATATAGATACAGAGTACAGCAAAGATTATTGCTACACTGCATTTTAGTACGAAAAGCGAAAACTAAATTAATAAAGGCAAAAATAGGAATAAACATAAAAAGAATCGATTAGAATTAACTTGCAGTTATGAATAAATTCCTCACAAATTTCAAAGTTGCGTGATAATGGATTTTAAAACGAATTCTTGCAATAAATCGTAGATTCTAGCATCCCTACATTTTCCGATTTAGGTACTGAACGATCGTAGTTTACCTCAAATTTAAAAACTTTAAATTCCGTTAATGAGGTGGTGAAAAGATTTATGCAATTTTCAATCTTAAATAGTCACTATTGTATTTCATAATTGCGTTTCAAAGTTGAGAACATTTTCTCCAGAGTACACACTAACGATATCCTGAAGGACCCTTTCTCGGTTGGACTCACCTCCGAAGTTGCGGAATAAGAAACCTTCGGAATTGACCTTAACATCGCCGAGGGATCGGTAGCTGCGAATCTGATTCTCGAGGACCTGTCGAATGGCGTCCGAGTCATTGTATCCGATAGTGCCGAGGTCAAGGGTCACCGTGCTGAAGAAAATGTCCGGATCCGAACCCTTGTGTTCCCTGAAAACAAAAGATCATTCAAAATCATTGGTTGCATTCTCGTGAAATACTATTTCAACTTTTACTTTTTAATGCATACAAATGAAAAATTATTTTATCATTTCAAGGTTTATTCTTTCAATTTATATTCCTCTATAATTTTGATTCTTATTCTATATAATATATTATAATAATGATTATAATTTGATTATCATTAACTGATTAATTCAGAAACGAACCTTGAAGTTGACAACTAAGTAAAATACCTATTCAACGACCTCCCCATGTAAAACGTATTTAACGAGATAAAAATATCTTAAAAATAAATGAAGAACTTCAAAAGGATGTTGTAAAAATTAAAAACAGATTGAAAAACACGATATTTCCTACTTTTTACAGAAATTATTATTTGTTGGATTATTAAGATCAGCCACTCGAAATGAGCTGATTCTAAAATGAATTGATAACTAAGAGATTTGTAAGAGGACCAGGAGAAATGAGCAAATTGTATTTAAAGTCCTTATAATGTCCTTCCACTGCAAGAAAAAGGTTGGTTCACAAAGTAAACTGTACAATTAAAATGCATCCACACAAACTATCTGAGGAATTATATTATGAAGAACAACTTAAAGATAGAGCGCGGTAATTATCGTATTTCAAGAGAGCTCGTGAAAAGAGATGCAAAAAATAAGAATTCTTATATTATTATTTATAATTCTGATAATTCACAGAGTATGTGACAATGATCCCGATTAAGTGAATACGAGTAAATATGTCTATGAATCCACGGTTTTCGCATCCATTGAACTTATTCTAATTGACATATTATCAGCATTCTCGTGAAAGAATTAAATATTATTTCAACTTTTACTTTTTAATGTACACAAATGACAAATTATATATCGACAATATGTATCGAAGACATATCGACACACCTGAACAAACTCGTTCATATGCCGAAATATCAATGATAACTATAAACAACTCACTCGATCTTGATGACTGTGCAAGACTGCCTTCCAGGTGTGCTCTTGTAAAGTTCGTCGACGGCGCGGGTTATGTTCTCGGCTATCATTCTGTATCGGGCGCTGTTTCTGTCCTTCAAGTCTTCGTGGTACGGCTCGTTTATGTTCAAAATGATGCGGTAAAAGTCTGTAGGAGAGAAAATTTCAAAATAAAGAAATTGGTGCGTTTCACAAATGTTGGAGAAGTATGAAAAATCAATTTTAACCATAAATTAACGTTCAAGGCGCTTGCAGCAGGTTCTTGTTTTGTTTAAGTTAGTATTTAGTCGAAATTACATCATAATTTGGATTAAAAATCGTTTTTCGCCCAATCTTGTTTGAAAATTCATAATATCATAATAAACGTACACACGGAATGATAAAATAAAATATTATACTCTTCAGATATGACTGCGATCATACTGAGATGTATTTGAATATCCCCCCTCAGTTCCGCACACAGAGAGAGCTTCTCAAAACGATCGCCAGAGATCCCTAGCAGCAGCCCAACCTAGCGCTACATCTGGTGAATACTTGCGTAACTTTTTCAAACTGGGATTTGGACATTCAAAATTTATATCATCAGCAGATTATTTGATCGAAGTATAGGCAAGTTCCAGATAAAATTTAGCTTTTATGACTTATTGGATTGAGCTATAGATTATTTTTTTAGGCTGAACGAGGGATTCATCATTACTTTGTACTTCTTACGAAATGAAAATACTTTGTTAAAATGAGTAACTCAGTTGGGAAAGTATTATAAATAAAATCAAGATTATACTTATAATTCAATACCGATTCGAATTCGAGTTCAAATATATGATTTAAATATAAATTTTACGGTTTTTAGAACCTTAGAATTATTATGAACTTAATACCAAGAAATTATTCATAAATCAATTTCCATTGATTTATGAATAATTTCTTGGTTAAATCCACTTTATATTTATAAGTAAAAAATGGACGAGAAATCCACTAATTAAAATACGATTACTACTCGGAAGGAAACATCGTTCTATATTATTAAAAAATATTTTAAAACATGTATGTTTTAAGCAGTTGGTATTCGTACAATATAAATATGATATAAAATGTAAAATGGTACGTTTTATTTTACTTATGACTAGAAGTTGACTACTAATTTTACTATATATATATATATTTGAGACTAACAAAAAGATTATTTTGAATTATATTCGTAATCTATATGTGAATTATATGAAAATTCACAATTTCTTTCACTTCTTATAGCCGTTGAGATGGAAAACCACAAATTTTTCTTTTTGCAGTGGAAATTATTCAAAATGAATATAGAAAGTGGTCGAATTGTAATATTTGTAGTATTTCAGAATATATCGGCTGATTGGATACAAAGTTCTCGAAAAATAATTCTCTACATTTGGGTCGTAACAGTTGTGTATGAATGAATAAAAACCAATCCTTAAAAATGATTGCGGCCATAAAAAATCAAGAAATTTCTTTAATAAAATCTATTTAAATGATTATATTTATCCATTTGATACTCATCGACACCGACTGGCTTCTTTTTAGATGTGTTTTCCTTCTACTTCTTTTTATTTGTAATTTCATTTGCAGTTTTTCTGGTAAGATATTAAATCGAATTCCCTATATATTTCAAGTAAATTGTGTTCATCGAAAGATATTTGCATGGCTACAATTAAAGCCGAACGTTTTTTACGTATATACGATCCATCTTCGGCAAATTAAAACGAATAGATTAGAGCGTTTTTAATGCTTTTCCTTGAAATCCATCCAAACAAACGCCATTCATTGGCCCTAAATCGGTGACGAAACTATTCGATGTCATTATTTGTCTTCGAAGGCACTCACGCGGCTGCTCGGACACCGATGGCACCGGAAGTGGCTGCACGGGCTTCTTTTCGCCGGTTGCAGATCCTTCTGGGAGTTCGTCGTCTCCAGAGGCGCCGAAGTCCTCGTCGTCCGAATTTGTTCCATCCGATCTTCGGAGTTCTGCCTTTTCGTCGTCCAACGTGGTGGACCTCTCCTCTCTGTGGAGGAGGGGCTCCTCCACCTCCACTTCCTCGCACACCTCCTCCTCCACCTGCTCCTTCTTCTTGGAGAAGAGGCTGAAGAAGCCGCTGCTCTTCGGTGGATCCTTCTTCACCATTTTGCACACGATCTTCGTTGTCTTCGGGACGTCCATTTGGTAGTCCTGCGAGTTGAAGTCGGCAGCGGGGATGAGGCTGATGTTGGGCTGCTGTTGGGGGATTGAGGGCAGCGCATCCACGAACACCAAGTCATTGTCCATTAACTGTGAAACAAAAAGAGGAATCGTTATTTTCGCCATAATTACGTATCGCAGACCACTTAATGAATAATGTTTATTATTCCTAAGAAGAGATTGGCTCTGCATGAATGGCAATGGACGATAACGACCCAAAAGAGGTTATTATTCGATTATCGACAGACGGATGACGCTCCGTATATGACGAAGGGTCGCACGAAATCCTTAAGAAATTTCCAGATTAAAATTTTTGAATTTAATATTGCAAATCCATGTTAAAACAAAAAGATTCGAAACGCTACAGAAGTGTATGAACAAAACATGAGCTGAATAAATGAAGATGCATTTAGAATCAGTCTTTATAAATATTATGATTTTATTTAACTTTAATGCATCACTGACTTTCTGCTCCCATATTTAAGATATGCTTTGTTTTACAGTAAATTGTACGATACGAGGTCAGCGTTTGAAAATGTTGTATCGTTAACCGTAAGCAATTAAAAATTCTGAGCGGATTTTAATAATACACTCTTTTCTATTCTATTTGCGTGCAAACGACACCTTTCGATTGATTCGGCGATAGAGATTTATTTGTTGGAATTTATTAAAGGAAACTGAGAAGTGTTGTCTCTTTCAGAACCTGAGGATCATTTAAAATTACTCAATTAAGTAATACACTTAGGATATGCGCTCGATATGTCTTTGTACAGTAGACTATGAAAATATGTAAATTTTATATAAAAATGTTCATCTGCAAATAGTTATATGAATATTCGAGACAATCATTTTAAAATATCTATATGAAAATGCCATACGTTATTATCACCCTAATTCTTATGCAACCCGAACTACGTCTCTCTTCTGAGATTTCTAAACTGAATGCGACGAAAAGGTACGATTTAACGTAAACATTTCCCAAAGTCTTTTCATTCCACTCCCATATTATCCTAGCGCTCGACAGAAAAGTAGAATGTGATTTTTTTATGCTTAAAAATGAATTCAAATCGATATTTCTTCATAAATTGCACACAATTCAGTCGCAAACTAATATTAGCATACTGATTTTGATTACATACTGTTTATTGAGTATAACTATAAATAAAATATCTGTTAGGAAAGTTATTGAAACGAACATTAATAACCGACGAAAGATAAGAAAAAATCCAAATTCTCGTCGCCATTTTGGGATCCATTCTTTCGGACTACAATCGTTATTTCTTCATAAGATGCTTCAAAACGCATTCTCTGCCACTCAACGGTATAAAACGTAGAGGAGAAAACGGAAGAAAGGAAAATCGGAAGATTCGTCACATTGAAAAGCAAAGATGTTTCATTGCAGTTGGTCATTTATCCCAACGAATATGAGCAGTGTTAATATTGTTCCCTATCTTTTTATTTAATATAAAAATTAACAAAAACCAAAGACATCGTAATAATAGTGCAACCGATGAAACACGATTTCAACTCGATACAGTATCAAATATAATTTTCTATATTTAGTTGCATATTTTCATTATTTTAACCATAAAATTTGCAATAAAGTATAAAACAGAAATAACAGACATTTAATTTGTCTTTATTAGCTTTAAGTATAATTATTCAGTTCCGAACGAATAATAAAAAACAAGTAATCATTTATTAAAATTCTACAAATAAAAGCTCAATATTCGCCTCTATCATGTTTATGATATTCAGCGATGACTATGGTTGTTCACTAATGATTCTTAATCGTGAAGAGAAAACAAAACTTCAAATGAAGAAAGAATAAAAAAATAATACAAATCATACATAAATTCTAGGAGTCCAAAAATACAAAAAATCCACTGTCAATGGATTTTCTGATATTTTGTCATAAAAATAATTGAAAACATAGGCATACTTTATTGTGAGGTACAATTCCATTTTTCCCCTTTTGATGTCGAATGGGCTCATTTCCTTAATTTCCCAACTCCATTTCAGTACGTATTTATGTCAAGAAGACGCGTAGGTGGTTGTCATAACTTAATACGCAGGAAGGAAACCGCCGTTGGCCTTCATAATAAAAAATCATTATTAATAATTATTTAGCAACAATTCTATATTGTTTGAAAGTTCTCTTTCTTCGTAAAAGAGAGAAGCTTGTTGATCGACGCACGAGTTACTTCCTCCAAATCGATTCGTAATCCCCGTTGACGTAATTAATGGACCTTTAACTCAAAATGGTTTCGATAGAGACGCATGCAAATGGGACTTTTCAAAAGGGAATTACGAGGGAAATATGGCCGTGATTCTGCGGTGTTAATGGGGTTCGCCGTAATGTTAAGAGGTCCACGAACGAGGGAAAGCCCATCTCCCGCAAAGTGGAGAATCAGCGGACGTGGTTACCGGAATCTTGAGAAGGGGCGCTGCAGTTTAAGTAGGCAGGTCACGCCGTGCCGCGGAGAGTGTACGAAGTAGGTCTCCAGAGATGATGAGTGGGCTTTGGAAAAAGGGCAGGAAAACGGTCCGTGAAACCGGGATGAAAAAAGGATGAAAAAGGTGTTTTCACCCAAAGCAGAATGGATACTCCTAACAAAGTTATACGTCATTTAAATAATACGAAGGAAACTGTTCGATAAAAAGAAGCTGATAAACATCTTGAGTTCTGTGTACTAAAACTAGATAAAATTTCGGATTTAACTCCTTCAAAAAATAGACAATCAATAGACATATAATCGGAAAATCTCAGAAGCAATGGAAGATAATAACACCTCTTTGATAATTTATTATCACCGAAGAACGCTCCATGTCGTGTAAAGAAAATTTACAAACCAAAGTGAACTTTGATTGTTTTATAATTTTTCAAAAGTTTCTTTAAGCTATATTCAAATAAATTAAAGATAATTGAAATCATTTCGGCGAATGCAGTCTATTTGTTTAGTTCCATTTAGGATATTATAACCGATGTATGTGTTACTCAGTGTTTCTTTGCAATGGATCGATTTGAACATTACAGCATTTCTTTCAGTTTTTACGCGCACGATATTTCAAGGCAGGTATATTTCATGACCTACATTTTGAAGATATGCATTAATTGCTTTGAAAATTTAATTGCATTACTTCGTAGCACCTGCTGTACGTTTGTCTATTTCTACGTAAGGTACCCTGCGAGCTACCTTCCGGTGTGTGGCAGGGGATGCAAGCACCATGACTCTATTTGCCTAAACGGTTATTCTCGCGCATTGCTCGAAGGAAAAACGTATTATTAAATCTAATCGTTTTTGCATCTATTCCCCTCATCGATTGTATCCTGTATTATGTCTATTTAGCGATGTGCACTACGTCTTCCTCGAATGTTATTTTTCTGAATTTAGTGAACTTTGATCGTTCTGCCGACGGAAATGTTGGACTCGATCTTATGTCGAACTTCGAAGGTATATAATGACTAATTCCAAAGAAACTGAACATAATATCTGGAAAATGGTTTGAGCTATAAGTAGGATATCCATTTGGCAAAAATTAAAATCGCATGCGAGTTACAAAAATTCAGATTACCGCTTTTTACTCAAAAAAGAGTTATTATTAGAAAAAATCGTTTCGCATCTTCGCCTCGACAGAAAATATTCCCAAGAATTGTAAACTCATATCAGGAGAAAACTATTTCCGGTCTACGCATTTTATTTCTAAAATGTACTTTAATTCCTAAAAATATACTACAAGACAGATGCGATAAATAAAAACTTCAGTGCATGTTACGATTTTCTTTATCGGAAGATATCAGTTATATAACTTCGCTCAAATATGCACCAATCAAAATAAGAACGAAGACTAGTACAATACAATCGAAAGCAAATAGATTAATTGGGATTTAGAAAACTGCACAGACATAATGGCCTTTCTAAACAAATTATAGGTTAAATTCTTTTGTCGGATGGAATATCTCAATAGAAACTATCGAAGATAAACAGGGGAGTTCATCGAATCATTCATTCAATATGTCTTTCCAATACGTGCATAATGATATATATTAAAAAGAAACTAAGAACATTTACATTATGGCACACGATCGACCGTGAAAACATTTCTTCGAACGACTCTAAAATATAAGAATAATTTTCATCGAAAGAATTGCAGAATTTGACAGCTTTTTAAAATAAATTTCGCCCAAAAGAAACCTTCGGCAGATCGAAGTATCTGTAATATAGGCCTTTGGGACGAATATAGACTAGCGTAAATCAAAGCACATGGCCAGAAGCAAATGGGAGACACACAATTAGGGCATAAAAACTGTTTTTAGCGTTCAATCCGGTTTGAGATATTACTGATCCGTCACGAATTGGGAAAATTACATAGTTTAGGATTTCCAGGATTTAAGGGCAAAGAATTTGGAAAACGACTCATAGAAAGATCGACGCCATGAGAAAATAAGCGATGTTTTGAATTTATAGCTCGATTTTTTGGAGCTGTTACAATTTCCGTACATCTGTGCATTTTATATGAGCTGGGTGTGGTTTTTAGAGGACAATTTTGAGAAGAATTTGAATACTGTAAGGAATGATACCACAAGAGATAAATAAAATGATAGACATAGGTTCTTTATAATAACTGGTAAGATTTTCAACTTATAGAAGAACTGTAGAAATGTCTTTAACTAATTACGAGTCACTTTCAATTGAGTTTCTTATTAGAAGAATTCCAAGATGCAATAATGATAAAGCTCTTTATTCATCATTGAAACTTACAAATTTCTTCTCATATCCAACCCGAAAAATGAAGGAATAAGAAAACTTATAAAACTAAAGCGAAGAGCTCAGAAAAATGCAAAAAGAAAATGCTCAGAAGTTGTGAAACACGATAAGAATACAAGCAGGGAAATTAGTGATGGTAATGGATTAAATCGAAGACAAATCAATAAAAGTAAAGAAAAAGAATTACGTAAGACAAATATACATAAAAAATAATAATGATATAGAAAAATAAACTTTCATTACAAATTATACGAAACAGTTTCTCAAGATCATAGAAAAAAAAGTGCGTACGTTGGTGCATTCTCGTAAAATAATCTTCACGACAACTTCTCAAATAAGCAATTTGTTCAAATGCGCCTCTTTCATGACGTCATCAACTGCTTCAGTTGCGATCACTTTGGTAGGATTTGGAGATACAAAGAAAAAATAGTGATACATTTCGAAAAGGGGATAATAACGTGCGGAGGAAGGTGTGGCAGCTTTCGACGCCCATAAACTCCTCGAGATTCTAGGGATATATTATTTACGCACATTTTTGATTAACCATAAAGATTAGAGCTGTTTAAGTATTCTTTTTGCATTCTGCAAATACTTCGCTGTTTACTGCAATTTTTAAAGATTCATAGCCAAGAAAGAAAAATTGCAATGTTTTTCGATAAAAACCTAATGGAACGACATTAAACATAAGAACTATAAAAATTTCGAAAAGAATTAAATTATCCAACAGATCTTATTAAAAAATATTCGATTAAATTCTGAAACAGGTTGAAATTGATTACACTTACACAATTCTATTTTTTCGTAACCAGCATAATAAAATGATAATATACACATAATAATTTACAGAAATTGACATAATAATGTCGTACGTATTCAAACATATATTTAAAAGAATATCATTAATATCAAACTTGTATTCTTCTAAAATTTAGAAGTATGTACGAGCATTCATGTAAGATGATAGAACTCTATTATTTCCAATTCTTAACGAAGACGCATTTCCTTAGAAGTACCTCGCTTTTCCATTGGGTACTTTCGGACAACAGAAGCATTGACTTCGAAGCCTTGAAAGGGCGTTTATAAATATAACAAAGAACTCCTAAGCGACCCACAAAACATGGACACTTCGAAAGATAGGAGAGCGTGTAAAACCTTTCAAGTCGTAAAACTCGTTCGATTAGATTCTGGGATTGAATCGCAACACGAAAATAGCCTCAAGAAGTGCAAGATGAGGATGTTTGCTGTTTCATCTGTTACATTTAGAGAAACCGCGTCTGGAAGTTTCTCAAAGGAAGTTTGCGTTGAGTCATAGGAAGGAATAGGAACAGATTGCGGTGAGGCATGATGGGAAGGGAGCGTCAATTGTTTCAATAAACGTCCTCGAATTTTGAAGGTTTTAAACCTTATTGACGACACTGAGACGAACTATCTTACGGTTAATTGCTACTCTTCGCATGTCAATTAACACCGACGAAGATTTTAGGGAGTATTTGGAAAAATACAAATCATTTTTCTAAGGACATTTAAATGTCTCTATCCAATTTGAGACATTGTTAACTATCGCAAAAATATCTCTTTAACTCATTTCTTTGCCTCCATAACCTGCAAGGCATGAGCCCTACAAAACTTCCCAGTTTTTTCGCGAATTACATAAACTTTTAAGTTTATTTTTAAACCTGAAAATCATACGAATTTCTTAATGGCAGTGGTTTCTTTTCGAGAGCATTTCCTTGTCTCATTCGAAAAGCTTTTAAAATACCAGCTTCCGTCCTCAACTTCAAAGTGCGAGGAGAGTATTAGAACTTAACAAAACGAACATTCACAAGTTAATAACAATAAATTTGTGTGAACATTATTCAATTTGAAACATTAAGGAAATTTTCACTTGATTTAACTATTCACCAAACTGTTTTATTATTTTTATGTACAGCATCTTTTAAAGTGGACTCAAACTTCGACTTTTTCGAAATCTGAAAGGGTAATTCTCGCAAAGTAAAGAAATAAGGGGATTAATATAAAATAAATTTTTATTTGACTCCTTCCGCAAAACAAATATTAGCTACATATGAATACACACGCACATTATGGTTTGTAATTCAGTCGACGTATATACGCGAGATAATTGAGAATTTCTGCCGATGAGGAGTTTTTACTTCACAAACACTTGAGAAGCGTTTGTTCAGATTTGTCTTCGGAAGGAATAATTTCGTTATAAATTATCCAACCAAATAAGCCATTTGAAATATGTTCGCGATTAAGATAATAAATCAAAGGATGTGTACGAATGGATTTCCAAATGAAATGAAAAGGAATTCTAGTGTTTCGTACGAATTTTTAATTAGTAAAGAAGTCTCGGCCAACCTTTTTTCCATTTTCCTCTCTTCTGCATTCTTGTTCTGAAATAGTCTGAGGCAAATAGTACATTTGAGGATAATTGATTATTGCACTACAATGTCCTTCGCAAACACACGTTGCTGTGGACATAATGACTATGAACAGAATCAAAAACATTACATACTGGTCTAAATCCAAGTTTAAAACTTTCGCGTGAATGTTACAAAAAGGAATTTCAACACACTTTCCTTCCAGTATGACTAATAAAAATAGAATAAAATCATCACTTCAAATCTAATCAGTTTGTCTATCAGAAATATCATTTGTATTTTGAAAAATATAAAAGAAATGAGGCTCAGATAGAGTATTTAGTTATAAAATATCTTTTCTAAAGTTTTTCAAGTTTAGAGAACGAGAGGATTTGATACTTCCTGTTACGTCAATTTCCTAAGGATTTGAACGCCCAGTGTTACTGCTGTACACGATGCCATTTGTTAAATTTAGGAGCATGAGATTTGAAGAAAATAAATGGCGTTCAAAAATGTAAAACATGAAATGCGCTAACAATAACAAAAGATCATAAGAAACTTTTTGAGCGAAAATCATGTACGTTCCATGGATCTGAAAAATTATTAAGATTTTGAGATGCAATAATAGAAGTCTATCCTTCAAAGTTGAGGGATCCATTTTGAGAATCGGAGATAAAGTTCACACATATCCACGTAAATGTATAATTTTAAATTACTCTCTAACGATGTTATAGTTAACAAAATTCTGAAAGAATTTTGTTAACTCTTTTGTTAATTCTTTCAGAATTTTGTTAACGGTTAATTGCATTAACATATGTTAATATTTCATAACATATGAAAACACTTTGAAACAGAGTAGTTACTATGAGCGACGGATATTGTCCTATAGAATGCTGAAAGCATATATTCGAAAGATCGAATGCATAATATAAATATTAACTCGGAGATTTTAAAAATTCGTATCTGTTGAATTATTTACATATTCGCAGAATATGAAAATAATTATGCACAATCTTCCGATCAATGAGAGTAAATTTTCAATCTGCCATAATTCTTCTTCGAAAATAATCGTTAACTCACCTCCGATAAAATAAGGGAATGTGAGAAAAACATGATAAGAGAAACACAATGGAACTCGATGTCTCGATAAATCTACGATTGTTGTACAAAGACAACATTCCAAAGTACTATCACATCGTCATCACTAACAGTATCATGCAACACCTTGACGTTGGTGTATTTATCCCAGTGAAGATTTTACAAGCGAGGATTTTCGCTTTTAATTGGAAATGAAAATCCTTAAATATGACTGATGCCGCAATATTTATATATACTGGATATTTTGGAAAATGTATGATAAAAGTAAAGAACGTTAAGGGTTCTTCAAAAGGTATATTATGTTGCATTAGATACCTCGAGTTCACTTGAAATTATGCGTTAACAATTTTTAACCAAAAATATACCAAAATCAGCAAATATTAGCATAAAGCACTTTGTAGACACAGAAAACGATATCGAAAATTGCATTTCTTGTACTCGGGGGCAAAATTAATCTTATTTCTCAAGTTTGTAAAAATGTATATGGATGCTTAAATACTTTCATTGAAATGTTACTTTTCGGAAAGTTCGGTGTAATTGCCTTAGAAATGAAGTTCTCCGGATTATTTATTCGAATATTTAACTTAAAAGCGTATTGTGGTAGAAAAAACCCGGACGTACAATTTTGCGTGAAAACGATTGATATTTCACCAATGATAATGACATCGAATAGATTTGAAACGAATTGAAGATAATTTATGACGATTAAGAGTGAAAGATTCCACTCTCACACCTGGGAAAATTTTGCCTCAGACCTTCATCTAGTTGCCTTCATCGTCAATTGTGCAAAAACAAAACTAAACGTTTAGCGATCAAGAAACGATTAAATTAAAAGTTTTCCGTTCGTAATTAACGGCGTATCAGAAGTCCGCGATTTGACGAATGCTTGTAAGTTGTTCTGCAAAAGAAGCCACGAAAAGAAGACATCACAAATGAGATTAGGCGTGGAAGGCTTTTCCCGGACGATGGGGTTAATGACTCCCACAATGCACCTCGAGATACACTAGCGCTCCGTGCGGCAAATAGGCAGACTTCTTTAACGCTTTTTTGAGCAGCCGAAGCGTTTCTTCGCATAGATTGATTCCCGAAGTGACCTTTGGATAAATTGAGCACAGTTAAGGTGTTAGCGATGCATTGAGTTCTAACGTTCGAATGTATGCCAAGGAGATGTTGGAATCATTTATCAGGAGCTGAATTTTAGCGAATGGTGTATAAACCGTTTAAAGCGAACACTTACTTATACATATAAAACACTTTTCATGAGGAAAAAGGAGTTTTCCTTCATTTTGAATATAGAGCGTTTAAAATCTATCGAAAACCGTAAAACAACAACATATTTAAATATTTCTCAATACATCAGACAAAGCAAGAGTTTGATAACAACGTTTCCAAAATTAAACAATAAATTTTAAGCAAGATAAATGGAATTTTTATTAATTAAAATAATTAATTCGCAAGTGATTATTTAACATTCCATCTCAGATTTGCAGAATTCTTTTAACTATCATTTTGAGTTTAAAATTTTCAATGTTTCGCATCGTCTTTTGTGAGCATCTTTCATTTTCGAGTATTCTTAATTTATTTTAGTGATTTCCTCTTTCTTTTGAAAACGAGGATGGTGAGCATTCACAGTGAATTTATCAGGAACATAAATTAACCAAGTAATATTTTCAATGTAATACAATTGAGACAAATGTAAAGTAAATCTAGGGTGCAACTAATTTCGTAAGATTGAATGTTTATTTTTTATGTACGTGTATTTTTATGTTAACGAAAATTCCGAAATTTGTCATCGATATTTATCGAAATTTTCAGAGTGTTAGATATTTCGTTCGTTACCTAAAAAATTATTTACGAATCCCGATTAGAATTTAAATATAAAATTTACCTATTTATATATCTTCCACATAAATTCATATAGAATCAAGTGCTTAAGCGGTTAGAAGAATACGTTAACTGAATCCGTCAAACAAAGAGGAGTTGGCATTCGCAAATAAAAATATTTCTTTGAAATATCTGATTCTTATAACGATTCCCTTACGTCAGGAATAATGACTGCACACACTGCATTTAGAAGAGATCGACTTTGATAAATTTAAACTTTAATTTCCTTTTCAAACAGAACCATTCGCAAAGAACATACTGTTGCGAGTTCTGAAACGTCTCTATTTTAAGCGAAAAAAAAAACGTTGGTTACACTCACAAAAACTTTGTAAATACCATATTTGACTTATGGTCTTATGTACTATAAGACGCACCCTCATTAAGTAAGCCACGAGGGAAAAAGTTGTAACAGTCCGTGCGACAGCGTAGTACCACAATAAACATTAAGACTAACTACTGCTCTGTTTCCATGCACTTTATCGTACTTTAACTATCCTAGTTTATACTGAATGGCTTAATCTCTTGTTTTTTTTACTCATATTTCCGAGGATAGTTTTTAACAAATAGGTCAACCACCGATACAGATACCTTCACATATAAGACGTGGGAAAATTTTTGAGAACTAATTTAGGAAAAAAAGTGCGTCTTATATGCCGTCAAATACGGTTTTGGCAGCAAATAGTAAATTCGATCAATAGTTGTAGAGAGTGTGCGAAACAAAATAAATATTGCGCGAGTCCCGAATAAAGAATCATGGTGTGCATATTAGGTGCTGATGGCTAAAACAGAGCCTCCAACCAAATGCAGAGTTCTCGCAACGAATTTTTATGTCGATGAACCTTTTTCAGACACAGAATCGCCGCTAACATCAAAGAACCTGCAGTCGTTAATCTCGAAAGTGATCCTTAAAACCTCAAATAGAAGAGTTTTCAGAATATCGTTGGACCGATCATTTGATTGATAATTCTTTTGTTTTCGATAGAAAAGGTCGTTTTCAGCTGATATTATGAAGGAGCAATCAGAAAAGGTGAATCAATTACATGTGTAGGATATGAATACGCGTCCAAATTGTGGGAAATGGCGTAAAAGGAGGTGAACTGAGGGTAATGAACCGATGGTGTGATTAAACACCGGATCTGTCAGAAGGAGCTGTGAAAATATTTCCCGAAAAAATGTCGACGTTTATATTCCAGGTCCTTTTATTTCCAGAATATCGAAATTCCTTCGATTGTACCATCGACTCTCTGAAAAAGGAGTCTATTAAATGTGAGCTATTTTTAGATTTTATAACAAAAAATTGAATTTTGCAAAACTTGAGTTGACCAGTTTCGGTGAATCCATCAGCTGATTGTCCAAAAGTAAGAGGGATGTTGAGCATTAGAATAATAATTCCCTTATGAAAATATATAAAAGGATATGTCACCGCATATGTTGAATCCTCGGTGAAGTGAAAGAGGAAAATAACAAATATTAGACATTCGAAAAATTGGAAATATCCTGAAAATTAAATTTCGAGCGCAATTCGCAATGACGTGTGCCGTTAATTCATTTATTAAAAAATATAGGCCGACTAATATTAAAGATCATTCGGCAAACAATGATATTCCTGGAATGTTGAACTTCCTTAAAAGACATGCTGGTGGATATTAACAATCTCTAAAATATTCATCATGATGTAATATACATGGGTGGTCTGAAAAGTTTCAGACCTCAACGTGAAGATCTCAGCACTTTTAAATAAAAGTTGGTGCATTTCGTTATCTTTTGAAAGTTACTCACCAAAGTTTTGGCTATTTTGGACGAGTATTTTTTATTTAGCAGTCGTTTGAGTGAATTGATGGGAGTGTTTTTGTTGAAATGGACAAAATCGAGTATCGAACTGTCATCAAATAATTGTTTTTTGAAAGGCAATATACCATTGAATGACGTGTTAAATGGCATCTTACATTACTAATAATTATAATTTATATTTTCCTTAAAGATTTTCAGTGGACACATATTCCGAACAAACTCCAACCAACATAAGCTTAAACTTTTGGAATTGAAATGCTGAAATAGTGATAATGATATTAAATCAATGCTAAAGAAGATTGTCTGCGAATCCAAAAGATAAAATGACGCTTAAGCGTTGAATTTCAGAGGCAGCGGTGAAATAACATAAAGGAGGGGGAATCCAGAAGAAAGTGCAGTGCAAAGAAGACTTCTTGAAAAGAGAGATTACAACGACCGAATACTAACTAATTGGGAAAAAGTTGATGCGAATATAGATACGATGCATTACGAAGAAACAGATGAAGAAAAAATTATGCTTTGTGAAAACTTACAGAATAAATATGAAAAAGTACTAAGTGATACAAAAATAACATACTCCTTTAAATTACTCCACACAGTATGATTGTTGGAGTGATATTAAAATACGAGCGACCCGTCTTTTAAGAATTCTATTTGAAGAGTATCACTTTGAATACCTTTAATTATCGTGAAGAAAAAACAATTTGAATATTTCCCGGTTCTCCATATAATACGATAGTATACATTTCGGACATTTTTATTCCTCGAGGTAATCATCACAAAGATCATGCGATGTATCACGAACGTATATATACGAACACACATGTTGCGTATTTACTAAACTTTTATCATAAATATTTAGATCGGTAAATCTGTTCGTAAATCTCTATTCAAAAACAATTTGATCATTAAAACAATCTTTCATAGAGAGTAGGGCCTGTTTTGTTTATTTTAGGATCATAAGTGTATACGAATCATTAGCACCATTTGACATTCTATCGAATTGCGGTAAATCTCAGATGAAAAATTTAAGATCGAAATTTTCAAATCCAAAACCTCTTATGGTTCCTTTTTCCTCTAATCCTAGAATGGATTTTGGGCCACCCACTTTGAGGTAAAGCACCTCGGAGACGATTCCTCTTCTACTATTTCTGTCTGTATATAAATAGTTCATCTAATGGTCCTCAGAGATCAACATTCTCTTGTTTACCAAAAGAGGAGCGATTTGATAAGAGGAAATAGAGGGGAATATATACAACCATTTCCTGTCGAAAACCGTCAAAGTTTCCTCTTTCCACGAACAATCAGTGTCTCCATCGAAGATTTCAACGCGCGACATTTATATCTCAAAGTTTCAAGAAAAAATTCAAATTGGATCAGAAACTCACTCAAATAAGAGCGGATTTTGAGATTTCATCGAAGAGCACTTCAATTCACCGAAATAATCAATTGGCGATCTTTTACGACAGATATTTATTTATTGTTTTAGTTTTAAGAACTTCGAGAACTGAAAATGACGAGTGTTAACTCTGTAAATACCAAATACATTCTAAGAATCTAAAATGTGTCAGGCGGACCAAATATTTCAGTGGCACTTTTTGATTTGTTCTTTTTCAAGGACAATAAGAAAATTCGGTAAATTATGGTCTTATTTTGCCATATTTCATTTCTTAAGCGATTCAAATCAAGCGCGATTTAGGAATTAAACAGTACTTGAAAAAGTTCCACTTTTTTATATTCTCAATTTCATTTTAAATTTATAAATTATATGAATTGTTAAGTGGAATTTTAATGTAATGGAGATTAAAAAGTTACAAAAGAGCTTCAAATATAAAGAAAATTATTAGGAATAGAAATGAATTGATAAGAAATTAATGATCGATGGAGATGAGACAGATTTCCTCGAGGGACACAAGAAAAAAAGAATAATAAAGTTTTGTTAAGTGGCTGCGTAAGAAGGACGATGTGCTGACAGGGGTGTACCTGAGTAGACCACAGACCTCTAATTAAACCACTCGATCATTTTGAATGAGTGCAGGAGTATGGAATAGACGAAACTGGAAATGTTAGATCGATATTTTCAGAGGGAAAATCTATATCTCTCTCATCAACGGTTGGATTCCTACGGAAGTTGTATTTGGAAAACTGTTGAAAGGTTTCCCTTCGAAGGATTTTCTTTTGACCCTCGTAAAATCGTCTGAGATATTGCGAACGCACGGATTCCTTAGATTGGAAGAATTAAGGCACTGGAAAGTGTCGGTTTAGACGACATTTTCCATTTATTATACACGATTATATCCAACTAAATATTCACAGCAAAAATTTTAATAAAAAAGAGACTGCAATGGAATGGATATGGCTATTACGGTGATTCTCTTGAGCTAAGTTATCTATTCATGTAAATTGTGATTATACGTTATTACACAAGTAAAGGATATTAGTACTTCTAAAGAGTGAAACATGAGATTAGCAGTTCAAAGAAAATTTCTTGGATTCGAGAAGAAAGAGAATAACAAGCAATTGATAACAACATCATAATAATGCTCCAAGATGTATTCATCCGCACAGAATTATTGGGAAATTGTAAATACTTATTCCTATAAAATTGCAGAAGAATCTTTTTACACTCTTTGATATTACTTCTGAATTGAAAGCAATACACAAAGTCATTTGAGCCTCACATATATTGTCTTATAATACTGAAATATACCTCGAAAAATATCTCCAAAGCCTTTCTGAAAGATCAAACATTATAATTATTTCTTCTGATATGAAGTTGAAATGGTCAAAAATAGTGATATAATCATGTAATGAGATTCTTTGCATAATTAAAGAGGAAACCCAAAATATTTTTAAGGAATCACGAAGGAAGAAAGCATAATGGTCTTGAAAAAGGATAGCTGAGGAAGGTGACAAAAATACAGAAGTATTATGCGAAAGTAAGGGTACTGAATAAAATACAGATCGACAATCTTAAAAATGATGATTCCATAAAGGTATATCATTTTCTCTGGCATTGAATGTCCTCTGGAGCGTCTTCCAAACATATTCAAGAAAGATAATCACTGGAGAGATTAAAAAGTGCAGAAGAATCCTTTTACACTCTGTTCGTTATTACTTCTCCATTAAAAGCGACTTCCCTCCAGAGAAAGTAACACCCCTCTTAAGAGCTTCGAATACCCCTCGGCTTCTCACCTCATTTGCTATTCCACTCTTTCGTGGTGTATACATACACGGCGGAGACTTACGTGGAATTCCAAATGGAGTCGTTTTTGACCTCTTTCACGATGCGGTAGTTGGCGAAGATGGACGATCCTTCTTTTTCCGAAATTAGGAAGATTTTATGCCTCAGATTTGGCATTTCAACGACCAGATTAGAGAAAGCAAGGAAGAGTACACATTTATATAATTACGACTGTAAGTTTTCTCATCCCCATCTTCTAAAATATATTTATAAAAATTGGGCCGTGAATGAACATTCATTTTACTTTCACATAAGGAGTAAATGACCCTGATATAAATGTTAAATCCTACAGCACAAACAATCTTCTATTTAATTGTAATAATTTCGTTAAACAGTTAACCGAATCGCGTTTCACTCTTAACTCGGATATTTTTTCATATTTCTTCATAAAGCAGACACCAAAATACAGGGCGACGCCAATTACAGCAAATGATAATCGATCTATAAATGTGATATCGTATTTATAACGGCGTCCGGCGCAAACAGTTCAAATGCTCCGTCGGAAAAGCTCTCGTTGTATGATCCCAATGTTCCTTTAATCGAAGTTGGGAAAAAAAGAAAACAGCTGCAGAATAATTTTCATTCAAAATAAAGATTCGAATGAAGAGAATATTGAATAAAACATTCTCTTTCAACGGATTAATGAAATCCAAACGGAATCCTTAGTTTTTCATTATTTCATATCTATACCTAATGTGGGTGAAATAGTTTTTTACCCCGTATTTCGAGCAAAAGGAAGGTCATCGAATAAATGAATCGATAGCCAAAATTCTGCGTAACTCCTTACGAATGCAGTTTAAAATTAATTTTCCGTACATTTCCTTCGATTGATTGTTTTGAATCGTTAGAAGAATCGATGAAACACATAACTAAGGTTATTAATGGTTTGAAAACTAAAAATGCGGTTTATTTAAGGGCGTTCTCCGGATTTTAGATTAAATTACAATTCGAACTTTATTTAAAAATAACCACTAAAAACAAATAATAAAGGGGAAATCCGATATTTCGATAGGAAAACTTTCCTTCGTCCGAAGTTTTAAGCAAATATATTCGAAATGACTCATTGGACTCAAGAGCTTCGGAAAAAAGGAAAAAGTGTTCTTAGACTTTCACTCACAGATTCAGCCGCAGATTAGCGCATTTAGAACATCAGGAGCGACTTTTTTCGTGAAGGTTGGCGTCCGAAATTCTGGGAATCCCGAAAAGCTCAGCTAATCTACGGAGTTATTCTCTAATTTTAAGAGATATCTCACGTTTCGGTGGGAAGAGGAATTTTCGTGTGATGCAAGATACTTCTAGAGATGAGACAATAATCTCTTCCCCATGAAACCTTGAAGTTTTGAGCTCATTTCCAAATTCCAGAAATTTCAAAAATAAAGAGAAATTCGCCTTAAAATCTTATTAACGGAACAATATAACACTTAGTTTGTGCTTATTCATTATCAGTGATATTAGAAAATTCAATTGCATAATTATACCGTAGAGATTGCAGCTACCTTTAAGGAATCATGATGGTTGAACCATAAGACCATGAATCATAAGACTTGAGAGGTTGAATAAATTATCATAAATACTTATTCCATCTATAATCTGGTTGACTGCAATCCTCTCCAAAAGCTCACTTCTTTCATTTGCTTTAAATAGTCATTCTTTGCCCTTCACCTTTTCCGTCAGCAGATGTCTTTGAATAAATATGAGTGGATCTCGTGAGATGAATTTTAGTTTTATCAAAAACAAATACGAAGATGAAAATGTCACCACAAAAAGTGGTGACATTTTCCTGTAAAAACAATTCTTTGCCTTTCAAGTTCTTAGTTTCGATTCAGTTGGTTTCCAAATATTAAAAGGCATAACAACTGAATGCTCTTATTTGAAGTAACGAGTTTTATAAGGAGACTAGTACTTTCAATGTCACTCAACTGAACTGTAAACTCAAAAGTACCGGTGGAGGAATGGTTAGCATGCTTTCTAGTACAGAGGTCCCGGGTTCAAATCCCGGTCGATGGGGTGCGGATGTTCGCGTACATCCATTGTTCAATCAAGTACCGTAATTGTCAAAAGATTTGATGCGTGTTTTTTGTTATACAACTGAAATTTCATTCTTGGCTATTTTTTGAAGATCCCTCATAAACTATTACTCGTTTTTGTACTTCTTCATTAAAATCGATAAATATACGGTAAACTGCAGTTGTAGACAAAATTGATCGGAATTTATTTGGCAACGTTTAAAAGTTTAGCTCATTTACAATATTTAATTAATTACCTTTCAAATCAAGCATATTTCGTGAGATAGAATTCGGTATTTAAAAATTTAAATCACTACGAATGCGCACTAAGATATGTCTACGATCGATTTAAAAGTTTGCAACACCCTCGGGTGTTAAGTTTCGAACAACAGGGAATGCGACATGAATAACTCATATACTTGCGGAATAAAGTTACGGTAAAATTTTGTTTTCGAACTTTTTTATCGGTGTTCACTATCCTTAGACGAATAAAAAAATAAAGTTAATGCGAAAAGCGCGAAATTTACGAGAAAATTAATTCCAAACACTGTTTTCCTCAATATTATTAAAGTCTATTTTGAGTCACCTAAAAAATTACCTATTGAAATATAAAACAGAAGAGAAATGAAATTTCAAGAAACAGAGGTGCCAATGAATGTAATGAACGAAGTAAAGAACTGCTGCCGTCAGCTTACACGGAACATTTACAAAGAAAGTTTTGAGTAATAATACTGCTATGGGATTAAAGATTTGGTTCTTTTTTTATAAATGTTGACTTTAGGAGTCTCGAGTTTCTCGAAAAGAAAATCTCCTTTCATTTCCTCTCCCGAACATAAAAAACTCGGTATTCCGCAACACGTGTCCCCTCGGAAAAGCACGTGAAAAACTCAGTGTTTATGGATCCATTGTTGTTCTTTGGAAATAGCTTCGGAAATTAAAGACAAATGCGCACATTTACGGATTCATCCTTTCATTTGCCGCAAACGTGAGATTGCACTCACCAAACACTTTAAGCGGAACGAAGACTTGTTTTGTGAAGATTAGAAAATAAATAATAATAAAAGAACGATTAAAATAACTGAAACGATGTATCGGAAATGAAGTCTTTCAAAATATTCAAATAGCATGAAATCAGAACACTTTCGCATTAAGCAGATATTTTAAGAGACGGGATTACGCATTTTTATATGTTTACATTCGCAAATTCGCTATCTTTCCTAAACTATGTTTTTCTGAATATATAGATGATTTTCCATTCTTGGGTTTTAACCATTGCGAACTGATAACGAAGCAGATAAACAGAGAAACTGAATCAGTGTTTTGAAAAACCTCTTTTGTTCAGCTGCAAATAGACGATAACAAAATCGAAAAATAAATTAAATTACGAAACTTTTACGTAAGAAAATTAACTGATCTTATGACTCATTCCTTGGCACTATGCCACGCTAAAACAAGCAGAAATAGCTTCAACAGTTTTATAATCTCGTTTGCCTTTAATGGCATTCCTTTGAAAGTGAGGAAACACGTGATTCTTGTAAACATGGGAGTAAAATACTATTTCAGTAAGAAACGAAATGATATGACCCACGAAAATATTCCAGAGAAAGCTAAAGGTGTATTTTCAGTGCTTCATTATGTGCATGTGAACTAAAATTCCGGTACAGTAATCACCCTTAATGAAGCTTATTTTGAGAGTATTTTTAAATCCCAAGTTTTGAAATTATAGAAAATTACAATAAAAATAATAAAACGGATCTTAAGTTTAAAGTACCATATTTTAAAAAATATATAAAACTAATTTATTTTTCTATGCCGAATTCATTGAACTAACAATTAAAAAGTAAATCATCTGACTTTAAATACAGCGTTTCAATTCGCTTATGTTATCAGCGAAAGATGCGTTGGCATAAGACATAAATGACGAACAGGAGTCACCTTCGAATGAAGATTCACACAAAACATAAAGAACTGTACTCTTATCATTAATAAAGTCAATGGAAATAGATGAACTGCAGCCGGATTAGATTTGACAATGAAAATAATTTATTATAAATGAATTCATTTTAAGTCATTAATTAAAAATGCGATGTTCTAGTTTTTGAAGTGCTTCAGTTTGATCTTTTTTGTGCCAGTCTTTTCAATTTGATGATTTTGAACCGTAACCTATTTTTAAAATTCTTTTTCTCAAATAACATTAAAAGATTCTTTTTAACATATTTTTACTGGAGATGTATTTGCCAGTTATAATTTAGAAACAATATGGATCTTCATATCAATAAAGCAAAATATCACAGTATTTAGTAATTCGATGATTCGCGACCGTACGATTTACTTTCATAATGATATAGACATTCTTTCGACGAAAATGAATTCAAGAATACAATTATGCTAAGCCAAATATAATCTAATAAATCTGCATAAAATAAAAATTGCGCGAACAACATATGGAAAAGTCCGACATTTTCATATTTCTCCTTCCTCACCATAATTACTCAAAGATAATCTGAAGACGTGCTCTAACCAAGTTCTCAACTCAAAGTAAATCTTTCGAATGATTGCAATAACTGTACGCCTTCCAAATAGATAGTGAGTCATATCTCACAAACATTCCTCCTTTGCTCGTGTGACGTAAGCCAATTCGATGGCGCCACCTCCGCCGTCTCGAAGCGACGTTGCCGTAACAAGAGAAGAACGTCGTGATTCATTCAAGAGAACGCACGTGCTATTAGATAATCCATTCGAATGAGCTTTGGTTCGTTTTTCGCCTCCTGAGGTCAACAAAGAGTCTGCATCCTAATTACGATAGAATGATTCCTCAGAAGGAAAATCGAAACCCGTGGTTTTCATTCGAACTTGTGTTTAGACTTCAAAGGTTTGACATTAATGAATGTAGCCGTTTACAATTAAGAATACAATCGGGAATGGAGAAAGTATTAGAAAAGCCTTGAATGGGAATTTATTTGCATAATCTATTGTCTATGGAAGAGTAGCAAATGTCTGCTAGGAAACAATGAAACTTGAGAAGGAGTAATAATTTTGAAATTTAATTTACTAGTTGTACATTTTTTAGTGTGGTTATGTATATCATCCCTTTTGCAATTTAAAAAAATCGTTCATGGTGCATAATTAATAATCAAACGAATACCAGTTATTCTAACATAATTCACCAATAAGGCAGCCGAGAGTTACAAATGGGCGCAGAATCGCATGTTTTTTCACCATTTGGATCTTCACTTTCTTATTGCATCACTTCCAGAGGTTAAGTCACAATAAGTCAACAGCAGAAGTAACAATTGACTGCATTTGTCGAAAGCAAAGGTATCACTTTACAGAAGAGAGCTGTCATTCTAATGAAGACGAATGAAATGCTTTCGACCGAATCATTGGCCATGTTTTGGTCACAAGCACTGCTTCGAGAATGAAAACATTCGAATGGTCCCTAAATCGAATGGATAAAATAAGGATCGATAAATAATGGACAAAAAAGAGAGCGAAATTAAAGGAATGGAAAGGAAATTTAACGATAAAATTAAAAGCAATGACGAGAAAGGACAAGTTTTTGGAAGTTGTCGCCATGTAGTCTAATCATAAATCACCGTAAAGTAACAGAAAGAAGATCTATAAATAGATGAAGAGCAATTTTTGTTTACGATGCACGAACAAGGAACTTGAAAGTAATTTGCATTGTATCATTGCAAGTATATTTCACGTTAAAATAGTGGATTTCTATGAGAGAAAAACCAACGCATTCGTAAAAGCGGTGACATCATCTCAGCATTCAATAACGCTCGACAATAAAGCTCATTTATTTCATCACATCTACGTTTCAACTTTTTAACGCAGATCTCTCATATCCCTCATTCAAAACAGCTGAACAACTTCTTTCATCAAAACAATATAAGTGTTTAAGGAGAATACAAACTATCGTGACTTGTATATTTAAAGTATTATTATTGTATATTAATATTAGATCACTGGGAAGGAATGCATGAAGATTTGCTTTCATTAGGTCGATTGCCATGTCGTTCGATTCAGTACATCCACCATTTATATCCATAATATTCCAATTAATATTTATATTTTACGGAAAAAATCAAATTTAATACGTATAATGGGTAAAACTTTCTCGTCGATAATACATTATTTTCACAGATATTAATTATGAGGCATTATCGTTTAAAATGTAAAGTACACACGAGATGATAAGGAAATACAAAGCTATACCATATTTTTTTTACTTTACTGCCAATAAATTCACACGAAATTATATTATCTATTTAGACTGAACCTAAAAGAAAAGTTCATCAAACAAACAAAAACTTCTTTTCGGGAATATTTTCTTTGGCATTCGTTAACGCGAACCTAAACTCAAAATGAGTTTCGTTGTAACATAAAGAATCGATGAAATAAACCAACATATCTCAGAATATTTTGTACTTTTATAGTAAAATAAGTAAAAATACCAACCTGTGGTAAGTGATCTTATTAGTTATATTTACCTAGGTTAAATATCCGGCTTAAGATTTTGTAAAATTTAATTTAATTATTTATTAACGGTCGTGTCTCTTTTATTTTCTAACATAGTTCGTCTGGAAACAATCATGGATACTATGAATTACTATCTTCAGCAATATTCAGGCAAATTAAAGGCTTTTACTGCTGTAAACGCATTCTTTCTGTGTGCGTATGAAACCAAAGTGTTTACCAGTGAAAAGCATTTAATGATTTTCCTCCAAAAATCAAAATATTTGGAAAGAATTCTTCTCATCCGAATCAGACGTTGTTCCTAAAGAAGTCTCAGGACAAAACAAATTTATTACGGCGCATGACGTCACACCGTGGAAGGCTGTTGATTCAAAAACAGCAAACAAGAATTAAACTCTGAGTGACACTAATGCAAACATTTACCTTCGCATGTGAGGAGTAATTTTTCGTGAAAACGGGTGAACGACATCAAGGATTCCAAAAAGCCTTCATTGACGATTCCCATAGATACGCTCACTTCTCTTGGATCGAGTGGATTCGCAAATATTTGATCGAATTCCATAGATAATATTCTTCTATGTCATCGGTTACCTTCGAATGTATCGGTTGAAAACGCGCGATTTCGCCTCCAAATTGTTCGGATAGTTTGAGTGGTTTATTATTAAACTTCGCGTCAACTTAATTCAATGAAATGAGGAAGAAAAACGCTTAAGACTCAAACGCGATGATGGTTTCTACAGATCGCCCCATATACTGGTGGATATAGGTTCGATTCCCAGCGAGGATGTCCCCATTATCCCCATATTAGTCTCAATTTCGCCCTAAATAAAGCCGCTATTATTATTCCTTGGGCATCTAATTATACTTCCTTTCCTATTATTTTTTAATTATACTCAGACGTACGTACATCCATAGCATAACTCTATATTGTTCTTTAACATTTCTTACGTTAATCAAGGATTATCAAATTATCTATACGTTGCCTCGGACGTTCTTTCATTTCCAACTACATTCACTAATCCTCTGTAATTCAGTCATCAGTTCTCCATTTAAAAAACGTATTGGACCGATTTTAGAACATTAAAGATCCACCGCATATTCTCCCAAACAGTCGAAGGGAATATTTCGCAGCTTTTTCTAGTAAAACGCTCTCATTGCTATTGCCCTATTGAAAATACTGCATTTTTAGCTTAATTTTCGAAAGAACTGAAAATACTGAAAAAGAATGAAACAATTAAGTAATAAAGAGAGAGTAATTAAAATGCATACCAAAATTAATTACGATTCTTTATACGATACGATTGATCGTGGTTCTTGAATTTATATTTAATCGAACATTGAGTGAACGATTTCTAACGATTACTACAAAAACATCATCAAGTGTTCGAATTACGTACAATTCCTAGAATGCATAATGATAAGAAAGTTTAATAAATAATACTACTTCATTGAAATAGTCTGATTAATGGAAGATTGGATGTAAACACGGAAATACTGTTTTGAAATCGTTTTGTTTAAAAATCTCAAAGACCAAATAAATATAGGTAATATGAACTGTTCTCTTTCTATAGAGATGACATTTCAAATCGAATAAGACCATCTCGATTCTGAAGGATCACTTTCTTAGCACACAGCTTCCTCTTATTATTTTGTTTGCCACTCGATGTGAGCTCTCCAAGATGAACGCAAAATAAACACATTCGATCGAAATAATACAGATCTGCTTCATTACCTGTTCAGATAAAAGATATAGGTTAGGAAATACGTTATAGTGAACAGCAAAAAATTCTATTAACTCCATTGCGTAAATGAAAGATGTATTTAACGTTATAAGGAATTAAAATTACTACCAGGATTAAATGTAACAGACAAATGAATAATTACACAATCTAATTATCAGAATGGATTCATTCTAAATATATTATTAATAATAAAAATAGAAATTATTCATTATTTTAAAGAAAGTATAAACTATTACTACTGTGCAACTGAGCTTAATATCCTCTTTTCTTCAATCCTTTCGTTTACGCGTATCTGTTTCTTCGTAATTTACTTATGTCGTTCTTTTGAAACTTCGTATTAGTTGAGTTTTTCAAGTTGGAGCCGAGTAAGCACTCGTATTCATTATGGCCATTTAATGTTTTTAATGTCTTCAACTTCCATTAATACACCATAGAATATACCATCCATTCATTCAACTTTTTTGGTTCCTCATAATCAAAGTTAATTCAAATAATCGAATTAAAAATCGTTTTATTCTTTGAAGAAATAAAATCAACTTCTAGAGATAGACGAATAATTTCGGTATTTATTTTAAATACATGGAGATAATAGCGGATGAATTCATATTAAATATTATGAATACGGATATTTATCAATAGATATATCCGTCGAAAACTCTTATTTCATGTAATTTTTAAAAGATAAAGACGGACATTAGAGTGAAAATTACGGAAAACTAAGGCTCATAATTGTTACGAATAATATTTGATTCGACTGAGCATCGATTGCGTTCAGCAAACACTTCCAACTCAATATTTCACTCGATTTCTTCAAAGTGACTAATATAGCAGCGCCAGTGAAGCGCAATTCCGACGGAAGATGAGGCAACTATGAGGCTATGAAAACGATGTTCGCGGAGATTAAAATACCCCATTTAAAGGCCACTTTAGTATCCGACATATTATTTATAAAACTTGGATTTCCTCTGATGTAAATTCACTGTGTCAATGCGGTACATCAACTCTAAAATCGGACCATAATCAGAATATTTAATAGTGAAATGGATTTGCGGATTTGATGCTAGGAAATTATATTTTAAAACCGACTGCGATAAAAAAATGCAAACAGTCTAAAACAATATATGCAAGTATATATAAACGATAACAGTTAAACCATCCATTTTAGAGCCAAGTCAACTCTCAACTAAATTAAATGCCTCGATTTAATTTTCCGGATTCTCGTTGAAATATTAATTTTTAGTAAATTATTAATTACTTTACTATCTTAATTTTATACTATGAGGTAAATGACAAGAATAATGTGTAATAGCATTAAAGACTTAGTATAATAAAAGTGCTAAATGTAGAACTACTTTTGCCAAGAGTCATTAAAGTGAAACCTCAATAACTCGTTAATCAGATGAAACACAATAATGGCCATCACTCATTTCCTCTGTCAAATTGAAGCGAATAATAGCCGAATATTTGCATCGAAAGGCATTTCCGTTGTCTCTTCTAAACTCATATTTATTAAACGTGAAAATGGTTCGTTTGCGTGTTCATGTGGAGAACTCAGCAGATCTCCATTTGACGGATTCAAAGGCCAATTCGAAGTGGTTAATCCCGATGTTCACTCTTCGATGGATTTCAAAGAGTTCCTGCGCATCCTTAAGCCACTGGCGTATGGCAGGTGATGCGTACCACAGTGATCGATCCAATTCACCTTATGCCGATGGAAAAACCGATCTCCGGAAAGAATTAATCAGAATCCTTCAGATTTTCGCTGCCCAATATAAAACAGCGGATGCAAATAATGAAATCAACATCTTCGAACGAAATATCGATTAATCAACAAAAATCATTCATAAATATCAAATCGCAATTAATTCTCACAACGCCTTACATTCTGTACCACTCATCGACTTATGAGTTTATTTAAACCGATTTGTCATTAATAATTCGCGAATCCTTTTAATTGGCATCTCGTACAAGTAATTTATTTCCACCAAGAATTTTAAAGAATGAATTAACAGCACAATGCGGTTCAGATAATTTTATTAAGATGGAACCAAAAATAGACGATTGGAGTTCTAGATGACTCGCTAAGAATAAAAATATACAAACTTGCTCTTTTGTTAAGAGAGGTTTCAAAGCGCTGACCTCGGGGTCAGTGGAGTTGACTGAGAAGGCCTTCGTTTATTATTCATCTGCTATTTTGAACTCCGATCAATTTTGGAGAAAAAAAAACAGATTAACTCAACCAAAAAGCACAGAGGAAACATATTCATCGTATTAATCATAAATACTAAACATTTTATTGAATTTCACTTGAAATACTATCGTTAAAACCTTTATGATATATTTATCTAATATTGCGGAAAATAAAGGTCACGATTTGGTTAAACAGAAATGAAAAACGAACATGTGTGCTAACCACTACATATGCCGCGTCACTTCTGTTTTAAGCTGATGCTTCAAGAGCCGTGGTTAACTTCTTTAAGGCACCCACAGTGGATGGTGAATCGGCAATAGGGAGACCTGAGTTCGAGTCTCGGCCATTTTCCACTTCTGTTCAAACGATGCGATGAAGTGGCGCAAAGGATAATACTTTTGATCCGAAGGTCAAGAACATCTTTAAAAATCTTTGAAGGGAAAGATTGGGAACCACTGATAACAAAAGGAATCATCTTTCAGCATTTAAATTGTTCTCAATGATTTTTTTATTCGACTCATAATTTTGATAAAAATAATAATGTATTCAGGATAATTAAAATTCCCCGACAACACTTTTAGTGGACAGCTTCGAATGGAGGATAAGTTCCACTTAACCTCATCTTGTAGCGCAAATGATTTTGGCTAAAGTATTTGGTGAGATGATGAGGCGAATGTTAACAGGAATGGGATCAATGAGGATACCTATGTCAAAACTATATAACGATAAATGCACATAATTATGAATATTTTGATTGTATGTAGTAGAAAAGAAATAGAAAAATAAGAGTTAATAATATTTCGATATAAATAACCTCAAAGATTATCTCGGGATAGTGTGTTTACTGAATTTCGATACCATTTTTTAATTTAACCAAGGTCAGCTCAATCACTAACATGATACTTTACATGAATTCTTTATTTACTTAAAATAAACGTAAGTAAAATTTTTCTTCGTGAAGTAATTTCACACCAAAAATACAAAATCGGTACATAAGGTTAACTTCAGTTTACTGCTTACTTAAGAATTGTTGGATCATAGAAGTGCACCGATTAAATCAGGATATGAAAATCGATAGAAAAAGAATTCGAAGTGCTGAAGGCGTTCATCTTTTGGTCTGAGGCAACCGAAGCCAAACTGTCAAAGAAAAAATAACCACTTCGATTAGGAAACATTTCACTTCGAATGATATGTCACTTAGAAATCTGACGAATCATCGGTAGCCACAGCATCAAATGACGGCATTTCGAAATAGACAATTTGTTTATGTTGAACATCTTCGGTGAGAGATTTCGTGTTATTTTAGGAGTGTCAGCCATGGGTGTGGAGGCGACGAAGGGCTAAAAGTGGGCAATGAAACTCGTGTATGGAATCGTCTTATGGGAAATAGCAAATGATATGGAATAATAAGCATACACTCCCGAAGATGAAAGAGTAACAACTGAGGGAGGCAATCTCAAATAAACACTGTGAATCAAAGCATAAATCTCTGGAAACTTCTATTTGAAGTTAATAAGGTGGACATTGTATGTCGCAGCACAAAAATAAGTGATAGTACACAATGCCGCAAATATCACTAAATGTTGTCCCTCACATTTTAGTCCAGAAAGGTAAATTCCTTTACTTACCCTTATAATATTACCGAGAAAATTACTCCAAAAAGATTATTCGTTCGGATACATGCGGAAGGTTCGTAACCATTCGACCACTCTTTGCCAGGAGTTTATTTACCATCATAAAAAGGATAAAGAATTTTGTAAATTTTCCGCAATAGCTTTCCACGAATTCGCGTAAGTAAATATTGATTTTATCGCGAGGTAAATTCAACACTAGCATAGCAATGGGGAGTTCGAGGGCCATGAACATTTTATTTATCTAAGTTGACTTATCTTAGATTTCTTTCTTCTTCTTGTTAGACTTAGACATACTCGTATGTTGCTGCGAAATGCGAAGATACATTTAGTCAAATTGAATTTGGATAGCAAAATGCGACTCCCGTTACCTTATCGAATAATTTGTTTGATTAAAAATTTTATTGGTCAGTTTCATATTCTAAATTATCAGTGATGACTAATGGACACGTAACGGTCATACTGATATAAATACAAAATTCTTCTGATGAATTAGACTCAGCTCTAATTACGTAGGATTTGTTTATCATTAATAAAAGAATTAGATTGAAGAATAATTACGAGTTTAATCAACAATTTATTTTCATAAAAATATATTCCTGAAATCATGAAATTCTCAATTATTAATAAGAAATGGCAAAATTTCTCATAAAAAGTATCAATATTTTAATAACTTATCGTTGAACATGTAAAAAATAAATATTAAAACAGCGAATTCACAAATCAGATTTTCTCTAAATATAGAGTTCCTTTCTTTCGAATTCCGTTTCAACACTTAAAAACGAATGTTATCATAAACACCATTAATAATAGCAAGATGAATGAAAGACATTTAACTATATAAAATCAATAAAAATGAATTAATGTAGATTTATCGAGAGTTCGAGGCAGTAAACCTTATCAATTCTTAAACATAGTTAAATATAAAAGTATTTTCATTCCAATTATATCTAAGGTGATAAGCAAAGCCGAATTTAAGAAATCGGTTATTAATTCATATTTGAGTCAAAATATGGCACATATTACTCCACTCTTCTGTATATTCCAGTGAATCACTCAATATCTTCTAAGTCCGCAGAAAAGAGCGTATATTGTTCTTAACAGAATGAACTCATCATCGTGAGCTTTCGATCCTTAACAAGTTTCATAGAACTTATTCAAAGTTACAATTCGAAAAGTTACCAAAAAAGCAATAAATCACAAGTAACACTTCAGTTTCCTCAATTTACGTGATTTGCTTTATTCAGTGAACTCTGCGAAGAAACACAATTTCCAATAAATGTTAAGATATCAATTTCCGCAAAAGACGAACAAACGAAAGGCTGATAATAGCACAAACAACGGTTGCGATGAAAGGAGAGTCATCAATCTTTCTTTAAAAGGGACCCTAAGTGCCGATGTAATAGGGGTTATGATGAGAAGGACATATTGACTGGTGGCCATATATATATATCTACAGCGGAAATGGGTTCAGAAGGAATTAAATCGAGAGAAATATAACTCCCTGCTGACATCGATTGTGATTTCTCGCAATTGTACGTGACGGAAAAGCTATTATATACAGGTGAAGGTACATCATTAATGGTTCACAGGATTAGAGTATAATCTAAATTCACAACTATATGGAAAGTTTCTGCGCTAAAATTCGAAGCAGAAGATCCATTAAATATGTTGATTAAGTTGGATTTTTTCAGGCATTTATTTATAGACTTCTAACAACAAAATTGTAATAGGCTGCAAAACCCTACCATTTAATGAAACATTATGATATCGATCTTAAAAAAGCAAATTTACCTGAAATTACTCAATTATTTCCATCGAATCCTTTTTAAATTTTAGCTTATAATTCGATTAAATAAATTATTATCCCCAATTTTATAGAATTAGAATCATTAATTTTTTAAGAAGGGAATAAATATTGATCTATTAAAAGGATCTGATGCTAACGAAAAAGCTAAATATCTCCTGAGTTCTCAATGGACACATATGAGAGTGGTAAAGGGACAATCATCTTCGAATCAGCCTTCACGATCTTTCGAGATAACCTCTCAACGAATCCATAATTAGACGATGATTGATCATTTCCCTTTCCGATAATTCTCGAGATTCTTGTTAAGTCCACAAAATACGAATACAATAGGTTTATTATATCGTCATATTCACTTCCAGAAGATCACTTAAATTATATACGTTAAACTCAACATTTCAAACCTCTATCTCTAATCAAGTATTTCTCATTATTGAAGGAGTTTCATTTTTTGTAAAAGTTAAAACTACAGAGTTAATGCTAACACACGGAAAGTTAATTTTACTAATTCATAAGAGAATTTTCACTAATTCGTATCCACAACCCTTCGATAATTCTGTAAAAAATCCAAATTGTTACAGAATAACGCAATAATCGTTAAAAATTTATTTATTTGGTATCTTAAAATTCGTAGAAGAAATAACTCATCCCATAATCAACGATATAACAAGAATCCATAAAACGCATTCTCTGACGTTAAACGGAAAATCTTGTTTTTATGATTTGACTTTAAACGAACGCTTGTTGATTTATATCGGGAGCACGAACTAATTTAGACGCAGAATAAATCACCCATCTAATTACGGAGGAGGCGCATTATAGAGATAAAAATGCTGACATAATGGCTCAAAGGGTGCAAAGAGCCAATGAAAAGTATTTTGTGCAGTGAAACAGCGTAACTGTATTAAACTTCCTAAGTCGTTAGGGAATATTGGCGATATAACGTGATTACTCTTCTAATATGTGTGAAACGCCTTTTTCGGTACATGACGAGGATCGAGTTACACCCTCTCGTACGTCTTTAAAGCAACTTCTTTTAGATTTATATACTTTTCTTTATCAAGACGGAGACATATTTTTAAATGTCAGTCTTAGACATCTTCATAACACAAATATTCACAGATTCGTGAAATATTACGAATTAATTCGAAAAGAAATTTCGAAAAAAACGGATGTGCAATGAAAATATTTCAGCAAAGACTTCGTACGAATGGAAAACATTTTATATATAATTCCGCTTAAATAATTCAAACATTAGCTACCTGAAGGCGTGTGGGAAGGCGGTGTATACGTGGTGTAGAAGGTTTTTATTCTAAGAGGGGTATTAAGGCATAGCGATAACAAGCGGCGATAGGAATTCGAATGAGGGTTTTAAAAGGGATCGTGATGGGAAATCGGAAGAAGGGAAAAAATTCATGAGCCGCAAACTTTGAGCAAAGGTCCGTATAACCGCTCATTGCAATAATGGTTAAAAAGATCCCAACTTTGCGAAACGTGAGGATTTGGAATTTTCTGCGGAGAATTACAAGTTTAATTAGAGCCTTTTTACGGTTGGAAAAGTAAAATTCAGTTACTTACTACATTTAAAAACTATTCAACAGTTATCGGAGTCGAAATTGGAGCGTCGATAGAAATTCGCTCATAAAACTCCGATGGAAATACTTTTGTCTTCAATAATGGATTAGTAACATTCTTTATTAATCCTTACTTGATATCTTAAAATAAAAAGGTGACGCATAACCAATCGAAAATTGATACCTGAAGAGTATTATTGACCATTATTATATATTTCCTTCGCTAATTCTTAAAAGATGATAAAAACAAAGAACATTGACAGTTTTTCATCTGATAATAGCATTAAAATATTCACTCTCTTATATTCGACTTTTTCAATTCATTGAGAACAATGAAAGGCAACGTTTTGAAGAAATGAATCCAAATGCAACCCATTTTTCACAGCGTCCTTCAGTTGTGACAAAGAGTCCATTTGAAATCGGACGACAGTTTGATGAGCAAAACATTGTGGTCTCTTTTCCAACCTCAGCGACTGTCGGACGGATCCGTGCCTCTACCATATGATTACGATGTCGGAAACACAGAAATAAAAATGGAGGAAATTTCGACCCGCTCCACAAAGATATTTTATCCTTCCGATAAACATCAAGAGGATTTTTTAAAGCAACGAAAGGAGCAGATAATTATGATAAACGATACTCTTTTTGATGGAAAAATTGGCCTTCAAACATTCAAAAGGTATTTTGAAATAGTCCAGCGAAACCAAGATGTTCGCTCGAGATAAAGGACGTGATCCATTTCTACAGTTTTGACGAGATTTGTAAATAAGATAAGAAAAAATAACATTTCAAATTTAGCTAAACAATGTCTACATTTAAGCACGCGCCTTTAAATAGCTACTTTGATCTTTGAGAGTTCCATACGAGGGAGTCTTTATATTGAAACAGAAAATAATCCATTCGCAATAAGATTCCTTCGCTATTTGTTATTAATTGATCCAAAAACAGCCATTAATGCTTTGGATCATAAACGTTATGCTATTTTCAATCCAATTACATTGGATCATAAACGTTATGCTATTTTCAATCCAATTACATTGGATCATAAACGTTAGTTATGACTTGAAATCACCAAATTTCGTAAAAGACTCAATCTCCGTGTTAATTTTGGAACAAAAGTCGCCTTTGCCGATGGAACGGGCAGATTGTGATGATTAACGTGGAATTAGGACGAAGATATTCATCAAACACGCACTTGGACAAGTACGATGTGGGTTAAAAATGCAGAGAATCTTGATATCAAGAACCTGTTTATTGATTTTGCTCCGCAAACGGGAGTTAAACATCTATTATTACTATAAACTGAGATATTTCAATGCATCCGTTCCTCAATTATCTCCCAAATTAAGTGGAAATATTCCGATGTGAGGATCAATTCTTTCAAATGTAAAGATTAACTCGCGTCCAAGGTTTCGTCATCTTAAGACTTTTTTCATTTCTTTTCATTGAAACAAAGCGTCGAATCAAGTGACACCTTCCATCTCCATCCATTTGTTACCATTTGAATGACCAGCAGATCTAAATATACGATGAACATAAAAAAACAATATTGAACTTATTAATTACTACCTCTCGAGGTTGTACAAATGGTTACATTACACAGCTTTGACTATACAAAAATCTCAAGCATAATAATTCAAAATATAACGATGTTTTGCAATCTATAGCCTCAAAATCACAAAGTGCTCTATCGCTAAGGGAGAGAAATTGAATGTTCCATTTGTAGCGTTCAAAAGCACTTCTCAATCGACACAAAATTATTCCGCCAATGGATTTGAAAAAGATCACAACTTCACCATTACTGCTCCTGAATGAACTATCTCCAGCAGTTTATATAAGGAGCTAAATCACGACTACAATTTAACGATCAAATTTATCTTCAACACTAAAAAATACGACATTATACAGCATCTTTTGAAAAAATTGAAACTACAGCAACTGTACTACAGAAGGCAACTTCATACGTTGAGCACAAAATTATGAATATTGTACCACTTATTTTTCTTCATATTCAATTCCTTTAACAAACATCTTAAGAACTCGTTCATCAAGAAAACAAATGATTTCTTCAATTTCGACGGAAATATGTTCTGAATCATTCATGTTTTATGGAGCACTGGAATGACCTACTCTACCATAAAAATTAAAAGCTTCAATTCAAACGCCTAGAATATTAATACTCAAAGAGGGCCTCCACTTACACCGACTTTCTTTCCTAACATTTTTCAGTATACTTCGACGTGTTTACTTTATTTATCAGGGTTTTTCATTCACTGTGAGCGCATTTTTCTCCAAAAGGGATTCCCCTATAATTACTATATTTTAATTTTATAAAATAAATGTGCGACTGCAGTTTTAAGAGGACCGATTAACCCTTCTCCGAATTAAAACTGTAATAATCAAATCAGTTTTCCAAAATCAGAAGTAAAACTTATTACGGTCATAATTTAGTTATTGCTTTTCTGTTATAACGTATTTTTCTGACAATCGATCAGGTATCTTCTCTTACGTTACACTAAACTGAATGCGTTTCATCTCATACGATGAAGAATTACGAAAGAAAAAAGTAATTTCGGTTAGCATTTTATTTGCATGAAGACAATAAAAAGGTGCGAATTAATTAAGGTAGCATTAATCTATCCATTAAACCTAATCTACCTATTTTTAATTAAATTTATTTTCATCGAAATAAAATTTTATTTAAGTATATGTATTTATTTTCAATTAATAAACTTAGGTGCATTATTTAGCGATGCCATATTTCGCTTGCAATGCGAATAACATATCAAAACCTTCGGCCGATTCCAACGGTAGAAGTGTTCAAAGACATACAACGCACTCATATCGACTTCGATCAAAGACATCGGTCGATAGACGGGACATAATTTAACTGGAAAATTGCGACCTCTCACAGCATTTGTTGCAATTTATATGGAGGAAGCGTTCGCCTATTTTCCGAGAATAATCCTCCAATCGACGGAAGGGGAAAAACACGGAATTTTCATGAATAAAATCGATCTTTTGAGAAACTGTTGGGTGACGGGCATTCGCAGAAAGAATTCGCTAATTGTCCAATCGAAAGGAGATTAAAATAAACGAATCGATTATTTTCATTTCGATTGTCAACATCAATAAATATGTGATTCCAATCTCGTAAAAATAACACAAAATATCACATTTCATCGAAATAAATGCGATATCTTTGAGAACGTCGATTTCTCTAAAACTGACTTTTCCCACAATTGCAATATCGCGTACCAATGCTTCGAAAGTTATTGGAATGCAATCTTCTGAAATCGTAAATATTTATTATAAAGAAATTTCGCACCTGCGCCATTATTATAATTTTACGAATTCGATTGTTCGGAGGAAATTGTTCTTTCCAAAATAAAAGGGGCTAATTCGTACCTCTTCGAATTAACTTTTGACTTGGAAAGTGGAATTTTTTAGTTGGAAACATAAAACATTGATTGATATAATAAAAAAAATTTGCCCTATTCTAATTAATTTTTTCAATTATATTAATTTTCATTCGCATTTTCAGCGATTTTAAATTTAAAATTAAGATAAAAGTAGTTCTTTCTTCAAATTTTAATTTCGGAAATCCGAAAATCCTGATAATCGAGTCGAATCGAGAGGTTTTTATTAAATAGATTTTAAACATTTGGAGGAAATGCCCTTCAGATGATTCAGTCTCCTTTAAAAAACGATGACAAACGGAGACGCTACGTCGCATTCCTTTTTACGTGACTCATGGAAATGGACGTGCCTTCGGTGCACTAGTGTCTCAATCGAATGCTTAATCATTTATTTAGGATAAGAAAGCCTTCATTCTAACATTTATGACGTTACCATTTCAAAAACAATTGATAGTGAAAATAGGAAATGAGAACCTATCGGATCTAAGCTTTCTTAGGAGACACAGAACAGAAGACTTCCGTAAATGATGATAAGGGAAATCAGATTCAATGCCCCGAAATAAGGGAGTCCAAATAACTTTAAAGAAGAGAAATCACGCAATGAAATTAATGCATATGTACTGACACGGATTTATTTCGCATAAATAAATGGAATTCGTTATAATAATATATAAACTACTATATCGAGACGAAAAGCAATATCAGAATACCGTTTGAAATGGTGGCCTAAAGTATTCGATTGAGAAATCAAAGACCCGCTTTCCTTATGACTTCTTGAGATGTGAAATTCTTAAAAAGTGCGCTTTTATAATATTGCAGAAATATAAAACGTATTCATAATTTATGCGCAGAAAACCGGATCCCGATTGCAGTTGCTACAGAAGCACTTTCTTTGCATTTACACGAATACATTCCGCCAACAGTCGATGAGGAGTGATATTTCCAAACCTTCTGGAAACCAAGAACGTACTTTGGAAGGAAAAGTTGGGCAAATGATGCAGAATGAAAATTAGAAGATCGAAATGCTAAGTGAGGTCCATAAATTTGGAGAAGCTGCAACGACGGAATTTTAAGACCTCTTCGGACATTTAGTATGTGTCGGCAGCGTCGGTTGGGGAGTTTAATCCCACAGAGAAAGTTCCGTCGTGAGGAGCGACTTAGGCGCCAATGGGTTAATTGCGGTCGGAGGGGTAACTACAATGGAGGGACATGCTGAGAATCGTAATTTGAGGCGATGAAATATTAGAATAAATGAGTTCCAAATTTTAAAAAGGATGAAAGGTCATATCTGGAAAGGTGAATTGTTCACTTTAGTATATAAGATACCGTATAGAACTAAACAGGCTTAAATATTATCGTGCAGCATTATTACAACAGAAAAGCGATATTTATAAAAAATCGACAAATGTATGTTTCACTTCAGAGTATTTCACAATGGAGAGAATTTTAAGACGAACGAAAAGAAGAGAATGAGCAATATTTAGAGCTGAAGTTTCTTGATGGCAATATTAAAATCCATAACTATAGAAGAACTCTTCGAACAGAAGGGCATTATAAAATGGAAACAAACATAAGTTAATTTTGCAAATAGCGTTAAGGACTATCCATACATAATTTTAAGCCAATGTTTAAATTACTGGCAAAATAAGTATCTTTTTCATAAATGAACTAGAATTATTCGTTTTCTTACCGTTATTCATTAAGAGGATTGAAAGTAAAAGAGGAAAATATAATAACAGTTTATCATCGACACTTAGATTATCCACCGAATACTCAAAAATCAAAAGTATAGAAATAGAAATGACGAATTTAATTCGCCATAAAAATGTGAAATCTAATAATAGAAAGGGTTGTTTGAAAGCGGCACCCAACGCTGGCAACGCAGGGATCGAAGCGGGACCTGCAGAACTGGATTCCATCCTCACACTTGGGCTAAATGCGCTACAACTGGAGCACAGCAATGGAATCCTTAGAAGTATTTGCTTTGTATATCTTTACGGAATTCTGGTAAAGGTTACACATGTGTTTTAATTTAAATGAGAAACACATGGAGTTTCAAAAGTAAGAAATAAAGTGAAAATTTAGCAGCGAATTCCTTTTTCTATAAAACTTATATACCTTTAAAAAGAAAGATACTTTACGAAAATATTTTTGGAGAAAATCACAAATTGAAGCAAAGAAACAAAATATTCGTATGAATTGGACAGAAAATTAAGAATTGAAAATACGGCTTCGGAATCTCATTTCGAAAAGCACTTTCTGAATTAAACGAACACATTTTCTTGAGCTTAAAAACGATCGTTTTCAGTTGAATGGACACAATTAAATAATCCATGCATGCCAATGGAGTTTTATAAACTGAAACAAAGAAAATTCTAAATCCTCCATCGTGAAACGGGGAATGAAAGACTCATTAGCAAAATAAATGAGAAATATGGACATATTTTTCCATCATTGATCATAAAATAAACGACCCCTTAAACACAAGCGTTCGTCACTGCGTTAATGCAAATAGAGTTCTAATAAAGAGTTCGGGAGAGTGGTTTCCAAGGATTGCTCGGAGCAACAGGTGGCTCCATAAAAGGAGGGCTGACACCCAACGCCCCCGGCACCGAGCGGCAGTTGGGAGAACTGGGACGGCAAATGCAAAAAGATCGCAAACCTGAAAAGAGAGGAGAAAAAATTATCAGCACCGAAGTAGAAAATGCCTCCGTCAAATGAGGAAGCGAAATATTCAAGCTAAAATATATTCCATCTGAATGTAATTATTTTGGTGGAAATGGAATTAGTTCTACTTTCACAGATAACTCAATATGAATTCATTCGTAGCAATAACAGTAATATATATTTTAAAAACTCCTTTTACTATTTCTACCATCGTTTTCTAGAATATTCTTAGTTTCCAAAGAAAACGAAAGTAGACGCCACAGAATAATCGAGCGAAAAAGATTTGAAATAGTGGATTTTCAGTGCACAGAAAATCAAATATCAAGTGAGAGGAAATGTAATTTATGTCTAAGAATAGTCACACTTAAATCACTTAAAATTTATCTAATTACGCTCATTATAATGAATGGAAATTTTCACCTCACGGTTGTCATTCCATTGTTGGATAGCTCACCATTATCGTCCTTTTGAAGAATATTCGAGAGGACAATGTTAAATAAATAAACAAAAAAACAATAACAGAACCATTATCTCAATTGATTTCTTAAATGTACGAATTTCTAATGAGCGCATTTCATAAAACGCAATTCGGATAATCAAAAGAAAAATCCGCGAAAAGGAAAATAGAAAACGAGAAATGGGAAAAAAAGGTGAGAATAAAACGTCAGTTGGCCAACAAAAAGAAATTCTTTTACACGAATTGGAATTTCAAAAAGAAAAGGTGGACTCCTATTAGTTTTAACCTCAGTCCTAAAACTGAATTTCATTGCACGTATTTTTGTGCGTTTTATAAAAGTATACTTTTTATACAATATATTTGTATCAGGAATTAGAATAGGAATTAGAATTCATTCTTTATCGTTATCCTTTAAATGGTAAAACTGACTAGAATATATGAATAACAATAATCTTAATTTGTGGAGAAATTTGGTCCAAAAACGAAGACCTTATATCCAACCCTTCAAACGCAAAATACTTCTAAATATTACTTATGATTCATTCAAGGCTCAAAATACTCAAATTAGCTTTAAAACAAATTTTTAGGAGATAAAATTTCGACAATAATTATGTAAAACAAGAAATAAATAAGAGAAACCTGGATTTCTAGTTTTTCGAACTTTGTTGATCTGTGTTTCTTGAATCTGTGTAACTCACAAACAGGTATCATCGCTGTGAGTTTAGATTGTTGTGGCAGCCCTTGTATTAAGTACAATGAATATACAGAATCTCTTCACTCAATGCCCTGTCATTTCCAACGATTAAATTCCTTAATTCAGAACGATATTTGCCTTCTGAAACCTATATTTTATCTAGTTTTTATGTTTATGACCCAGAAAAGTTATCACTTGTGGTCTCATGCGAAAACATCTATTGCATTTCGTCGTTTACTACAAACATTAGATTCCCTCAAATCTTTTCAACATCATTTATTTGCCCACTGAACCCCTCGCAAAACAAGTTCCCTATCGATGTTCTCCTATAAAAGAATTATTTCGTTACATGGCTCAGTGAGATACGTTAAATCGGAATAACTCCTCAAAGAACGATAACATTTCACGAGTGTGGCCGAGTAATGGCCACGAAATAAATCCGAAGAATTGATTTTCATGAACTTAATCGAACAAACTACATCTGGAAGTGAATGGAAGTGGAAGAGAAAATATTGTAGATTTGTGTGAGAAAGACAACGGTATTCTAAATGCATCCGTTCTAATTGCGGAATATCCGGAGATTGTGTGGAGAGAGATGAAAAGGCAGGTGAGATACTCGAAGAGTCTAGAAAAGGGCAAGTTATGTACTTCGGTTCTCTGTCACGAAATATTCCCGACAAAAATGATGAAAATAAGTCGATATTTTCAAATTCCATTTAGCGAACTTTTCAGATATGTGAGGACGCTCGATTACAATTACTAGAGAAGGTATCATCAGCAATCATGATACAAGTCTTACAAGAACCTTTCTTCGTCATGCAAATATTTGCTCGACGGTATAACAAAGTATAAAAAAGTAAATATGGCCACAGATTGAGATCTTATCTCCCGTAATTAATCTCTAGTTTTGAAACATAACCGCAAGTATGTTCGAATGGAATCCACGCATGGGAGATTCCACATGGATAGTGTTTGAAACCACCTCCGTTTTATATTCCAAAAGATGCGAAGAAATTCTTTAGAGACGCGTTAATAATTACCAGCGGCTCTTCAAAACGCGGCCTTTTCGAAACGTAATTCCTACGCTCACAAAGGGCGTCTAACTTTCGTCATCCGCTGCACAATATAAACAGCCCCTTTTGTTTCATTTGAGCGTAGACTTGGGACAAAAGGAAAATAATGCGGAACCCAGATTTCGCTTAGCCTTTGTGCAAATGAGAAAAAACCACGACTGAGTAACCAAAGAGTCGAATGAAATTTAATTAACTGCTGTTTCGAAGATACGTCATTGATTGCAAGAGCAATTTTCAGTCATAAAATGTCCTCCAAATGACGTAGAATTCCACTTTGATGCTCTCTGTGATGATTATATGAATGGAAACTTCTTTAACCTCTTTTTCAAAGTGAATCAGTCTTAACTAAGTTCTTTGTCTGTTCAGTTGTAAGCATTGAGTAACCAATGATTTACCTTTTTCATCAAAGAGCAAATTACGATACTTAATCCTTCATTTTAATTGACAAATCAATAATAATATCTACAACTTTCTCATACCATTATTAATAGACATTTTAAAGAGTTTAACAAGGCCTTCAAATCGATGTTCGGGCGAAACCTATTTCATACTGAAGTAGAAGTATCGAAAGTATATTCCACAAAGGCCCTCCTGAGAAAATAAAAATATCATTTTGTTGATTTCTCTTGGTGTGCACGCTTCCCTGGATACCTGCTCAGCAAGCGGAGGACCTGGGTTCGAGTCCCAGTCTTGTGTTTTCTCACTTCCGTCTCTGAAAAGGGCACACTTTCTCGTGCTGAACAAGAAACCTTCCCTTACAGATCTCCTTCCTCTCATTTATATTGTGGTGCCTTGTGGCGGTTGAGTGGAGCATCAGAATTGACGCGTTATTAAAAGCAAATGGATGTAACATTATCACTTAGTATTTCCATTTGTAAATGAAATAGGTTACCTCATGGACCTCCATCTTAAGACATCCTCTTGTTAGATAATAATCTCGGGAGTGAATTGCCTAAACTACTATAGTAAATGTATATATGTAGTATACACAAATACATATATTGAAAGATAGCTTCAGTTGATACACTATCAGGAGAGTCTTTTACGTTGGCAGCTCTGCATCGCGTGACAAATGACTGTCGTTTTGCGTACGAATGGAAAAGCGTGAATAATTCGTGCGTTTGATGCATTAGAATGAGAAACAGAAAGAAAAGAATATTTTGAAGTGTTTCTATGCGTTTTACACAAAACAAATCACCAACATAAGAAGTTTTTAAGAAAATTGTTTTTTACTTAAATACAATATAATTATGCCTACGAAAAAAAGGCCATTTTCAAGCAAAAAAAGAAAAAATTGCGTGAATTTAGAAATGAAATACATCTTTGAGAATGTTCATTGAAAGTTAATGTATTCATCTAACTTTCATCTAGGACGGAATTTTACTTTTTATTTCTTCTTTTAAGTTTAATAATTTCCTTCTCTTAAAATATGTCCACTATTTAACATCGCATCGATACCCAAATTGTGAATAAACACCGAAAGAAATCAGTAGAGTGACACCTTTAGAATTTCATTCATTTCATAGGCCATTAATAGAATTGGACGAATTAATTATGAAACAGCGTCTTTCGAGTGAATTATCTAATCTAATTATAATTATTACCCCTCTCAGCGACAATAAAGACAAACGGATGCTCAACCGCCATTTTTAAGAAGAAGGAAGCTGATGCAAAACTTAAAAAGAAAACAACAAGATGTTAATTTCTTACTAAAATGTACCAAAAATTCACGAAAATTGATGTTAGAAAGTATATTACACGTGAAAACTATGAAATACAAAAACTAAAAACGAAAAATTCATTCCCAGCCTAAATAATTTGAATACAATTTGCGCAGAAACATCCATCATACGAATTTATTTATTTATTCGTGGGTTTCGCCGCACTTCATAGCAACGCCGTGGCGGCATAACATCACCACGCTATCCTCACCCAATTTATAAATCTATAAAGTTTTTATCTAATTGAATTTTGATCGTTTAAAGAAAAAATATTTGGTAAAAGTTACGTAACCAGATCATGATAAGAGCATTTCATCTATAGAAATAGAAAACATAAGCGATGTCAAAAAAAGTTAGGCCTCGGGAACATATTAAAATGGAAGGACCCTAAATAAGTAAGAAATGCGTCGATATTGAATATATATTATTATATTTGAAGCGTGAATACATATATATGTGACGTAAAATAAAATGGAGGGTAAAATAAATACGTATGGATTTTCGAAGGCCTGGTGTTTGCGTTCGAGATGAAGCCGTGAGGTTTTAAAGCATTCTTTTGAAGAGGACTAAAGACGGACCATTTGAGAGGGTTATGAAGGAACGTGGAATCCCAAGACGACTTCTCTTATTGAAGTTTCTCTCTTTCCCTTTCGAACTTCTCTTTCAATCTCGCTGCGTGTTTTAGAGATTTGCATACCTAGATATACGCGGATCCTCAAAAGACATATCCCCACGAAAATTTAGAATACGAATTTGGTGTCGAATCCTTTGAATCGAACACCCATTCGACCGATTTCGGTAGATTAATTAAATATCAGCGGAGAATGTATTCGAGACTCCTTTTAAAGTTTCACAGAGTAATGAATAATGACTTTTACCTCTCTTTTCAGTTTCACAAATGGATTTCAAGATTCAAATCAGACTGCAGAAATGAGAATGAAAGAAAAGTGTGGCCTTCGTGACTAATTAATCATTCAGATTACATTCATGAATAAAATCAAAATAGTTTTTGTGTTATTATATGATGTATAAACACCCTAGCAATTGCTGTAGCAATTATTACTCAAATAAATATTAAAAATACGGAAATTCTATCAAATTTGCGTAATAAATTCGCGAACAGAAGAAGGAAACGATAAACTGCTGAGGAGGTGTAGTTTGACTTCATTACGTCGAAAATCCGAAGTTTTTCTTCGTCAAAAATATACAAACGATATTTCAAGACAATATTTCGTTCATTTTGCCATTCTCTACAAATCCATTTCTTCGCCTTCACTCCCTTGAGTGGAACCCTTTTCTTCGGCTGATGATCCCTTTTATGAGGCACTTCAAATGCATGAATGAAGCCTTAAATGCGAGACCACTTTAACTAAACCGTTAATACATCGAACATGTCACACTTCGGTCAAAACTTATGATCGAAAGTTAAAAAAGAAATAACTATTCGAATGGTCTTTGAATGGAAAAACATTAAGACTGGAATAACTCCTTATTTATCTAAACCTTATTAAACGTTATTAAGTCAAGTAATGGGTAAGTACATTAGTACACGATTATGAAAGTACGTAATTGTGTATCTAAAGTGGAGATATACTTAATTTGGACGAGATTGAGATTAAAAGTCTCTTCTTCCATTTTCATTTTTACAAATTTTTCATAATATGATATAGAAGAGCTTTAATGTTAAGTGGATACCAAAAAACCTAAGAAGTTTTATGAAATAATGCTCCAGTGCAGGTGTGTCTCATGTGAGGGATTTACCAGATAGTTATCACTTGAAGATAAAAGGATATCATTCAACTTTTCTGTACATGATTATGAGTGCATATGGAGCGGAATAATCATCCACTGTCTCTGATACGGAGCATGTACTAACATAAGTCCCAAATACTTATTAAAGAACGAATACGATCATCTTTCGCTTCATCCATGGATCTGGAGACAGACTTGGAAAGACGTATTCCTTAATGAGAATCGATAACGACTCATTTCAGCAGATACATCGATGGAACATCATTAAATAGACACAAATGAAGCAACACTTGCTAAAAAACCTCCGCGTAATGGCAGCCTTGACATTCTCACCTCAGAAATGGGTTTCTGAAGAAAAGCTGAGGATTTCAGAGATTTGAACACTGAAATGAAAATTCTCAAAATGTGGAAATGTTCCATGCTGTTCGTTTTAAAAATAAACATTCAAATTGTGCGTTTCAAAGAGTTTAGGATATAGACTCCTCAAAATATATCCAATTTATGAAACTGTGATGCTTAGAAATACTATCGCTTATTGAGAAACATCAACATTAAAAGTAATCTGAAGTTTATATTTCGGTGAATCGAACAAAAAGCATCGCTCTCACAGACAATGGACTTCATTAACACAAAGGAAAGATTCCTCGGCTAAAAGAGGCGAAGAAACGGTGGACACACACATATACTATGCCCAACTGCGCAATCATAGTTCACATCTATCGAATAAATACAATTGGAAATTTCGGAAATTGAAATAATGATGGCTGTAAATAAATCCCGTAAATGTTATAATAAATCCTGTTAATAAGTAAATTATAAAAATAACATTAAATTTCCCATTTGATGGATCTACTTTTAAACCTATTTAGTCCTTAATTTTAATCCCAATGAATGATACGACTTTGTATCGATTAAATGATAATGAATGTATTATCAAAATCTGTCAGCAATTAATACTTCAGATAATAAGAATACGTGATAAACGAATTCGAAGCATTAATGTAAAGAAACATTAAAACGGAAAATACAGTTTCCGTACAGAAAACGGAAGAGCTCAGGCGGAGATGATTTTCAAGAAAAAGTGCCTCGATAAATGAACAAAGAGTGAATTCTAGATCGAATAAAAAACTGTAGAAATAAATAGAAAACATTAAATAATAAAAGGAAGATGATAAAATGGTTGAGGAAATTTCAGGAAAGCGTCAAGCGATGTCTCAATCAAAAGTCCATTTTAACGAGAGATATACGAATCCTTTCGCGCGAAGCAAAAAGAGAATATAAATCGGAACGAAGCGGTTTATTTACCGGTTATATCGAAGGGATGTGTGAGGCTTCACGTGACCATAGCAACGAACCAATCACACGGACTAATTGATCAGAATAACACCTTCGTAACGGCTGATGATTTATTTACCTTCAATCGACTGCTTCGATGAAATCCTCGAACATATTAAAGGGCTGCGCCATTTTGGAGGGCTTTTCTAAAGGGGCTCTTCAACTTAACAAAAGGATTCCTTCTATATGGATACCATGCGAGTCATCTTTCTGTGTGTGGCAGGGGGTGTTTGCCCCCCCCTGCCACACACCACAGGGGGTGAATTTTACATTATATTTTAAGAAAATACGTAAGCACAAATGGTATACCTTAGATTAGAGGATTAGGTCATGAAGACCTTAAAAATTATGGCATTCATAACGTATATTATTAATAAATTCTTTTTTTTGGGTCTTATAAATGATAAGTAATATAATGTATTACATAATTACACTTAAAACATACAACATAACTTGCTTCTGTCGCAAAATCGTAATTTACGATAGCCATAAAATTATATACGTAATATAATGAACGATGCAAATGTATTTTAAGACGGACGTCATTCCCTCATTTGGTTATACCGTCTCTACATTTGAAAAGTGCATTAACCATCTTTTCGTCGCAAAGGGCAATGGTTCGACTTCAGCCGTTCGTCTTCTCTGAAATCCGAAGAAAGCGAGGAAAGATAGCGTCAGTTCTCGAGGCGCGGAATTCTGTCACATCACCGTAACAACCGAACACCGCAATGAGAAATACTCTGGAGATAACGCTGATGCATTGTGGAGCATACGACACTGGTTTCCCGTGGTAACCACGCCCTCCTCACTAAAGGACAACGCCTTCTTAGGGGTGGATTTCGGATGGAAATTTAATTTGTGAGTTCCGATGAACACTCTCTTTTGGAAATAGTGCAATTGAAGGTCAACGCTTCGGGAGGAGCCCTTGGAAGAAATTGGTTTCCGTTAATTAATTAACTCCCACAAATGGACACCAGAAAAGGGCTAAAATACTGAATATTGAACTTTGCATTCGATTAAATATATCCTCAATAGTTCTAAAGTTCCATTTATCTCCCCCAAGAGTGAGAATAGTTAAAAATACTTCTCGTCAAAAGTAAGCTATTCGCAATGAGAAATTATTGTTTATTTCAAATATTTATTCAAAACCAAATTTAGCAAATCTTCTTAATCTCAGTCCACCAATTTTAGATGAAAGGAATTTTATTTATATTGTATTTAACTCACAAATAATTTTATAAAAGCAATGTCCATATAATATGATAATTATAATATGATAATTATAATATGATAATTTAGAGGTAAACACATCCTTACTGAATCGGTTATTTGTTTTACGATTTCAATTTTCTGTCTGCGAAATAAAAAATACAATCTATGAATATACGATAAATTCAAATCCATTCTATAATCTTAATCAAGCTAAGTATTCCTTACATTCTAATTATTATGTAATTTAAAATAATTAAATTATGATTTGAAACGAAATCCATCCTCTTAATATAACATATACATCTATTGTAGTAGAACATCTTTTCGGTGAAATTTCAAGGAGCCGAAATACTCCCAAAATGATGAGATCGTGATTTTATATCCCAAAATTCCATAAAAGCAGTCGTCGAGAAGAGAGTAAAACAGGCGATATGACAAAGGATACGCGAAAATAAAATTTGTGTCAATTAGATGACTGGAATGAAAGTATTCCTTCCACCTGTTTATTGGTTGTCCACGGACATTAAAAAAGGCAATTTGCAATTTACAAAGCCGTTTCCCGAAAGCTGTTCAATATGAATGGAATATTAAAAGAAGCATGAAAAAGTAAGCATTTGTTCCTAACGTATATTAGCAACCGAAAACCCATACTCCGCCTAAAAGTTTCTGCCGAATTGAATTTCATTCATGTCATGGACGTCATGGATCGACCGTTACTCGTTCTTTTACTTTTGAATTTCATTACGACTCAACTTCTTTCATTGCCTCGATAAAATTAACAGATCGCTTTTATATATTACCCATTTAAAAGGTCTATCCATCAACCAATACAAATATTCTATCGTATTATTTTTGTATTTATTTGTTTATTGTTCGTACATAATTGTTATTCATTACTACTTTGTTTGGTAAATTTTACACGAACGTTGGGTAATTTGTGGAGTTTCAATCGTTCGAATGAAACGACTAAATAAGTATTTATTCCAATTATCCACCATTTCCTCTTTTCACAATTCCCAGTGATTTGGATTCGTTAAGATTATCGATCCTAAGGGTAAAACTTGCAATCACGTTTAGAAAAGTTTATATACAACTTTCATCACTTTTAAAGTATAAATCGAATAGCGACATTTTGGCAAACACTTATTGAAATATTATAACATAGCAACAACATTTGCGTTTGGGATCATCATAAAGTTCACAACGGAAGATTAAACTAAAAATCCAAGATTATTTTTTAAAAATAAAAAATTAATTGTTAAATTTCATACGATTATCGTTGATATTTTGAATTTTAAGTTGGTGAATGATCGCTGGATAAATTGCAATTCGTTACGAATAGTGCAGAGAAGTAAATTAAAAGATAAATTTCAAATGCGTGTATTAAGTATTCGATGAAATGGATCGAAGGGTTAAAATTTCAGAGAAGGAATAAAATGCCGCCATAAATAAGCCAACGGGCGTCTGAAAGAGTATCGACACAAAGCCAAAAAGTCGAAATGCAGGGCCGACAGAATGTCGAGCAAACATGGCGAAATGCGCACTTTTATTAATGACGCCATTGCATAGGGAAGAGAGTGGGGCCGAAGGAGGCGTATGAAATATTTAAAGTCTACACAAGGCGTGGGCTGACCTATGTTTAAAAATGATTCCCATGGAGATTTGTCCAGTACTATCTCGACAGGTAGATAGCAAGATAACAAGTAGATTAACATATTAAATTTGAAATTTTAGAGATTGGAATAGTGCATAGAGTGTATATGGTTAAGAGTTGATTATGTTTCGCGTAACTTATTACGAATATAATACTATAAAATAAGAAGTACGTACGAAGAATGTCGTTCCACGAAGTGCGGCCATCCACGATAGAATTTATACTATGAAATCTTCAGTTTTCACGTTCTTCGAATCGTCCAGTTTTAGCACATTATAGAAATACAGATATCAGCCGCGTATTAAAAGATCTATTATTATAATAATCTATTTGTATAAAAGAAATTTGTTTCTGAAAGTTGCAGAAGTGATTTATGTACTAAAATAAGTGAGGCTTTGCATAAAATCGGACAGAAAATTTCCTAAATAAAGGGTGAATATTAAAATGAAGTATTTTGGAATAAAATATGCAATTGAAAGAAAAGAAGGCAAAATGTTGCTCAAGAATTTAAAATCACGGACATTCGTAGAGTGTGATCAAAGATTAAGGCGAAAACGTTGAAGTAAATTTGATTTTTGTCCCAAATATTGGCCTTTTCGTGAATTTCAATCGTTGCTCTCATCGTCCTTACTGACTGTCACATCCAAACAAATGACGAGCGAAATGTTTCTCCAAAATGTGAGTGGGCGTCAATCCGATGAAAAAGAGACAAATCGTAATTCGCATGAGACAAAGAGAATTAACAAAATACGAACGTATCATCAGCGATGTAAATCATACATTTTATTCTAAATATAGCTTTTCCTCAGAATCATAATGAAATGCGGCCATACTATGGAAAGGCTGTCATGAATTTTATGAATGAATGAAAAAACTAAGATACTTTACAATTTATTTTTACAAATTATTAGAGATCGAATAAATGTAATTGATCCAAGGAAGGGAAAGATGTAAACTCTTCCGTATTTTCCTAATTAAATACGAAATTATTATAACAAACGAGTAACGAATAAATAATTATCACCACATCACAACTCTAGAATCACTCGCGAATATTACTTTTGGTTGAACCTTATATTCTTTACGTAATTCAAACGCAGAATGCTAAAATAAACATCTTGGAAAGGGAAACTCTTAGGCACAATGTATATTTAGTATCGAAACCGGACGCGTTGAGTGTTTTCCTTTCTACAAAGATTCATTCCGTCGATACAAGACTGAAAATTATACATATTTTAGATAATCATAATACATAGATTTAACAACCATCTTCAATTTATGGATATCTCGATTCACTTGAGAAACAAATGATGCGTCATAAATAGCGCCATTGTCGAATGACGAATAGACTCCGCATCGAAGGCAACTTCAGAAGTTAGGATCATAAGGTTTCATACTCCTGGAAATGTGTTAATTATGCTTCGTTTTCCAGAAAATGTGTAGCAATTTCATTAAAGGTATTGCATTACCTTTAACGCTGATCGATGGAAATATGTGTTAATAATATGTGACTGCTATATCGTGAAGTGTACAGAAATAGACCAACATAGACACATGTTTATAGACAATGGAAAGAATTAAAATGCATGCGACTAAATTTTAGATTATTTTGGAATTTTTCAATTGATATTTGATCACGTTTAACGATTTTTTACATGTTAATTTAATTTATTTTCCTTCATTCTTACATCTGGAAATACATAATTTAACAAGGTGAAAGAGACAATCTCAGAGAACTTCGATTTGATTTAACCCTAACGTTATATTAGATATAGTTTTCTTTTAATAATTATATTAGCAATAATTTATTTAATGCATAGTATTAGTTTCTTGATTCGTTATAATAAATAAGATCAAAAATGAAAATTTTTTCCTCTTAAAATTCTCATTCTCTTTCGTTTAAGACGTTTAATTTTTTATTCATTAAATTAGTGATTACTTTCATTTGGGGAAACAATTGTTCACATCTTTCCGACTGAAGTTGAGTGTTTTCCCACGAAAAGTCTGTTTTGATTTCGATGACTGCATTTTGTTTCCGACAAGATCGATCTTTTCGCTCGAAATCGCGATCTTGTCCACTTTTCGATTTGTAATGTTTTTTGAACACCTTCCTGCCTAAAAAAAACTTAAATAAAATTGTCAAATTTTAAATTTGTTAAATTACTGACTATATTTTAATAAAATTTTTTCCTCATCTGCATCGAAGACAATTTTTGGGAAGAAACTAATGTCGACTTACTTTATCGATGTAGAAATGCCACAAGAAACTATGATTACTTTATCCACTCCATAAAAGTTGCGATTCGATAACTTCTCGGTTCTTAGAGAGACTTGTTCAAACTCCATCGTAATTTGACTTCTTTCCCAGTATTTCAAAACACGTAGAAGGTAAATCGGTTTATCTCGTTCCGTAAGAAATATCACATTCGATAGAAATCGTACGTTTCCACCAAATGCGATTTATCCAACGAAGTTAAATCTTCCATCGAAAGACAAACATATTTTGGTCTCCGTGGCAACGATCTTAAGTCAATAAGGAGTTCCATTTTCGAGGAAGGTTTACTTCTGTATCGAACACGGATCCGTTGCAATTGCAATAATTTCATAAACCATTCCGTACTTCAACGGGATTTCGAAAAAGGCATCCTTCTTTATGATTGCGAAATAATGGTATTATTTGCAACAATATCAACAATAATACTCTTATAATTAAATTGGACTCTTCGACGAAATTATAGGAGACATTTTCAGAGTAATATGCAACGAACGAATATAAATCATACGACACTTCTTCCAAGTGAAGATTGCGTTGAATATGAGATCCTTAAATTAGATAGACTTCTTCAGGCATCAGTGGATGTAGAGGGTCTTTAATCCCGTTTTAAAAACTCCACTTTTGGCTTGATCGCCAAGAATAAAGTAAAGGAAATAGATTACGGCGGGGAAAAGAAAAAAAATTCACGACATCGAATTTTCATTTATTTCAAACTTCGACAAAAGAAAAATCATCGCCAAATATTCGATTTATTTAATATTTAATTGATATAATATTAATATAATTAATGATTTTCAACACTTGCTAAGGAAACTGAGAACCTCCGAGCCTGAATGAATATCCGCCGATCGAAGAACGCCTTCGATTGGCACTTCCGAAGGAAAAAGTTTGAATCCACCGCAAATGCAGTGCTTCTTACGAGGTCGTTACGCCGCCTTTAATGTGTGATTTATTCACATGACGTCACCTCTGATTTAGTGCCTTAATTCGCCGCTAGAGTCACTCTTGTAAGAAACTTGCGATGCGACGATAAATTTTTGTTGCGATCATCGCTTTAATCTCGTTTCGGACGAAAATGGTTATGAACGCAAATTATGGCTGCGTAAGTTGATGATCTACGAATTACGATGAGTGATTAATTTTTTGTTAACTATTTAAAAGAATTTTGAGAATTATAAGAATAATAAGACCAGCAGTTGTCCAATCATATTTTTTTCTATTATTTTCGTTACAGATTAGGAATCATTGAGGATTAGGGTTAGTGAACGGTACATCCAATATAAGCAATTATGACAGCTTAAGAGAGAAATCATTTGGTAAACCCGATGAGAGCATCTCTACGCGAAGCAAAACGCCGATCTCCTCTGGTCACTTAACTAAAGGAAATCAAGGGTTTTATTTTGAGAGTTCTCATTACGATACTTATAAAGCTGAAAAAATCAAAATATAAACTGACATATGTTCAACCTGTTATCCATTGATTATGTTTATATTTTTTAATTGTACTACGTAATTATTTAATAAACCTGAGAATAATATCTGCAAAATTAACGTTTTCGTTCATAAAAAATCGGAAGGGATATTTTAAATTAAATATTTACGTATAAATATCATTATTAATTTACAAAATTTGATGAACTTCTTGTAGATTATCCTCATTAAAATTGAATAAGATCATGAAAACATCTCTTTTGGATTAAATAACTTTAGATATAATTCACCGATAACTAATTGCTTACTCGCCGTTAATATAAGAGTGAGTCACAGAAGAGAGTAACTCTGCAAAAAGTGGGTGGGCTTACCTCAAAGAAAAAGTAACCAAATTTAAATATGTATACAGATATTTGAATAAGTTTTAAAATAACGTTTTGAAAGATCGGACAACAACTTCGTCAAAGCAATTTCCATATCAAACACTTTGCCAATCGCCAACAAACTGTTTGGAAAATAGGAAATCATTTTCGTGTGATCCTTTTAAATATAGAACAGGATATTGAAAATGCGCTAATTTACTGTGACATGAAGCGCTGTGACGTAGGAAAACATTCTGCGCAGTCATCTTACGGTTTACCCGGAAATTAAAGTTTTATTTCTGTCGATCGAAGGAGATTTTTTAAAAGAAGGAGATGTGATAGTTTAGATTGAACTCTTAAGAGGCAATTCACATTGACATCCGAAGAATACGCTTTTTTAGCCTCAATAGCAATCCAAGGATAAGCGACCATTTTCTTGGTGTCATCCGAAAGAACAATTTTACAAAAATGGAAGATATTTCAGAACGATAGGGAAAATTAAAAAAAATATTCATTGAACAAAGTAGAACGAATTTCCTTAAAATTATGTGATATTGGTCATGCGAGTGAATTCTAATGAGTACCGGTGAACATGGTGTAATATGTAACATCTCTTCAAAATTTTGATTTATTGTTTTAATATGTTAAATTTTTTAACATTCGCTTTAAACTTAAATATTCAGCGAATTTTGAAAAAATGGTCTAAAAAAGATCAATTAGCAATTGCAAATGAGGTCAAACAGAATCCAACCCAACGAAAGTGATGGAATAGTGCGACGCTTAATGCGAAATTAATATCAACCTCATCCTAACTACATCGTTCTAAATAATTCATACTTTTATTAATAATTATTCATCCAATCAGTTTTCAATAGCCTTGAATTATAATTACAATGGCAATTCATTGAAAGTTTATTTTTGGTAATATTCTCTCATTTTTCAATCGAAAAAAATATCTAATACAACTTGTCATTATTAGTTAAAATTTTTCGATTTACAAAATAAAAAGGAAATCATTTTTAAGCCAAATGACTTGAAAATCAGAATTTAAAAAATATATTTTCATTGTAAGAAAACAGACTTCTTTCTGCACTAACATATTTACCTTAAACATATTCCATAACTTTAAAATATTTTATGTGTATTTTTGAAATTTTCGATTATTTTCTTATCGTTGGAGATGTTGAAGTAAACATTAATGAAAGCGGAATTTGGTGGAATTTCGCCTTCTTCTCTTCACTGGGTCCACGGCTCGTTTTCCATCGCGAAAATGGAGTTTTACAATTCCTTCTACACTAAATAACGATTAACATCTAATGATATTGCTTATATGAAATCGAAATTATTCAAACCTTTTTTATTTATTAGATGTCAAGTAAAAATTTATTTTACGCCCGCATTCATACAAAAAGTAACGTGGAATTTGGAAGGAAAAGATCAAAATATTAACCGAAAACTGTTAATAAAACTTTATTTTTTGGCAATTCTTATTTGTTAGCTAATTAATTTATAAATAATTTCTTGCTTCGTAAAATAAAATATCATTATTTATAAGATAATAACTTGATTGTAGTAATTATTTGTAAAATTATAATACTTACAACTTACACCTTTGTAGTACTAAGAATAAAATAATTCTTTGTCATAAAGTAATAATGTAAACTGTGTTACAAATGAAACAGTTTTTGACAATTTTATTCAGAATTTTCAACGAAGAATCCTTAAGAAACGAACGATAATTTCCTTATTCAAATCTATTCGCGAATATTGTGCACGTAATCTATGAAAGCTCTTCCATTAGAAACGGATA